>CM064483.1:56317308-56380028 GCA_032716605.1 Paralithodes platypus | reverse complement strand
AGGAAATCGAGCAACAACAGAATCCTGGGAGGATCGCATACTTTTCCTTGGGAGGTGTTTGGTGTTGGGAGTGAAATTAATTAATTAGATTATATAATGATCATTACAATGTTGCTGGTGGATAATCTAATGAATGTCTGTTAACATTAATTTTGTTCTAATGCTTTCCTGGACAAGCTAATGATGATAGTATATTTGTCCTTAGCTGCCGAAATTTGTCTTGCCCCATCTTACTGTTCAGCCACTACAACATTTTATAAGCAAATATGTTGCACATTTTAAAACCTTGGCAATACCCGGTATATATGATACAGACAAATGGCACTTGTTGATTGGCAGACATATTAATTTGTTTATGACGAGATAACTTGTTCATTTATTTATGTATTTATAATATTATTTAGCTTCCTCCCAAGACTTCCATCAAGCACAATAGGATTGTGCAACTCTCACTGACCTGCACACACACACACACACACACACTGTTTGTCCAGGGATTGAGATAAGTAGTGTCCTACAAACTTAAGTAAAGTGATTAATCATAACCTCTACATCAATAAGGTATGTTACTATTATATACTTTGTGCCACGCTAAGGTTATTTGGTGAATATCGCTAGGCGGCCGGTGAAGCAAATTCAAAATGTCGAGGGAGGAGAGAAAATTACGGTCCAAGGTTCAGGGTTCGGTCAGAGTTTCGGAGGGTGATGAGTCGAGTGAGCTAGCAACAATGAGGGCTCGAATTGCCAAATTGGAGGAGGAGTGGAAGGCAGCTAAAGAAGAGTCAGTGATATTGAAACAGTCCTTGTCAAATTTGGAGCTCGATCTTGACAATGTGAAGCAACGAAATTCGGTACTGGAAACTGAACTTTCATCGATAGTGGAAAAAAATAGCCAGCTTGGAATTAAAAGATAAGGGAAAGGGGAGAGGAGTGTAGGGAAATTAGGGCTTTGCTAAATTCACTAGAAGCTAGGCAGGAAGAACAGGACAAATTCATGGAGGAGGTGAAGAGTAAAGAGGTGATAGAGGAAGTACGAAAGGAAGTAGTGAAGATGAAGACAGCTCATGACGAGATTCAAGACAGAAACAGTGAGTTAATACAAAACATAGCCAAAACAAATGAAACAGTAGAGATTTGTAAGGAGGAAATAAAACGAAGCTTTGCAGAGATTGTTGTCAAAGAAAAACAAGTTCAAAACGAATTAGCGTTGGTGACAAAAGGAAAGTAAACTCGATGTGGAGGTGAAGAATGTTATTCGGAGAAATGAGAAATTGCTTCGTGACACAGTGGACAAAAACAAATCAGTGATAATATTTGGCCACACAGAAAAAGATATAAAATCGAGGATAGAAAGGGGACAGAGGTGAGCTAAATTGTATAAGGAACACAATGAAGCATTTACTTGAAGAGGATGGTCCGGAAATTGAGATAATGGAATATAGAAGAAATGGTAAGTACGAAAAGGGAAAGAACAGACCAATTAAAATTACGCTAATGAATAGTCAGATGGCGGAAAACCATACTTAAAAATGGTCCAAAGTTAAATGATGTAGAAGCTTTTAAGTCTATTAAAGTGAGAAGAGACCTTTCTAAAGAGGATAGAGAACTACTGAAAGCTAAGTTTGAGGAAGCAAATAAAAGAAATGATGAACGAACTGAGGAAGAGAAGGAATTTTTTTTCTTTTTTCTTCCGGGTCGTAGGTCTGCAAATACGGAAATGGTACATAAAAAAAGACAAACCATCCCAGGAGCAAACGGGGGAAGAGGAGGTGTAACTGGGTTGACAGGGAATGAATTTTTACATGTAATTTACACCAATGTAGATGGGTTATTATCAAAAATTCTTGAAATAAAAGATGTTATTAATATAAACAAGCCACATGTTTAACAGAAACCAAATTAAATTCTCAAATAAGAAATGAAATACTCTCAGGTGAAAATTATAATGTATGGAGGAGGGATAGAGTTGGGAGAATGGGAGGAGGGGTCTTGATATTCACAAGGAGGGAGCTTAAGGTAAAAGAGTTGCAGATGAAAGAGGTGGGTTCTGCTTCAGAAATAGTAGCAATAGAAATAGTGAGAGGTAACGAAGGAATTATAATAGTAAATGTGTATGTGCCGCCACGAACTGCAGCCTGGACCAGTGAGGAACACGAAGCAATGCTGAATGAAACTTTAATAAATCTGGAGTATATTATCAAGGAGGCAGAAGATAGGAACAAAAGTATTATTATTACCGGAGACTTCAACAGTGGGAATATTGATTGGTCAACTTTAGAGTGTCCTGAGAGAGAGAACAGTTGGGGATGTAGACTACTAGAGTTGATGACAACATACCTGTTGCATCAACACATAGAAGAGCCAACAAGGGTGAGAGGGAGTGATACTCCTTCATTATTAGATCTGGTTTTTACGAGATGTGCCAATGAGATATTTGAGGTAAGTTATAAACCACCAGTAGGTAAAAGTGATCATGTCGTATTAGACTTTAATTTTATATTAAAGTATGACTTATTACCAAGTAAAGAGGAGTTCAAGAAAGACCGGCTGGATTCTCCTAGAGGAAGATACAACAAATTGCGAGAGTTTTTCCAAAACATTAATTGGGAGGATAAAGTATTGAATAAATATGATATTAATGAGCAATACGAAGCCTTCTGTGACATATGCAAACAAGGTGCTGACAAATACATACCAATAGCCAAGGATTTTCCTAAAACAAAGAATGATTGGTTTGGTGCTAAATGTTATAAAGCTAAAGTTGAACGTGATAGGTTATGGAAACGCTATAGAAGACACAAGAGTGATCAATCTTACGAGAGGTATAAACTAGCAAGAAATAACTACACCAAAGTGAGGAGACAGGAGGAGAAGGATTTTGAGAGAGGGGTGGTTATGAAGAGCAAAGATGATCCCAACATATTATATGGATTCATAAATAAGAGAACTAAAGTGAAGGAAAAGATCCAAAGGATCGTTCACAATGGAGAAATATTTGAGGAGGAGGAAAAAATGAGTGAGGTTTTTAATGCAAAATTTCGATCGGTGTTTGTTCAAGAAAATAATGATGGTGATGATGCTTATAAGAATCCAATACAGAGACCAGTCATGCCCATGAAAGATATTATTATAAAAAGGGATGAAGTAAGGGACTGCATGTTAGACCTAAATAAAAGAAAGGCTATGGGGCCGGATCAGATTTCTGGGTGGATGTTGAGTGAATGTGCAGAGGAACTAAGCTTTCCCATAACAGAGATTTTTAAAAAATCTTTGTCCCAAGGCAAGCTACCCGAGGTGTGGAAGGCTGCTGATATTGTACCGATATACAAGAAAGGACCTAAAGAAGATGCAAATAACTACAGACCCGTGTCTTTGACTAGTGTTGTAGTAAAACTGCTTGAGAAATTGATCAGGAAATTTTGGATTTGTCACCTCGAGGAGAACCATTTACTATCGGATTGTCAGCTTGGTTTTAGGTCGAATAGGTCATGTGTGTCAAATTTGCTGAGCTTCTATGATAGAGTGATTGAAATTATGCAAGAACGAGACGGCATGGGCAGATTGTGTATTTTTAGATTTCAAAAAAGCTTTTGATAAAGTACCCCATAAAAGGCTTCTATATAAACTTGAAATGTGTGGAGGAATCACCGGTGGACTCTTAAAATGGATGAAGGATTTCTTAACCGGGGAGGAAAATGAGAACCATCATAAGAGGGAAATATTCATCATGGAGTGATGTGATAAGTGGAGTGCCCCAGGGCTCAGTGTTGGCCCCATTGATGTTTTTAATTTTTATAAATTATCTGCCTCTTGGAATTAGCAGCTATATTAACATGTTCGCCGATGACGCAAAATTAGTAAGGAAAGTGGTTGATAACAATTGCTGTAAAATGCTCCAGGAGGACATCAATAAGCTGTATAAATGGAGCCGAATGTGGAAAATGGAGTTCAACATTGATAAATGCCACGTGATGGAGATGGGAGACGGCCAGGGAAGACCCCATGGGGAGTACAGTATGGGCGATGTAAGGTTGGAAAAGTCAGAGAAGGAGAAAAAGACTTAGGAGTTGTAGTGAACAGGAGGTTAGATCCCGGTGACCATATCAATAACTTGGTAAATAAGGCATATTCGTGGTGGGCTAATATTAGGGTAGCGTTTAAATTCCTAAATGAAGACATGGTGAAGATATTAATAACACAGTTTTTAAGGCCTAGCCTGGAGTATGCAGCGGTTGTATGGAATCCACATATGAAAAAACACATAAGTAAGCTCGAGAAAATTCAGCGTGTGATCACAAGAAGGGTGCCGGGGTTAAAAAACTTACAATATGAAGACCGGCTGTGTCACCTGGGGATTCCCTCACTTGAACAGAGAAGGGAGAGGGGAGACATGATAGCTTTATTTAGGTGTGTTCACGGAAAGGAATATATTGATCAAACAAATTTTGTTTGGCCAGCGGTGGGGAGGACGAGAGGACATGACTATAAACTGTTGAGGAGGAGAGCTAGGAAGGATGTTAGGAAGTTTGGTTTTCCAGATAGAATGGTTGAGAAGTGGAATAAGTTACCAAACGACCTAGTGTGTGCACAAAGTATTCAAGCTTTTAAAGTAAATTATGATAAGTTAAAGGCTAACGGGACACTACGAGAGTAATCTCAATCCTGTAAAATACAATTAGGTAAATACAATTAGGTAAATACACACACACACACACACACACACACACACACACACACACACTGTCAGTCTGGCCTGTGTAGGTCTCAGTATCCGAAGTAAGTGTGTGTGTGTGTTTGTGCGTGTGTGTGTGTGTGTGTGAGTGAGTGAGCATGAGTGAGTGACCGTGTGTGTGAGTGAGTGTATGTGTGCGTGTATGTGTGTTTGTGTGATGTTTTAACCATACCATCTATATGTGCAGGTACGGTATCGCCTCTTCACATCTTTTGTGCTAATAAAGAATAATAAAGGTACAAAAATAATACTTGCATTAATATACAGACCTCCAGCTCAATCAGTGCAAACTGACCGATAAATTTATGAACAAATTGCAGATGTAAGTAACTCACAAGATACCGTATTTATTGGCGACTTTAATTTACCTGTGACCAAGTGGGGCGATACTCTTACTTCACACTCCGGACATGACTTGTATACGAACTTGCAAGAGAGTTCGCTTTATCAATTTGTTCGAACACCGACCCGTGGTAATAACGTTCTTGACATTGTACTTGCAACAAAAGAAGAATTAATAGAAAATTTGAATGTTGGTGATGAATTCAGTAACAGCGACCATCGTACGATAACTTTCACTTTAAACTTTACTAGTAACGAACCAAATAGTAGCATCGAAAAAGTCCCTAATTTCAAGAAAGCAAACTTTCATAAACTTAGAGCTATGTTTAAAGAAACTGACTGGAGCTTTTTAATAACAATAATGACATAAATACATCTTGGAAGTTATTCGAAACCACTTACCTAAAAGCAGTGCAAGACTGCATACCATCGAAAATACGGCGTCCAGGCCATAATAATAAGCCCAAATGGTGGAATAAAGATATTTCAAACTGCCTGCTTGCTAACAAATTTGCTAATGATAGATTAAAATCCTCACAAAATGACGAAGAACGGGTGAAATTTGTAGAGCTACGACGCAAAGCCAAAAAGTTAATTAAGCAAAGTAAAAAGACCCTAGAGTTACATATTGCGAATCAAAGTAAAACAAACCCGAAATAATTCTATAGTTATATCAGAAAGAAAAAAGTAGTTACTTCAACTGTTGGACCGTTAGTCGATGAAAATGGAGAATACACCAAAGACGAAGTACAAATGAGTAATGCCCTCAATACCTTCTTTGCATCAGTTTTTACAACAGAAGACCTCAGTGATATCCCTACACCATCGCCGATTCAGATTGATAATTCAGATGTTCTAAGCAATATCACCGTTACAGAGAGAGAAGTATTGAATTGTTTAGATAAACTCAAGGGTAAATAAAACGCCAGGACCTGATACAATCTCGCCTAGAGTTCTAAAGGAAGCTAAGGATGAGCTCTCCAAACCACTGACATTGCTATTCAATAAATCCTTGCAGTCTGGAACTATGCCTGATCAGTGGAAGATAGCCAACGTAACACCGATATTAAAAAAAGGCAGCAAATCCCTACCCAGTAACTATCGTCCAATTAGCTTAACCTCAGTTGTATGTAAAATGCTAGAAACGGTCATAAGAGACAGACTCGTAAATCACTTAGAGGAAAATAACATACTTAAAGATACTCAACACGGCGTTCGTAAAAAACGTTCCTGTTTAACAAACCTCTTAGACTTCTTCCACGATATCCTCAACCTCTACGATGAGAGTAAAGCTGTAGATATTATATACCTTGATTTTCAAAAGGCCTTTGACAAAGTTCCCCACAAACGTTTACTGCTAAAACTAAAAGCGCATGGAATACAAGACAGTGTGTTGAAATGGATAGAAAATTGGCTCAGCGACAGAAAGCAAAGAGTAGTCATAAACGGTAAGGCATCTAAATGGACCAATGTAAGTAGCGGGGTACCCCAGGGATCGGTACTAGGACCAATTCTCTTTCTAATTTACATCAACGACATAGATGAGGGTCTCACCTGTACAATCTCAAAATTTGCTGACGATACAAAAATTGCAAATAGCGTACTCTCAAAAGATCAAGTTGACGATATGCAACACAATCTAGATAAATTGTCACATTGGGCTCAAATTTGGCAAATGAGTTTCAATGCGGATAAATGTAAAGTACTACATATCGGATACCTAAATGAGAAAGCAAACTATTCGATGAATGGCACTCAGCTTAAGAATGTAAACAGAGAAACCGATCTGGGAGTAAACAATATCGAGTAACCTAAAACCGAGTCAACAATGTTCAGAAGTTGTTAAGAAGGCAAACAAAATAATTGGCTTTATAGGCAGGTCATTTGAGCATAAATCCAAAGACGTTATCCTAACCCTTTACAATTCCTTAGTCCGCCCTCTTCTGGAATACTGCGTTCAATGCTGGTGCCCTTATTACCAAAAAGACATAAACAAGCTAGAAACGAGTTCAACGTAGAGTTACCAAAATGATACCTAGCCTAAAGAACAAACCATACGAAGAGCGTCTTAGAGAATTAAATCTATTTCCTTTAACCCAGCGCAGATTAAGAGGTGACTTAATTCAAGTGTTCAAAATCATCAAAGGCATCGACAATATGAACTGTAGTAAGTACTTCACTATCGACCAATCTAATTACACGCGGGGAAACGGTTGCAAAATTATTGGTAAATCTTTTAACTCGCACGAATCTAAGAATTTCTTCTTCAATCGAGTTGTCAACTTGTGGAATGGGCTTCCCCGAGACGTTATAGACTGCAGCACTGTTGATTCATTTAAACTCCGCCTAGACAAATATCTCGCATCAAACCCGCGACTGACTGCGTTTGTAAATGAATAACTTTATTTTATCCTCCCCTCAGTTACTAACCCATATGTCCCCTACTAACTTCCTAGTACTGCCACGGACATTAGTTCCAGGGCAGTAGTTCCCTTTCCAATGTTCCCTTACCCACTCTAAACCACTGTTTGGACACTTGATCCTCAGTGTTTTGGAGGACAAGCAGCCTAGAAGGGTCACTAGACCTGTTGTTGCTTGATTTCCGTTGTACTCCTTTGTACTTCAGTAACCACACCATGGGGGAAGTTGAATCTTTCACTATGCAGTACACTGATGCAGTCTTTCGCTTAATTTAGCTATTATTAAACGATCTCTTAAGCTTAGAAAAGTATGTGGGAGGTCGCGAGATACCAGTAATTAAGATAGTTGCCACCCCTTTCGTTTCTCCTTCTTAAAATTAATAATACTTAAAGACAATCAGAATAAAATGTAAAATAGCGTCATAGATATTCAATGGGTTAAGTTGAAGATGTGATTATGGGTATAACTTTTGAGCCTGACTGTACATAAAACTCGTTGAAGTGCAGGAAAACACACCTCCCCTTATAAATGACTGGGATATTGCTCAACTTCAAAGGCCTGTCACCCGGGAAATAATAAAACTCTCAACACACATCAACAAATCCTTAACAGCCAATTCTTGTTAAATTGTATTGAGGTTTATTTATTTATGTATTTTTTTCTAGAAATTAAATTAATGCTTAAGTTTTGTGGATGATACGTAACTTTTTATCGTGATTTTGCACTAAATAGCACTATCTAAGAAAGTGCTTGAAAGAATCTCCGAAAATGCATTAATACAGTAGATCAAGTCAATCTGACGTAAAATCGGAAATTAAGGTCAGTTTTCGCTACTTCACAAATATAAATATCAACAAAATACAATTCATGGTCTACAAAATGGCGTCTGTTGATACCTATAATGTCCAAGCTCCCCCTTATAAATGACGGTGATATTGCCCAACTTCTCAGTTCGGCCCCCCGGGAACAAACGAGGTCGGCAATAACAATGCATTTGCAAGTGGGCAGTTGCTGCGTCGGGCCCGGTGCAAGCAACTTTGTTAACTTGAGTTTGATTGGAGGCGCGGTGGAGTAGGTGGAGGTGGTATTTATTTGTTATTTGTATTTGTCTTCATGATTAGGAAGTTTTATAATAGTTGGGGGTGTCGGTGTTATTGTCCATTTCCGAGTTTCGTTCTATAAGGAAGTTGGAGCTTTAAACATCGAAATTTAGCAGAATTCCTAGCTGAAAACTATGGTTGTAGCCATAGACTCCTCTACATGTAAAGGGGTCTATGGTTGTAACACATTATACGGCACATAAAACCCATTTCGACATACTGTTTATCCATCAGAAACTTATATTATGATTGCATTTTGATTTAATAGCAATGTTTACGACTCCAACTTCCTTATAGCCTAAAACTCACAAGTGGTCAACTGTGTTTGTTGAATCTATATAATATTTTCGATTGTCTGTCTGTCTGTGTGTGTGTGTGTGTGTGTGTGTGTGTGTGTGTGTGTGTGTGTGTGTGTGTGTGTGTGTGTGTGTGTGTGTGTGTGTCTGTCTGTCTGTTCTTTATGCATGGCCACATTTTTTAAGCTAGAGCGTTCATACTTGGTATCCATAGTAAGGGGGTCCCTAGGCAGGTTTTAGTGAAAAAATAGCATTCCCCAGGGTGAAAGGGACGGAAAAAATGGGCGCGAAATCAAAGAAATATTAAACAAAATTAAAACAATGGCCGTTTGGGGCAGAAGGAGGCCTTCGATCGAAAAGGTGTATGGAACGAAAGTTGTTCGCAGCCCCCCAAAATGGGGGTACGGATGAGGTCAGATCCAAAATCGGAGGTCATTTAGCGGCCGAAATCGAGGTCGCCGTTTAATGAGGCACAGGGAGGTTATGGTAGTAGTAGTATTGTGATGATTGTGGTAGTAGTGATTGATGATGGTGATTATGGTAGTAGTGGTGGTAGTAGTGATGGTGATTATGGTGATTACCCGGGCAGCGCCGGGTACCCCTCCTAGTCTATATAATATTTTCGATTGTCTGTCTGTGTGTCTGTCTGTCTGTTCTTAATAGGCGGCCGCAGTTTTGGACCTGGGGAGCTGAAACTTTGCATGTGGGTGTCAATTGACCTGGGTCAGGTCATAGAGGGGGCGAGGCCACGATCGGAGGTCGTTTCGAGGCCGAAATTGAAAAAAAAAAATGAAAAAAAAAAATGAAAAAATGGCCGTTTGGGGCAGAAGGAGGCCTCCGATCGAAAAGTTGTATGGAACGAAAGTTGTTCGCAGCCCCCCAAAATGGGGGTACGGATGAGGTCAGATCCCAAATCGGAGGTAATTAGCGGCTGAAATCGAGGTCGCCGTTTAATGAGGCACAGGAAGGTCAAGGCCGGTGATTATGGTAGTTAGGGGCGTCATCTGCTCTCTAAAAGTGGGGCGGACATTCAGAGATAGATATAGGAAAAACAGGCGAGCGAAGCGAGCGATCAGTTGGGGGTTCGGGGGGGCGCTGTAAGCCCCCCCCCCCCCCCACCCCGAGAACATTTGAGAAAATTTAACAATATTTGGTGCATTTTAAGCCCACATAATTATGAATGAATTATTTATATTAAGGGGAAAATATATGTGTTATTTATCAATATTAACCAGTGCAAGTTTAAACACCTATAGTTCACAGATAGATTTCAAGTCTACTCTGACATCCTCAAATATGAGAAAGGGTAAAAAAGGGGGAGGAGGAAAAAAAAAAAAAATAATAATAATAATAAAGTAGATGTGCCGTTTTGCCAAATATAAAATAATAATAATAATAATAACTATATCCGTAATTAATATATATAAAATACACTATAGAGCTACTGTTTAATTACCTACCTAACCAGGGTTGATTATAAAAAAACACATATTTAGTAATTATTAAAAAATTTTTTTTTACTATTTTGATCTAACCAATGTAACCAAATTTACCAAAATAACTAGTTACTAGTCTAACCTAACCTACCATAAACTAACCTAGGGCTAGGGTTAGGTCTTTTGGTTAGGTTAATGTTATACGGTACATATAATACTGTATATATATATTAGCACCAGGCAGAAAATGTAATTTACACTACATAGATGATAGATCAACTGATCAAGGAAATGTTGCAGGAGTCAGGAGATACAGAAAGATCAAGCAGATAATAACAACATTATAGCCTACAAATAGGCTTAGCTACAATACGTTATGTCGATAATTTCATATCTAGAATTGAAACAACAGTAAGGTTAAATGTTTAAGGCAGAGTTGATAGTTTACCATATAACCCAATCTTACTATGCAGTCTAGGCTTAGCCTAGACTGCCTAGTAAGATTGAGAAGACTAGCCTACACCAGATTGAAAGAAGAGATCTTTAATTGTACAAGGGTTTAATCATCATATAATGGAGCAAATTTACTCATGAAGGATATTAATGGTGAAGATAGAAAGAAGCCTTTGTCCTGTAGTGGACGAATTTACTAATATGTCCTGACAATAATGACCATAAACTATAATGTGTAGCTACCAAAGTTACCAAACTAAACCGTCGGACCGTAACATTCCAGTCTACCCGTGCACGTCTTGCTAGTTTCAAATATTTTTGTAGAAGAACAATGTCTAATAGTGAAGGCATTACCTTAGATCATCATCCAGGAAACCAGAATACCATCCTCAAAGCCTCAAAGGCGGCCAAAGCTTTAAAAGGCCGCTAATGTTGGCTTTTGCCGACCTACAGACTACAGAACTTCCGTCTTCATGTAAACACTAAACAGTGGGATACGTCACACAATATTTACGTAAGAAATTTAGCTGACAACGAGCCTAACAAATTACTACATCATAACATCATAACATATTATATTTGTATGTGTATAATGTGTTTAGTATATATAATATTCTATCTTATTAAACATTTCAGTGACTTCTATCTAGTTTCTAGTATATAAAACTTGGTGAAAAAAGTGGGGGGGACAATCGATATGTTGTCCCCCCCTCCCCCCCCCTGAATGAAAAGTGAGGGGGATATGTCCCCCCCGCAGATGACGCCCATGATGGTAGTAGTAGTATTGTGATGATTGTGGTAGTAGTGATTAATGATGGTGATTATGGTAGTAGTAGTGGTGGTAGTAGTAATGGTGATTATGGTGGTACAGTATTATTACCCGGGCAACGCCGGGTACCCCTGCTAGCATATATATATATATATATATATATATATATATATATATATATATATATATATATATATATATTTTTTTTTTTTTTTTTTTTTTTTTTAATATTCCAACTACTCCCTCTCGGGCATATATATATATATATATATATATATATATATATATATCCTATATGTTTATGCGTGTGATGTAGGTATGTACAAAGGAGTACAAAGGAAATCAAGCAACAACAGATCTAGTGACCCTTCTAGGCTGCTTACCCTCCAAAACACTGAGGATCAAGTGTCCAAACAGTGGTTTAGAGTGGGTAAGGGAACATTGGAAAGGGAACTACTGCCCTGGAACTAATGTCCGTGGCAGGATTAGGAAGTTAGTAGGGGACAGATGGGTTAGTAACTGAGGGGGGGATAAAATAAAGTTATTAATTTACAAACGCAGTCAGTCGCGGGTTTGATGCGAGATTTAGAATATGATGAACACTCCCTTATGCAATCTACTCACCAGCCCCCCGAATATTTCGGGAACCAATGGACCTGATAACGCCTGACTACTCCAAGCCCCCAAGGATACAACTACAATCCTCTATGTGTATGTCCTAGGGTAATTAGAAGACCTGCAAGACAGTTGCTCCATTATAAGCTCTAAGTGTTTTCTATTTTTCACAGCAGCCCTGGACCTTCCAGCTGCCCCATTAAATATTGTAATATTACCTTGGAACCAGGCCCATATGATAATACCTGAGTTCCCAGGCTAGAATGTATATGTACCTCACAACAACCATCTTTCCTCTTTCCTCAATACCCCTTTTCCTCCGAGTTCATTGACACCTGAAGCAAGAATATATTTGCATAGGACCTCGGAAAAACCTTAGGAAAGTAAGCACCACCTCACCTACTGACTAGGCTTGACCACCAGGAATGGGCTAGTTGGGACAGTGTTGCTACGGTTTGCCCCACCCCGTCCCCCTGCCCCTCGAGAGTGCCCCCCCGGACGGCACCCCCCTCCTTCCGGATTGCTGGAGGGCCACCTGTCTGTTGCCTTGGCGCCCTGAACCGAGGACCCCTGCTCGAGCCCCGGATGTAGGCCTGGACCTAGGACCCCTGCTCGAATTACGTAAACAGGCCTGGACCTAGGACCCCTGTTCCAATTACGTAACCAGGCCTAAATCGAGAACCCCTGCTCGAGGAGGTAACCAGGTGTGCAAGATTGGCTACTATCCTCTACGCCGGCCAGACCAGCACTCTCGTCCCCCTGCCCTTCCCAAATACTTAAGTGTTTCTGTGTCTTTCTCTGTTGGTTATTGTTGTGAGGTATTGTTTAGGTAAATATGTGAACCGTGTGTGTCCTGATTTAATTGTGATCTGTGCCCTAGATCACGTACTTGCGTAATAAGTGTCATCCCTCTGAACCTGTGTTATTCTGTGTTAATCTTGCCTTAATTCCTTGACCCTTGTTCAAGACTTTATTTAATTCATAACTTACGCATACGTTACCTATTAGTGTATTAACATATATTCAGGCCCCCCACGCTCGCAGATTTACTGACTACGTGTGTGTTGATTTATTATTTGTGAGTTGAAGTCTTAGTATATTCTGTGATCAATCCATTTAAATAATCACTATTTACCTAGAACCTATGCCCAATTTTCCAACGAGTGCTCAGTGTAATTTCTTAAATCTCCAATTCAGTAACCGCATATGAAATATATCTTATAGACGTGCATTTATGTTCTTGTAAAACTTGACGTGATATTTCGAATACTGTGTTTAGGAATTCTTTCCTCCGTGTTTCGTCTCACTTTCATCCACCATACACTAATTGTATCTGTGTATTTTATTCACCTCGCAGTTGTTAACCCGTTCAGACCCGAGCCTGGTACTATTAGTTTTGAGTATCAATGAGTAGGATTTCGTCGCCTACGTCCATGTACTAATTGTACCTGTACATTTTATTCTCCTCGCCCTGTTAACTCGTTCAGAAGCGAATCTGATATTGCGTTAAATATCAATGAGCTAAACTTCGTCATTAGCGCCAATTTAATTGCTAAGTACGATCTACCGATCGATATCTGTTAATCAGTCAGTTCCTACTTTTTGAGATTAAACTATAGTGTTCATTCCAGTCTGAGTCTACTGGAACTCAGCTAGTTATTTTGTTTATCTTCGTGTGTTGTCTTACTCACGAATATTGAAGATTACATCTTGACCTAATTAATACCCTCCAGTAGACCTATTAAAATCCATTCCTTTTCTTATCAAATTCACATTATCACTTTGCTTCACCTAAGAAATTATAGAAACACAAATTCCTAAGTTCGGTTCGTTATCGTAGCATATATTCAAGTAATATAATCCTGTGATAAGATATACATTCACTTTTGGGCGATTTTGATACTTCTTGGTGATTATAAATAATAATCTCAGCCCTTTCCTGTAGAGTAAATTAACATTGCATTTCAGCTAAGTTCATAGTTGCATTAACTAGAGAAAGTATTTATCACTACCTCAGTTCACCTGGTGACCTTCCCAGTGACCTGACCTGAGGGCAAGCTCACGCGGTCAGTTTTAAAGGCCCAGCCGAGCCTACGTGTGACTCACTTAGTCTCCTGTGACAGTATCTTTATAACCTCAACTCTCCATATTGTGACTCTAGGATCATTATCTAGAGCGTTGAAGTCTCTTGTGAATACGGAAGATATTTTGACTCTCATTTATTACTGCATTGAAGGTTAAAATTTATTCTTGTACATTATGCCTCTATGTATGTTTTCCACATGATTTGATTCAATACTAGACTCTCACTATTGAGTTATTCTGGTATCAGTAACATTGTTCCGAAGTGAGGACAATATATATATACTTGTTACTATTGTTGGATCCTCCCTTATGATCCTTATTTGTCACCTATTCTCATGTTTATTCAATAAAACCTTCATATTTGTTCTTCCTTGTGTTGTTATTGAGTATTATATTGAGCCTTTGAATACCATTTTGCTGTATATAGAACCTACTCGGTACGTTCCTGTCAAGTATATTTAAGTCCATCAAACCAGAACTGGATTGTTTTACGGACTGTATCAAGGGAACTAATCAATCAGAACCCGGCACAACATTTATGTATATATATTTTTTTCTTGATGTGAGGAAGACTTTATTTTATGCTAGTATAATGTAGGCTAATTGACCAATTGCGAATACCAATATATACAGAAGGTGGAACTGCAGACATCGGTTATTTAACGTGAAATACGATATATGTAGTTTTGTTGTTGGTAGAAAGTCTACTTAATTACATTATGTGGTTATATACAGTATATGCACTATTTTTGTGTTTTAACTGCACTCCTGTTAAATATCATTATCTACAGCTCCAACTTCCTTATAGCATGACACTCGCAAGTGGCCAATTGAAAGTGTTATGTGGCGGGATATGTATGTATGTGTATGTACTGTATATGCTCAGGCACATACCCCATAGCTGTGGGTGGCCATCTCTAGACAATTTTTAGGGTTCGGGACCACTTTTGCGTTCCCTCGCCCATTTCTCTGTCTCGTCTAGTAGGTGGCGGGGTGGTTGTATTTATTTCGTATTATGTTATTATATTTGTTTTTATATGGCGGTTTGTAATAGTAGTTGGGTTTAATTGTATTTATAATTGAATGTCTAATGTAGGAGAGGGGAGCTTGTATTTATTTATTAGCATTTGTTTATTTTGATAGGAGGAAGACCTTTTGTAATGCTAATGTTTGTAATTGAATGTGTTATGTGGTTGTAATTATTTGGTGTATGTTCCCGTTTATTTTTTATGATGGGATGGTTTAAGGGGGGTCACCGGCTTTGTTTTTTCTCTTTCTCTCCTTTTCTCTCTTTCCCTGGCTTGTATCCATTCGGCCCCATTCAGCCAACTGCTTTAAGACGTTTATTCCCATCCAGGTGTCGATTTATTTTTGGCGAGCGATAGCGAGCCAGCATTGTATGGAGAAATCCTGCTTCGCCAGAGAAATTTTTCTATCGAAAAATGCACAAATTTAGCTTGCTGTCAAAACAAAAATATATATATGCTGGATCGCTACCGCTCGCCAGGAAAATATTGACACCTGGTTGGGGGAAACGTCTTAAAACAGTAGGCTGAATGGGGCCGAATAGATGCAAGCCAAAGAGAGAGGGAGAGAAAGAGAACAAAATCTAGGTGGGCCCCCTTAAAACTAGTTGGTGTAATTGAATGTGCAATGTAAGAGATGGGGGCTTGTGTATATGTATTAACATATTATTTGTTTAGATGGGAGGAGAACGTTTTGTAATGCTAGTTTGTGTGATTGTGTGTGTAATTGAATGTGTTATGGTGAGGGTCTTGTATTCATTTACATTGTTTGTTTTGGTGATATGGTGTTATATAATATTGGTGGCTGTAATTGTATATGTAATGTGGTGTGGGGGGGGGGGGTCTTGTATATACTTATTATTGTTTGTTTGGATGATATGACGGTATATAACAGCTGTAAGTGTAATTGTATATATATTTGTATTTGTTATGCGGTGCTTGACTGTCTTTGTTGTTTGTTATTGCTTGTCTTGATGGGAGGACGTTTTGTAATAACTGAGTCTACTTGTACTCGTTGAAGGTGTTATGGGTTAGGGGTGGGTATGATTATTGGTCGTTTGTTATTGTGTATTTTGATGATAGGATGTTTTACAATAGGGGTCTATTCGTTATCAGTAGGCCAGTAATCCTGACCTCTAACCTCGGTAACTAAACAAAATAAATAAATAAATACATACATAAATAAATAAATAAAGGCTAGAGTAAATGGGCTGTATAATTCCACACGTATTCCCTGGCTGACTCTTCCCAAGTGTTGATAGTTAATTAATGAATTCCTTTAGTTCTTAGTTTTTTCGCTAGACCTCCATCAAGCTTAGAAAAACACACCCTAGACCCCCCTTTAAGATAAATGTGTACATGTTTCGGTAGGGCCAACTATAGCAGAGTGTTGGCCAGCCTGTCGGAAGTAAAAATTATCATTCCCCGTCTGACGTAAAGCCGGGGTCACACGAGCCGTTTTTCGAGCATTTTTTAAGGTCACTTTTGGTCTGGCAGCTTACATTAAATACACTTTATCAGAATTCAACCGTCTAACATACTCTACCTTCAGTCTAGTTACCGATACTAGTGCAAACAATTCCCGAAATATAACGAGAACAAATTTGCTGATCGACAATTGCCGGAAAGTTAGCTCGTGGGACAGCGGCTTGGCTCATAAAAGTTACGACATCCTCACATGTTGCATTTTATTAGGGGCTATGTAATTAGAACGGGATTTCATTTGGCCGTATCGCAGTTAAGGGGGGCCACCTGCTTTTGTTTTTATATTTCTCTCCTTTTCTCTCTTTCCCTGGCTTGTATCCATTCGGCCCCATTCAGCCAACTGTTTTAAGACGTTTATTTCCTGGCGAGCGATAGCGAGCCTGCATTGTATGGAGAAATCCGGCTTCGCCGGAGAAATTTTTCTATCGAAAAATATACAAATTTAGCTTGCTGTAAAAATATATATACATATACTGGCTCGCTATCGCTCGCCAGGAAAATGTTGACACCTGGATGGGGGTAAACGTCTTAAAACAGTAGGCTGAATGGGGCCGAATGGATAGAAGCCACCGAGAGAGGGCGAGAAAGAGAAAACAAGCGAGGTGGGCACCCTTAATCTAGAGGTGGATAATATAATGCTATAGTCTAGGTTGTATTCGCAGTTGAAGGCAAATTGTCATAAGCTCATTTTGATTATATATCTATCACGAAGATTTGTTTTAACGAAATGTGATGAACACAAATACAGTACAGTGGCGCTAATAAGTGATGTCTCGGCACCAAGTATGTTTTGATCAATAATTGGTATCAGCAATATCTAAGATTCATTTCTTTATATCGAGTGAAATAAGCAAACATGTTCCTACACTCAACCACCCTTTTCAATATTTGACAGACGTTAATACAGCACAGAGTAAGACAAACATAATGACAGCTGGGACATGACTTATTAGCGCGACTGTACATAGTAATTTCATATTTGTTCATTACGTGTATAAAATTGAGCTGCTAAGCGATACATTTCCGTCAATGTATAATGAAAATATACCTGGAATATAACACAATATTATATTTCCGTATTATTTTTTGTATTATTGAATAATATTTGACTGAATTAAACTGACTAACTAGAGGTAACCAAGGATATAAATTAGCTATATATGATTAAACACTATTCCGATAACGAACAAAACCAATGACGTCCAGTCATAATAGGTTCTTTCTCATCAGGGAAAACACGATATGATTTTATGTTGTAATCGTTCGCAAACAGGGTAATCATTTAGTACAGTCTTATGTACTGTACTGTACACTCACACGTACTAAAAGCTGCTCAGTGTTGGGTCCTCCTCCCCCCTCCCTCCCCCCTCCACCATGGGCAGGTAGGGGGGGGGGGAGTCTAAGTCTACCCCACCTTCCACCCCCAACTATCCCCACCTCCCATCTCTAGCTGCCAGTTAGCGATTAGCCAACCACGTTGTTCTTATGACATGTACATTTTAGCTAACCCACCATTGCACACGCTTACAATGGCCATAATTTTATATTTATTAAGAATTAATTAATACAATATGTAATTGCATTCTCAAAATAATTACACACACAACGTGGGTTACACGAATCTCGGCTGTAGTGGTTTTCTGCCTCTCTGTCTAATAATTGGCTTTATAGGCAGGTCATTTGAGCATAAATCCAAAGAAGTTATCCTAACCCTTTACAATTCCTTAGTCCGCCCTCTTCTGGAATACTGCGTTCAATCCTGGTGCCCTTATTACCAAAAAGATATAAACAAGCTAGAACGAGTTCAACGTAGAGTTACCAAAATGATACCTAGCCTAAAGAACAAACCATACGAAGAGCGTCTTAGAGAATTAAATCTATTTCCTTTAACCCAGCGCAGATTAAGAGGTGACTTAATTCAAGTGTTCAAAATCATCAAAGGCATCGACAATATGAACTCTAGTAAGTACTTCACTATCGACCAATCTAATTACACGCGGGGAAACGGTTGCAAAAATTATTGGTAAATCTTTTAACTCACACGAATCTAAGAATTTCTTCTTCAATCGAGTTGTCAACTTGTGGATGGGCTTCCCCGAAACGTTATAGACTGCATCACCGTTGATTCATTTAAACTCCGCCTAGACAAATATCTCGCATCAATCCCGCGACTGACTGCGTTTGTAAATGAATAACTTTATTTTATCCCCCCCTCAGTTACTAACCCATCTGTCCCCTACTAACTTCCTAATCCTGCCACGGACATTAGTTCCAGGGCAGTAATTCCCTTTCCAATGTTCCCTTACCCACTCTAAACCACTGTTTGGACACTTGATCCTCAGTGTTTTGGAGGACAAGCAACCTAGAAGGGTCACTAGATCTGTTGTTGCTTGATTTCCTTTGTACTCCTTTGTACTCCTTTGTACTCTCTGTCTCTCTCGCTCTCTATCTATCTATCTATCTGTCTATCTATCTATCTATCTATCTATCTATCTATATCTATATCTCTCTCTCTATCTATCTATCTATCTATCTATCTATCTAGCTATCACTCACTCACTCACTCACTTTCTACGACCAAGATTTAATGTGATTTGATTATATAATAATACTGTAATCCAATCAAATCAAATTTTATATTCACCATCATTGCCATACACATCAAGGTGTCCCTTACGATGTACTCGTAGGTTCTCAAACCACTTACGACAGTCGGTCTTTTTTAACATAAAAGGAAAGGACAACAGGCAAAGATTGGCTAGAATAGAGTTGCGACTGTTATCGATTGTTTCGTTTATCATTGCATTCAGTTTCTCCCATTTATTCAATAGCATAAATATACTATAAACGGTTTGTATATACTGTAATTCTATGTGGCCCATACACTCATTTTCAGTCAATTTAATGTAGAATTTGATATATACCATACGATCAAATTCGGTGTTAACTTATAGTAAGGTTTGAGTATCGAGCCCCTGGGTGCTCGGCTTCTCACTTCCCCTGCCTCTGTCCTCTACAAACCCCCAATTACCATTTTGTTTACTTGACAGTTTTACCATCAACTCTCACTAGGTCATATTCACTAGACCTATTGTAGCTTGATTTCCTTTGTACTCTCCTCTATGTGTATGGAATGCAGGCAACATTCATCACGCACACCAATAAAGAAAAATATAGCCCATTCAGACCTGTGTAATAATATGGTTCACTTTTTGGTAGATTTTTTCATTTATTTATTTATTATTATTTGTTTTGTAGTTTCCTCCCTAGACCTCCATCAAACTTAAGAAAACATCCATCAGATCCCCCTTCTAGATTAATTTGTACATTTTTCGGTAGAAAAATGTTCCGGCCGAAGGCCGATTCTTCCAGCATTACAGGCTCACTATCGTTCGCCAGGGAAAAAATCGACACTTAAATAGCACGAAAGGTCTAAATATTGACGAAGAAATGGGGCGAAAGGTCTTAAAATCGACTAACTAATGGGGCAAACATCTTAACATCTGGAAACTAATGGGGCTAAACATGAGGGAGAAAGTGGTACAGAAAACTGGTCCATGTCCTCTCAAAAATGTTTAATGATGACTGCAAGCGTGCATTTGATGACAAACAGGCTGCATATCGTCTATGGAGGCGTAATCAAACCCCCTTGCATTGGGAAAATTATGTTTTTAAAAGGGCAGCTGCGCAGAGAGTTTATGATGGTGCTGAGAGGGATTATAACTCCCATCTTCAGGATGTTCTGGCAGGAGCTACACAGCCTCATAAATGGTGGTCCGCTTTGAAATCCTCTTTATTTGGAATAGATTCCTCCATGCCTCCTCTTTGTGACTCTGATGGCTCCATCTCTTTTTATCCATTATCGAAGGCCAATATTCTATCTAATATTTGTATTAATAAGCAGAGTAATCAGGAATTGTCTTTGCCATTGACATGTTTCCCTAGACCCAACCTCAATTCAATGGCATTCAAATCAGCTGAACTGAAAAGGTACTTGCTGGATCTTGATACCTATGGTGGCACAGACCCGGATGGGTTTTTCCCTCTCTTTTTTAAAAAGGTTGCAGTGGTCTTGGCACCTAAATTGGCAGTGGTGTTTAGGTTGCTTTTGAAATCAGGTAGTTTTCCTCTTTGCTGGCGTAAGGCTATTATCACTCCTATTCCAAAGGGAAATACTGCCTCATCATCTCCTAATGACTATCGCCCTATCTCCATTACACCTATCCTATCCAAGCTTTATGAGAGGCTTTTGTCCAGACGCCTTTCCTCTTATTGTAATAGTCATAATTTGATACCAAACTCACAGTTTGGTTTTCGTAAGGGACTGGGTACATGTGATGCACTTCTGACACTCACCCATGACTTGCAATCTTCATTGGACCAGGGACATGAGTCTCACGTCGTGGCTATTGACTTTAGTTCTGCTTTTGATTTAGTCAACCATAAAGCACTTCTGTTTAAGTTACAGCTCATTGGTATTGGTGGCAATTTTTTAAGGATCTTTGAAGATTTTTTGACGAAAAGATCTCAGTCTGTGGTCATTGATGGGTGTCATTCCCCTTCTGTTACTGTTGTTTCTGGTGTTCCACAAGGCAGTGTCCTTGGGCCTTTGCTTTTTATTATTTTTACTGCTGACCTGTGTTCCGAGCTTGAAAATAAACTAATCTCCTATGCTGATGATACAACTTTATATGCGTCAATTGCATCACCAATAGATCGACACGTAATTGCTACTGCTCTGAATAGGGATTTAGCCAAAATTACATCATGGTGTATCCTTTGGGGCATGAAACTTAATGCTAGTAAAACACACTCCATTATCATCAGCAAATCTCGTACCTTGGATCCTCCCCATCCTTATCTACAAGTTTCTGGCGAGCAAATTGAGAATGTGGATACTCTGCGTTTGTTAGGAGTTACTCCTGATCCCAAACTTACTTTTGAAAAGCATATTCGTTCTTTCTCCTCTTCCATTTCCCAAAAAATTGGTCTGCTTCGCAAGGTTTATAAAACATTTGCTTGTGACGCCACAGTTATCAAGTCTTTTTATGCTTTTATTTTGCCACATTTCGAGTACTGCTCACCTGTCTGGTTGTCAGCAGCTGACTGCCATCTCAAGTTGCTTGACAGGTCGCTAAATTCCATCAGTTTTATTCTACCTAATTTGTCTCTTGATCTGTGTCATCGACGTAAAGTTGGTGCCCTTAGTCTTTTATTTAAAGTTTTTAACAACCCTCAGCATCCCTTACATGGGGTTCTGCCTGGGCCCTATGTCTGGGCTCGTGCAACTAGATTCACAAGCAATCTTAATTATCTTGCCATGAGCCGTGTTAATTTTTCTACTACACAGTTTTCACGGTGTTTTGTGCCGGCCATGGTTGACTTGTGGAATAAGTTGCCAAATGAGCTAGTCAATTCAGCTAATATCTCCATTTTTAAGTCTAGAGTTAATGCTTTTTTGCAGCATTAATTCTAATTTTTAAACTTATTTTATTCTATTTTATTGTATTATATTTAAGCTTGATATCCTCCACTGCATAATATGTTGTCTGTGTTTAATATGTGTATATGTACAGTACAGTATACAGTGTATGTTTTTATTTTTTCCTAAGTTGCCATAGTCTCTCTCCAGTGCCTCCGGGTGTTTTGTGTGGATTGGTCTTGATGGTGTTTCTGCACCCTGGTTGGAGACTTCGGCATCTCATATAATAATAATAATAAAAGGTTTACGGGTGTAGGCCTATGAGTGCACGAACTATGCACTTTCAACTCTCATCATCAATATTGCAAGGTTTATGTTGGTCAGTGTGATGAAGCCTCCAAATCGTGCTTCATGTGTCAGGATTACTATAGTAATAACCACGCTCTCGATATTAATTATAAGTTCAAGTCCAGAGAGAGAGAGAGAGAGAGAGAGAGAGAGAGAGAGAGAGAGAGAGAGAGAGAGAGAGAGAGAGAGAGAGAGAGAGAGAGAGAGAGCATATTACAGCAGAAACTCGTGTTACCCACGTTTTTTGTATACAGAATTGTTTTGAACATGCAATTACATAATGTATTAATACATTTATAATAAATAATTAATGTTGGTCATTGTAAGTAAGATGGTTTAGCTATAGATTACAAGACATGAGAACAGACGTGGCTAATCACGAACTTGCAGGAGGAAGGTAGGGGAGTTGGGGATAGTTAGAGAGTGGAAGGTGGGGTAGATTTGGAACGAAAATATGCCCCCCAGACCCCTTCAAGCTAAATGTGTATGTTTTTCGATAGAAAACTATCTTTACCAAAGTTACAGGCTAGCTTTCGCTCGCCTATGCACAACTGGACGTTTGAATAAGGTGAAGCCTCTTGTTTTTGCCGAACTAAAGGGGTGAAAACAGGGAAGGTCCAAAAAGACCTCCCTCGGTCCAAATAGGGTTAATACTTTTATAGTCACTGTTTGTAGTAGACTAAAGTTATCATATACCTGGAGAGAAAAGCTGGAGGTTTGTCAGGATTTTAGCTTCTGACTGTGCTAGTAGTGTGCATATATTTCATTTGCACGAATACACTGAATATTAAATAACGGCTAAACGTGGGAAGTTGAATACTATATCTCATTTTATAGAATAATTAGCGTTTACATAAATATAACGACTTTATAAATCATCCCCTCAGCTTTTATTTGCCGTAAGAAAAATTAAATTGCAAACTAGACAACAAATCCGTAATTTCTGTAGGAAGGATGAGTGACGTCACACTCATCCTTATACGTCATCGATACCCAGTGTTGTCCGTGCTAGCAGACGAAAATTGGTAAATAGCAGCTCTACTCCTCTCATGTTGCTCAACAGTACATCTGTTCAATGCCTGGTAATATTGTCTAATTAAAGGGAAACGAGGTATGAACAGTGTGTATCTGCTACTAAACAAAGATTACAAGATTCAGAAATTTGGAATAGCTTAATAAACAACTAAAGGCCATACTTAAGGGGAAATTTCCACTTGAGGGAATATTTGTTTGACCCCTTTCTCCCTCATGTTTAGCCCCCTTCCTTTTCTAGTTTTAAGACGTTCGCCCCATTATTTTGACGATTTTAAGAACTTTCGACCCATTTCTGTCAATTTTAAGACCTTTCGTGCCATTTAAGGGTCGATTTTATCCTAGCGAGCGATAGCGAGCCTGTAAATTAAGAGGAACCGGCTTTCAGCCGGGAAATTTTTCTACCGAAAAATGTACAAATTTATCTTGAAAGGAGCTCAAGGGGGTGCAATCTTAAGCTTGATGGATATCTAGAGACCAAACTAAAAACCTCCCCTTAATGTCCTATGGTGTACAGTGAAAACTACGTTGGTAAGCTTGACCTGATTGCATCAAGCAACTACGACATTTTAGGTTGTGGGGTTGTTTGATACGTAGACGTTCTTTTATGGCTAATATTATCGTCTGATACTAGCCAGAATATAATCAAATTGACGCCGCTATCGAAATGATGGAGTTGAAGTTAAACAAGGGAATAACGTCGTTTAAGGGGGGTGACCTGTTTTTTTTTTATTTCTCTCCTTTTCTCTCTTTCTCTGGCTCGTATCCATTCGGCCCCATTCAGCCAACTATTTTAAGACGTTTATCCCCATCTAGGTGTCGATTTCTTCCTGGCGAGCGATAGCGAGCCAGCATTATATGAAGAAATCCGGCTTGGCCGGAGAAATTTTTCTAACGAAAAATGTACAAAGTTAGCCTGCTGTCAAAAACATTTAAAAAATATGCTGGCTCGCTACCGCTCACCAGTAAAAAATTGACACTTGGATTGGGATACACGTCTTAAAACAGTAGGCTGAATGGGGCCGAATGGATACAAGCCAGAGAAAGAGAGAAAAGGAGAGAACAAAAACAGGTCACCCCCCTTAACTGATAGGGACTTCTATAGTTTGTCTGTGCACGGACACCATGGTGAACATTTCGAGACCTAGGTTCGTTGTTTCATAAAACAATTACACTAATTAATTTATAATACACGGTGACTGATTTAGTGTGTAGTCAAGTAATATAACCAATATATGTGTGCTAACCTACTGTATATCATTCTGAAGTAAATGTAGAGTACAGCCACATTCTCTACATCAGGTCAGGTGAATGGCGGAGTTTAAGGAGGGATGGGCCGGTTTTCTGGACCACTTTCTCCCTCATGTTTAGCCCCATTAGTTTTCAGATGTTAAGATGTTTGCCCCATTATTTTGTCGATTTTAAGACCTTTCGCCCCATTTCTTCGTCAATATTTAGACCTTTCGTGCTATTTAGGTATCGATTTTTCCCCTACGAACGATAGTGAGCCTGTAATGTTGGAAGAACCGGCCTTAGGCCGGGAAATTTTTCTACCGAATGTACAAATTAATCTAGAAGGGGGATCTAATGGATATTTTTTTTTAATTTGATTGAGGTCTAGGGTGGAAACTAGAAAAATAATGAATACCTGCAAAAATCGGCCAAAAAGTGAACCATCCCCCCTTAAACCGGGTAAATAAGGATGAGCGCGAGTATCAAGACAGTTGCTTCGACAAGTGTTGGGCAGCTTCAAAGCAAATTTGTATCGCCCCAAACTCTTGCTAGGCCATTTCGCCACCAACCATCGTGCAGGAAAGGTGTTAAGTCTTTATTGTCGAGTGAGGAGGAAATTACTACCGGTACTCTGATTTTGTGAGTGAAGACTTTGATGATGACGTGAACAATTGTAATTTTGTGCGTGTTGTGCTAGCGCGTATGATCAAACTCTGAGTATAATTGTATGACTTTTTTTATCGCTATATGGATTATATTCCAGAGACAATTCTAAACTCATCGCTTAGAAGCTATGTTGCTGATAACATATTGACGTGGGAAACTACATGTGGAGAAATATTGAAATAGGCACTATGCTGTGTTGCAGAAAATACATAAATTACGAAGACGCCCTATTCTCATTATTGCATAAATGACTAGCCTACGGAGAAGAACCATTAACTACTTAAGGTAAGCTTTAACATTAAGGGGGTAGTACTCGCTTTTTCTGGACCACCTTCTCCCTCATGTTTAGCATATTAGTGTTTAAGTTTTAAGACGTTCGTTTCGTTAGTTTGGCGATTTTGAGACCTTTCGCCTCATGTTTTTATCAATATTAAGACCTTTTGTACCCTTAGGTTTCGATTGTTTTCCTGGCGAGCAATTGCGAGCCTCTAAATTTGAAGGCTGGGAAATTTGTCTACCGAAAAATGTACAAATTTATCTTGAAAGGCAGTCTAGGGTGTGTGTTTCTAAGCTTGATGTAGGTCTAGCGAGGAAACTAAAAAATAAATAAATAAATAAACATATAGACCAAAAACCAAGCACTACCCCCTTAAAGTAATAGTAAAGTATTGTTGGTGCAGCTTTATCACTTCCATATTTTCGCTGTGAACGCAATTTGGAATATATATTTTGGGTCAATATTTACGAGTCACACCACAGCTGGGATCTCATTTCTAATGATAGTTTTGGGTTCCTATCATTCTATGCTTCATTGCTATATACTTTTTATCCACCGGAAAATATATAGGACAATATAAAGATGATGTAATTAAATTCATACATCGATTTTATCGTGGCCTACAGGTTTCTTATACCATGTATTTCATTCCTATATGTGTTTAAATGCGCGTACAAATTTATTACTGATCCTGAAAAAACAAAATAGGAAAAACTCCATTTATTGGTCACCAATTTTCCCATGGATTTTTTTATTTTTCCCTGTTAGTTTTCATCAATATATAGTGTTTAGAAATAATTAGAACCCTCGGCGAAACCGTTTTCCCCATTATACAACGATCTTAAGACACGCCGCCCGATAGTGGGGAGGGCTATGAAGTACTAAATGCGTAAAACGGCGATACAAACGTATTCAAGCAAAACTTGGCTCGGGTTTGAAGGTATTTCAAAGGTCTAAAACCCAATATTTCGAAAACCCGAGCCAAGTTTTGGTCAAAGCTGGCTCGGATTTTGCGAGTTTGTAGACAACAAAATGACAGTAACCTTATTTAGAAATTTGGCTCAGGTTTCCCAAAATTGCAAAGCCATAAAACCCGAATTTTGGAAAACCCGAGCCAGGTTTTGGCCAAAGCTGGCTCGGATTTTGCGAGTTTGTAAACAAACAAATGACAGTAACCTTATTTAGAAATTTGGCTCAGGTTTCCCAAAATTGCAAAGCCATAAAACCCGAATTTTGGAAAACCCGAGCCAGGTTTTGGCCAAAGCTGGCTCGGATTTTGCGAGTTTGTAGACAAACAAATGACAGTAACCTCATTTAGAAATTTGGCTCAGGTTTCCCGAAATTGCAAAGCCATAAAACCCGAGCCATGTTTTGGGAAAATTGTCTCTGATTTTGCGAGTTTTAAGAGTAAACAAATTACACTAACCTAATTTCGATTTTTGGCTCATGTTAAGCTATCATAGTGTTTACAAGCCTATACCCCTTTGAAAGGACATTAGCCTAACCTAACAACCTTACCTAACCTATCCTAGTATTATGGGTGGGGGCTGCCGCCCCCACACCCCCGCTATTTGCATCTTTGACAGATTGTTTGTGTATTTGTCTGTGAAAAGGGGTAATTGTTTAGTGTATGGCCTGCTAAAGAAAATGGATTTTTGAGCACAGACTAAACCAAATGTTCACTACTGTATTTACATAGCTGGTCATTAACCTAACCTAACCTAACCTAAGGTAACCTGGGCATCCTGGGGGCTGCTGCCCCCAGACCCCCGCTGGTCTTGGGATGAAAAGTGATAAAAAACACATATCTCTTACCTCATTATTCAAAGTTTTGTATTTGGTTTAATATACACTTACCAGGTCATTTGAACAGTTATATGTTTTCGCCGTTTTTAAACCCGCGAAAATAAGAAAGCGTAATTGCATACCATATTGAGATGTGGAGGGAGTAGGTGAGGAAGAGATGCGTCCACGTTTTCGACGAGGAGTTACGACGAGTAGTGGTTTTATTTAAAAACCAATAATGACCGCATCGCCACTGGTCTGCCGGTTCATAATAGTAACATTCGTTTGAGCAGAGTTTGCAGGAAACAGAGGTAGGCAAACAACCATGGTCAGTAAAAACCTTAAGGGCTGCACTATTGTTCCTTGTAGTGTCAATAATCACTGAATGTGGGAGGGGTGAACAACCATTACAAGCGGCGTCCATGACTAAAGTGAGGAGAGACTTAAATGAAGGTGTGTAGCTGTGATTGCAATGATGTAATCAAGGTCAATAAACTCACCTGATAGGTTGCTGGTTGTATGCGTGACGGAATCTATGAGTTTAATGACGTGTCCAGAAAAAAACCCCAATAAGAATCCAGAAATGTCTCGTGACGTATTGCGCAGGAGTTAGGAAATGAAACTCAGTATTTCCAATGAGGATTGGCAGATGGCGTGATAGTATTACAAAAGTTGAAGGATAGAGCTCTCCAGTTCACGAAAAAATGGCGTCGCTGAAAGCTGCGCCGTCTATAAGAGAGTATTGACAACCGTTTTACGGTAGGTAGACATGTTGTTACCGTTTTTTTTAATAGGTTTTGCCGAGGGTTGAAACTAATTTTAATATGATGCTTAGAGCATATAGATTCCATATCTGTCTTCAAATATGTCAAAATAATTGGTGACCAATAAATGGAGTTATACTACAAAATATCCTCTATATCGCCTACGTCGCAAGAGGCGGGTGGCTTTGTTTACATCCGCCGCGAAGAAGAAGCGTTGGGGAAAATTTGTTTTTTGCCCCCTACTGTTTAAATATATGACGATTTCAATAAATCTTGGGGGGGGTGAGGGCTTGCCCCCCCCCCCCCCCTCTACATATTTTGTATCCAACGGCAAACGGTTATGGCCAAATAGTTATTTTTCGCGAGTGAAGGGACGTGTTTTTAGATTGTTGTTTAATGGGTAAATATGCATTTACGCCTATTTTCATACATCAAAACACCCTTACACAACTCTAAACTACATAAAAACAATCGAAACGATTTTTTAGCAATTTAATTACATCATCTTTAAATTGACCAATATATATATATACAGTAGCCTATATAGGCCTAGGCCTTTTTTTTTTTTTTTTTTTTTTTTTTTAGCATTAACCTAACCAAAAAACCTAACCTAACCTAACCTAAATGTAATTTGGGGCTATTAGGTTAGGTTAGGTTAGGTTTTTTGGTTAGGTCAATGCTAAAAAAATAAAATAAAGCCAAGAAAAGAAAATATTTTCCGGTGGATAAAAAGTATATAGCAATGAAGCATAGAATGATAGGAACCCAAAACTACCATTAGAAATTAGAGCCCAGCTGTGGTGTGACTCGTAAATATTGACCATATTTTGAACCAACAATAGTTCCATCGATATTTATTTACCTAATAGGCCTGTTATAGCATATCCATCATTGCTATACAGTATATGTCCTTAACCCCTTCGGTACCGATGCCGTTCTTTTAACATTGCCCTTATTTCTTTCTTGAAGAGTAAAATTTTATGTGTGTATGTTAAAGTTGGTATTTATCAAGGAAACCAACCAACTTTTATTTCGTGTTTTTTTTTTTTTTTTTTTTTTTTTTTAGCTAGTTTTCATCATTATACAGTGGTTGTCATTAATTAGAATCTCCGGAAAAAACGTTTTCAATTACTTTGAAAAAGTTTATATTTACCTCCTGTTATCCACAGCCAAAGCTGAAGATTGCGGAGTAAATACTGTAGACTTCATTCAAGTTTTTTTTTTTGGCGACCGTCAACCTTTTATTAATCAAATACCAAACCAGCGGGGGTGTGGGGGCAGCAGCCCACACCTAATATACTAGGTTAGGTTAGGTACCGGTAAGGTTGTTAGGTTAGGCTAATATTACCCCTTACTTTCGTCTTTTACCCCTCAATATCCCTGTACTTCATAGCCCTCCCCACTATCGGGGTCCGTATCTTAAGATTGTTGGATAATGGGGAAAACGTTTTGGAAAAACTAAATAAGATGGTCACCAATTTTCCCATGGATTTTTTTATTTTTCCCTGTTAGTTTTCATCAATATATAGTGTTTGGAAATAATTACAACCCTCGGCGAAACCGTTTTCCCCATTATACAACGATCTTAAGACACGCCGCCCGATAGTGGGGAGGGCTATGAAGTACAGGGAAAATGAGGGGTTAAATGCGTAAAACGAGGATTAACACGTATTTTAGCAAAAGTTGGCTCTGGTTTTAATGTATTTCAAAGGCCTAAAACCCAATATTTCGAAAACCCGAGCCAAGTTTTGGCCAAAGCTGGCTCGGATTTGGAGAGTTTGTAGACAACAAAATGGCAGTAACCTCATTTCGAAGTTTGGCTCAGGTTTCTCGAAATTGCAAAGCCATAAAACCCGAATTTTGGAAAACCCGAGCCAAGTTTTGGCAAAACTTGGCTCGGATTTGGAGAGTTTCTAGACAATAAAATGACAGTAACCTCATTTAGAAATTTGGCTCAGGTTTCCCGAAATTGCAAAGCCATAAAACCCAATTTTTGGAAAACCCGAGCCAAGTTTTGGCAAAACTTGGCTCGGATTTTGGGAGTTTTACGATTAACTAATTACAGTAACCTAATTTAGAATGTTGGCTCATGTTTCCCTAAATTGCAAAGCCCCAAAAACATAATTTTGGAAAACCAGAGCCAATTTTTGGCAAAACTTGGCTCGTATTTTGAGAATCGAAAAAGACTAACTAACCTAAATGTCGGAAATCGGCTCATGATTTGGCTAATTGCAAAGCCATATAGCCTAACCATATTTGTCGAAAACGTAGCACTTATTTAAATCATAAATATCCAGTAACATAGACCTAGTACATTGGATACAAGCCTAATGCACACCTAACGCCTACAATGTGTCCGTACTACCTAGTAGGCCTACGTGGGATACAACATGGCGGTTGGGCCGGCGGCCATTTGTATTCTGCCGTATCTGTAAATACGAATGAACAATCTAACCTAACCTAACCTAAGTTAAGTTAACTTAACCTAAGTTAACTTAACCTAAGTTAACTTAACCTAAGTTAACTTAACCTAAGTTAACTTAACCTAAGTTAACCTAACCTAACCTAACCTAACCTAAGTTAAGTTAACTTAACCTAAGTTAACCTAAGTTAACCTAACCTAACCTAACCTAACCTAACCTAACCTAACCTAACCTAACCTAACCTAACCTAACCTAACCTAACCTAACCTATATGCGCCTCCGCTCGAAGTGTCCAGATACCGTAAATACTACCACAACTACGAATCTTGTTTCTGATACCTAGTATATTAACCTAACCAAACAACCCAACCTAACCTAACCTAGAAGCGTATAATAGCGTACCTTATTGAGATGAAGTTGAGGGAGTAGGTGATGAGGTCCGTGACGAAGCGCATCCACGTCTCCGTGGATGTGCCTTTTTTATGAGAAGTGCGGAACCCACATTGGCGGCGGGTGGTTGTTTTTTCTAAGAACCAGTAGTTACCGCAACGCCACTGTTGTAAGGGCTCATAAAAATAACAGGCTTCACCACACCTCTTACACGTCACATCACTCGGCAAACACCCACCCATGTTCTGTGAATAGTTTCAGGGCAGCAGTATTATTACGAGTAGTGTCTACAATAATAGAATGGGGCAGAGGTGAACATCCTTTGCAATCCACCGCCATGACTCGACTGTCAATTTTCAGCTAAATCAAGGTGGGTATCTGTGATAGGCCGATTGCAATGACGTAATGAACATATTATACCTAAGTGATTGGCTCCCGAAGGTATGCGTGACAAGAGCGTGACGTAGCATCTGCGTTATAATGACGTGTTAAAAAAACCCAATAGGAAGCCAGTAGTGTCTCGTGACGTGATGCGCAAAGCTGTGGAAATGAACACCTGTAGTTTCGACAGAGATGGGCAGGTGGAGTTAGTGTTGACTAAAAAGCTGGTGGACAGACCTCGGGAGACAGGTGAAAATGGCGTGTGTACGAATCTGTGCCGTCTGTAGGAAGGTATTGACAACCATGTTACGAAAAAATTCCATTTTAGTACCATATATTTTTATTAGGTTTTGCCGAGGCTTAAAACACATTTTCATATTATGTTTAGAGCATATAAAATCCATATTTGTTTTCAAATATTGCAAAATAATTGGTGACCAACTTATTTAGTTATACTAACGTTTTTTCCGGAGATTCTAATTAATGACAACCACTGTATAATGATGAAAACTAGCTAAAACAAAAACAAAAATTCACGAAATAAAAGTTGGTTGGTTTCCTTGATATTTTCCTTAAAGTTGCCCACACATCCGATTTGTACAAAGCTACTTTTAGTTATTATAGTTTGGCCATTTGTGAGTACCGGTCTATACTGGAACAAAATATAGTTATATGACGAATATACTCGGCATTCTCACTCTTGAACTTTACCAATCTGATTTTCCTCAATCCCCAAGGGGGAAGTAGATCATTATATTGTAAAGTAATAAGGAATGCTTATTATTCAGTCGACACCCCAATAGGAATAACTGAACCATACATTATTAAAAATACATTATTTTAATCATTCCAGCATTAGGACGCATTTATAATGTTATTCAGGTTGTCATTAGACTATTTTATTCTGCTATGGAAGAGTAAGAGGTAAATTATACCTCAGTTAACCATCTGACTTTCAAAATGCTTTACTAAACTAGATGAAATCGTCTACTGTTAGCTAAAACATAAAGAGGAAACACGTCCTCAAATATTAAAGTTGCTAATCACAATTCATTCCAAGTATATAAATATGATAATATTCAAGGACACTAGTGCGACGTTATGAGAAACAATTTATTAGGGAAAATAGGCACCAATGGATTCGCCATATTTTTCTCCATATTGTCCCCATGGAGGATTTTCGTTATCAACAAATTGAAAAATACCCACTTCACAGACAAATACACCAAAAATCTAAGTCAAAGCGGGGGTGTGGGGGCGGCAGCCCCCACCTATAATACTAGGTTAGGTTAGGTAAGGTTGTTAGGTTAGGCTAATGTCCTTTCAAATGGGTATAGGTTAGTAAACACCAGGATAGCCTATACCCGGTCAGAGGTAAGAAGAAGAAGAAGAAGAGTCCTGCAGTAGTCTCCTTGAATGCTACCATAAATATGAACGAGTGCTCGAAAGGCATAACAGTGATTACTGCATAATCCGATCTAATAGAGTGAAACAGCCCATATAACGGTAAAGCCCCTTTTATGCACATTACCCTAGAATAATAAAGGAGGTGCCTCCGTAATGACCTGTTCTAAATCAGGGGTGGCGACTTAATTAGAGCTAGGGTAAGGGGGATCACTGATTTAATGAGGTAGGGGCCTGGTACACTCGGATACCATAACCTACAGCCCACTCATAAAATGTCGTGAACTCTATCTTTTTCTGTATGCAATTATAACTATCTGGTAGTTTGATAGAACCTGCTTTTCAACAAATAGTATATACTGTACAGTTGTGTAATTGATGTCTAGCATAATATATTCATTAATTCGTTTCCAGAGATATACTTTCATAATTAGAAATAGGTGAAGTCCACGAACACTTATGAGTGGGCTAGAGAATATGGGGACAATATGCAATTTAGGTAACGTATGGGATATAATTATCTAAGTGTTATTTATAGCATTGTCTTACAGTATTAGTCACCGCTGCGAATTAAATTATTTTTCCTTAGACTTTGTGGGTTGGATAAGAGTGGAAGGAAAAATGGCGGCTATCTTAGATAAGTGGAGAACTAGTATTTTTCACTTATCCACCGTATTTTTAGTAGTTTGTCATCTTCTTTATCAATGCTAAATACCAGGTTAGGTTAGGTTATTAAGTTAGGGTAATGTCAAAATATGGTTTTCGGTGGGGCATGTGTTAATATTGCTATATAATAGGTAACATGCATTTGCAGAAGTAAAAATTATATTATTAAAGACGCTATTAGCCGCACTATTAGAAACAATTTATTAGGGAAAATAGGGACCAATAGACTTGCCATATTGTTATCATTATAGTCCGCATGGAGGAATTTCGTTATCGACACTTGGAAAAACCTGATTACACCGAAAAACATAATGTCCCGACCGTAAACAAAGCATCGCGTCCAATGAATCCTCCGACTTTACCTCCTTCTTATTGTGTTGAACATTTATTGGGCGAATCGCACCCACCGCATCGGTGGGTGCGAATCACCCAATAAATGGCGTGAGCGTCACTCACAAAAACGAAACATCGGCAACCTGTTTTTGCCCCCTTACAGATCTACATATATGAGGATGACAATAAATGAGGGGGGGCAACGCCCCCCCTCAACCCATCGTGTATCCAATTTACCCCACAATTTCCCTTACCTACCGTAAAAGCTCGATTCACCCAATAAATGGCGCCATTTGACGCCGTATCTTCAGATTAATCAATAATGTAAGTTAATGCAAATCCTCTACTTACAGTAAACCATGAAAAACAACAATAAAACAATATATTCCTGGAAATAAAATATAAAGAAAACTTGGTAAATAAGGCGGCTCTAGCTGTCTTGAATGCCACCATAAAAATACCTTAAAACATACTAATCAATGAAGGAACTGATGAGAAAAAGGATTATAATACAAAAAACACATACGTGACCTAAATTGCATATTGACCGATAATTTAAACATACTACTCCCACAGATCCTTCCTAAACTTAATTAAACGTCTGATAATAGCCAGTATAAAATAAGTTAATGCGTCCTGGAATATACTGAGCTTTACCAACGGGAATGGGGTGAGGCAGGTCTTTCCCATGTATAAGACTACGGTATGGTTTTATGCGTTATTGGCAGTTGGAGGGAAGGTTACAAGTTTATGGGGAAGGGATGCGAGAGGTGCAAGGGGGAATCCTGCATTTATGTGTACGGTATTCAGGTTGGGCTGCAAGAGAAATATTTTATTATACAGCCTACTTATTGTAAAGGTTAAGGGGGCAGTACTCGCTTTTTCTGGACCCCCTTCTCCCTCATGTTTACGATATTAGTTTTGTGGTTTTAAGACGTTCGTTCCGTTAGTTTGGCGATTTTGAGACTTTTTGTCTAATTTTGATGTCAATATTAAACCCTTTCGTGCCCTTTAGGTGTCGATATTTTTCCTGGCGAGAGATAGCGATCCTTTAATTTTCGAAGGAACCGGCCTACCGAAAAATTTACAAATGTATCTTGAAAGGGGGTCTAGGTTTTTGTTTTCTATGCTTGATGGAGGTCTAGCGAGAACACTCAAAAATAAATTAATAAATATATAGAGAGAGCAAAAACCAAGTAATACCCTCTTAAGGGTGTCAAGCCAGAATTGTTTGTCTGTATGACTGGATTAAATTAGAGATCTTATAGTAATAGGATCTCTATATTGAATATGAGAAGGAATACCGAGACATTAACACGAAATTGCATGGCATTGATCATGTTATATCTTCCAGAGTCATAATAAAAACTTTAAAGCAATATTCTTACTTAACATATCTAATAATAATAATGGTTTTAAGTCTGGTTTTGAAATTGTTATTGGCTGTTGGAGGGAATGCTTGAAGTTTATGGGTAAGGGGTGCAAGGGGGGGAGCCTTCATTTATGTGTACGGTATCAGGTTAGTGCTGCAAGAGGTCAATGTTATTATATAGCCTACTTATTGTAAATGTTAACCTTTTTATTGCCGTGACATCCTTTAAACTTTATCCTGGATACTGTTAGACGATGTTATTTAGTTAAAAAAGGACCACCAACAATTAACAGGCTTCGAACTATCTTACTCAACCATTTTTGCTACCACTGCCACTGGCTATACGTAAGCTCAAGATGCAACCATAAATATATAACCGAAATACAAGCTAAAATGATTTCAAATCACACATAAGCACATCAAATTAAAGTTGTAATTTGCATCCACTGTAAGCCCCATAGGCTATTATTGTAACTGTTGACCCTCTCAGTATCTTATGACTTAATACTTTTCTAATTTCTGGCTCTTATTAGACGGTTTTATTCAGATAAAGAAGGGTGTATGGAAGTCAGAGGGTTGATTGAGACCGTCTTTACACTTTGAACTCACACAAATCCTTCCTAAACTGTATACAATCGTCTAATGATAGTCAGAATAAACTGTCAAAATGCGCCATAATCCTCAGAAGGTTATATATCAACGTCTACAGCTGAAAATTCCCTATAGCCTGAAATTTGCAAGTGATCAGTTTCAGGTCACGATAACTGCAAGCATAAATCAGGATATAAATTCCTGCCATTGCCAACTCTTGACTTACCAAATGGCGTATTTTTGTCTCTACCATTACCTTGACTACCATATCTATCTCTCTCTATATATATTGCCGGACGCTGTGATCCCCGAAGGGGTGGCCATGAACGAAACGCCCCCATGCACCTTTTTCCCCAGTCAGTCGACGCCCCTTCTCCCATCTAGCACCACTTTCACGCATATACTTCTTAACTCCATCCTTCTACCTCTCCGTCCTTCCATCTCACACTCGTACACTCTCTTAGTCATTCTCTCGCTACCCATAATTATGTTCCACATGGCTGAACCATCTCAAGGTGTTCCTTTTCACACTTTCCAGCACATCCACACCACACCACTCTCGTACTTCCTCATTCGTCTGTGTATCCCTCTCACTCTTGGTTTGTGTCTCTCCAACAGCGTCCATGCTTCACTCCCATAAGTCAATGTCGGGGATTACCACACTGTCATGCAAGGAATTCTTTACTTCCATGCTGACCACCTTATATCTTTTTACTGCTTTCAGCATTTCTACAACCCTTTTCCCCTGTTGCACCCTCTACTGCACTTCTTCCTCCATACTCTCATCTTTACTCAACACACTGCCAATATACTTAATGAGCTGACATTATCCATAGCCTGACCGTTCAACCTCACCTCACACTCTGTGGCTACACCCCATTCAAGGACCATAATCTTACTCTTCCCCGCATTTACCTTCAGTTCCGTTTTTCAGACACTGTTACAAACATATTTACCAGACCCTGCAATTCCCATTCATTATCGCTCATCAAAACTGTATCATCGGCAAACAGCAGTACAGACAACTTCCACTCGTTTCCTTCCCTTATCAGCGGTACACCAACATCCACTGCTCTTCATTGTATTTCTTTCATAACTCCGTCGATATATATATATATACCGGTATATATATATATATATGTATATATATATATATATATATGTATATATATAACAACCATGGGGACATCATTCAGATGAAAGAACTCGCCCAGTTCATTATCCACACATACTGACGCCTTTGCACCCTCATACATGTTCTTCACTGCTTTCAGCAACTTGCCATCTACTCCGTATATTCTCAGTACTTTCCACAGACCTTCTCTATCAACTCTGTCCTATGCCTTCTCAAAGTCCATAAAGGCAGCATACAACTTTTGTCTCTTCTCCAGATTTTTCTCCACAACACATTTCAAGGCAAAAACCTGGTCTACACATTCTCTTCCCTTCCTAAACCCGACCTGCTCGTCACCTACCGGTACCCATTTCTCCGTTCTCGCTCTCACTCTCTCGATCACTACCCTACTGTATATCTTCTCTACTACGCTTAGAAGACATATCCTCCGGTGATTACCATACACTCCTCTTTCTCCTCTTACCCATATACAGGGGGACTATTATGCCTGTCTTCCAGTCATCAGGCACACTTCCCTTCTCCCATGCTATTATACACATTTTCCGTACCCATTTGGTCACTATCTCACCACCATACCTCAGCATTTCCCCACATACTCCATCATTCCCTCTATTATCATTCCCTCTATTACCCTGAACCACTTCTGCAACTAGCATACTTACATCACCATAACCTACTCCACCACTACCATCAGTCCTCACAACCACTTTATCCACCACTACCACCACCATTTCATCAACATCTTCAAGTTCTATCTCCAACTCCCACAAATATCTACACTACCAAATCAGTCCAGCTCAAGATATCAGCTAACATAATCCAGGGTATAAATTCCTGCCAGTGACGATTCAGACATACCAATTTACGTTTTGTTGGCCCTAACATCACTTTTAGTACCCTGTCATTCTAACCACCACCCTCAACTACGACACGGGGCTGTTAGGCCAGGCAGCCTAGGGAACGACAACAACAACTACCATTACTACCACCAACCATAATTAATCTCACCACTACCAGCAGCTTTCACTACCACTTTCAACCAAACCCGTCACTTGTGCCTGCCATGAACTAAGCACTAACTACTAAATCCAACCACAACTAACCATACTACCACACCAGTTTATTTCACGATATCAGCAAGCATAAACCAGGACATAGATCCCTACCCTTGCCATTTCAGAGACACTTACCTTGTTTTGTTTTTGTTTTTTTACTTGGCGCTACCATCACCTCCATTACCATACCATTCTCACCAATACCTCTGACTCCTATCACCAATACCACAACCACTAATAACTCCACTACCATCAGCCCTCCCTACCACTTCCAACCAAGGCCACTACTTCCACCACCACTACCTCAACCACCTACCACCACTACCACCCTAACTACCACAAACAAACCTCCACTACCACACCAGTCCATTTCACGATATCAGCCAACATAAACCAGGACGTAAATTCCCACCATTACCGATTCAGACATACAAATTTACGATTCTTGGCCCGCCTCCATCCCTCCCGTCCCATCCCTCGGTTCGGACTCTACATTCCAAAACCCTTAACTTTACCCCTTTTGTCTCTATCTTTCCACTTGCTTGGCTTTTTGATTTTCCTGTCCTTTCTCGCTGTTTTATTATTTCCTTGGATATTATGCGGTGGTGTTTGTTATTGTATTTGTCTCTATCTTTCCAGTTGCTGGATAACATTTGCTGGTGTTTATTGTATTTTAACTTTACCCCTTTTGTCTCTATCTTTCCACTTGCTTGGCTCTTTGATTGTCCTGCCCTCTGCCGTCGGGTTGTTATTTTATTATTTATTTGGATATTATTTGTTATTGTATTTTGACTTTAGCCCTTTTGTCTCTTATCTTTCCAGTTGCTTGGCTATTTGATTTTCCTGTCCTCTCTCGCCAGTTCGCTCTTTTATTATTGACTTGGATATTAGGCTGTGGTGTTTGTTATTGTATTTTAACTTTACCCCTTTTCTCTCTCTTTCTAGTTGCTTTGGCTATTTGATTTTCCTGTCCTCTCCCGTCAGTTTGTTCCTTTTTTGTATTTACTTTGATATTATGCGGTTGTGTTGGTTTATGTTGTATCTCGATGTCCGCGGTGTAATTGGGTCCTCTTTAATTTATGTATGCACTCTTGTCTCTTATCTTTCCACTGGCTTTGTTCTTTGATTTTCCTGTCCTCTTGGTTCTTCTATTGGTATATATACTTTGATATTATGTGGTAGAGTCTTGTGGATAGTTTTCTTTTGTTATCTATATTGGTATGTTTCGTGTTTATTGTACTCTTATAACTGTATCCCTTTTAGCGTCGTTTTTCCAGTTTGGCCATTTGATGTGTGTAACCTTCCCTACCTGTTTACTCTATTTTTATTTTTGCGTTATTAGTGTTGACCATTATATTACTTAATACTTATATATTGTCTGGTCGAGTTGCTTGTTTAGGTGTATTTTCATGTCCTAAATGTTGGCCTTCTTCACTTTAACTAATCATTTTCTCTTGTCTTTCCGTTTGCTTGGGTATTTAATTTTGCCGTACTCTCTTGCCATTTTGTTTTTCTCTCTGTATATACTTTGTTATTATCTGACCGAGTTTGTTGTTGTATTTTTGGTATTTTGATGTTCTGTATTCTGGTCTTCTTCAAATTACCTATACACGTTCGTCTCTCTATCTTTCCAGTTGCTTGGGTATTTGAGTGTCGTGTTCTCTCCCGCTAGTTTGCTCGTTTATTATACATATACTTGGATATTAGTGTTGTATTTTGATGTCCCCAGTGAAATTTGATCCGCTTGAATTCCTTAGATCTGTTTGTCCATCTTTCCACTTGTTTGGGTACTTGATTTCCCTGTCGTCTCCTGCCAGTTTTCGGTTTTAATATATACCGGTACCGTACTTGGATATTAAGCGCTAGAGTTTGTGGGTTAGTTGTCTTTTGATTTCAAATTTTGGTAGTTTTCGTTTGTATTTTACCCTCTCACTGCCCCCCTTTTAGCTAGACCTTTCCATTTCCTTGGCCATTTGATTATTTTTATATCCTGCCCTACCAGTTCGCTCCTCTGTTATATACGATACTTGAAATATTATGTGGGCGAGTTTGTTTATTGATGTTTTTTATAGTTCTTTATATTGGTCTTCTTCGTATTTATTTCATCCTTTAAGGGGGGATGGTTCACTTTTTTGGCGATTTTTGCATTATATTTCTAGTTTCCTCCCTAGATCTCCATCAAACTAAAAAACAAAAAAAACAAACATCCATTAGATCCCTCTTCTAGATTAATTTGTATATTTTTCGGTAGACAAATTTCCCGGCCGAAGGCCGGTTCTTCCAACATTACAGGCTCACTATTGTTCGCCAGGGGGAAAAAAACGACACCTAAATAGCACGAAATGTCTAAATATTGACGAAGAAATGGGGCGAAATATTTTAAAATCGACTAACTAATAGGGCAAACATCTTAACATCTGAAAATAAATGGGGCTAAACATGAGGGAGAAAGTGGTCCAGAAAACCGACCCATCCCCCTTTAACTGACCCCCTTTTCTCTTATCTTTCCAGTTGCTTGGACATTAAATTTTCCCATCCTCGGCTGCCAGATGGGTATTTTATTATATACTGGGATATTACAGTATAAGGCCGAGTTTGGTTATTACATGTTAGTTTAACCTTATTATTGTTTTTACTTGTCTTTTTATCTTTCCAGTTGCTTGGGTGTTTGATATTACTGTCCGTTTTTTTTTTTTTTTTTTTTTTTTTTTTTTTTTTTCAGTTCGTTCGTTTCTCATGTACTGGGATATTTTATGGGTGAAGTTCTTTGGTTATTTTAATTGATGTACTATTTGTATTTATTGTTTTTCGATGTTAATATACTGTTGTCTTTTGATGACCTTGTTTTCGTATTTGTTTTCGTGTTTATTTTCCCCTTAACTGTCCTCTTTTTTATCTTTTTTCTCTCCAGTTGTTTGGGTATTTGATTTGTGTGTCCTCCTCTACGGCCAGTTTTCGGATGTGTTGCCGTGGGCATTTTTTTCGCACATAATTGTATTTTCAAGCAAAGCATATATTATTTGTAAGCAGCTTATCAACAACTAAAGTTCTTTTGATAATATAATGATCTTGTAAATGTATTTGTTTGCTTAATCCGCAATAATAATGCACGTAACAGGGTAATGTATCGGGTACTTATTTTAGTAAGAGCAAGTCCGAAATTGCCCTGTTTCCTTAGATTTACGCGGTATAGATCCTTGGGTGGTTGTATTTTTCTTTCCTCTTCTGGTCTTCTGCGTTAAGGGGCCCCACCTCGCTTTTTTCTCTTTCTCTCTCTCTCTCCTTGGCTTGTATCCAATCGGCCCCATTCAGCCTAATGTTTTAAGACGTTTTCCCCCATCCAGGTGTCAATATTTTCGTGGCGAGCGGTAGCGAGCCAGCAATATTTATTTTTGTTTGACAGCAAGCTAAATTTGTCCATTTTCGATAGAAAAATGTCTCCTGCGAAGGCGGATTCCTCCATAATATGCTGGCTCGCTATCGCTCGCCAGGAAGAAATTGACACCTGGATGGGGATAAACGTCTTAAAACCGTTGGCTGAATGGGGTCGAATGGATACAAGCCAGAGAAAGAGGAAAACGGAGAGAAAGAGAAAAAAAGCAGTTGACCCCCCCTTATCATCTTACTAAAGCTATGTTTACTTTGTTTTCGGTAAACCTCTTAACCCCTTCTGTACCGGCGACGTGTTTTTAATTGTATTCTAGCTATATTCAGACGAGTTTGTGCTGTTTAAGAAGGTTCTGTGGTAGTAATATTGGTTAAGTGAGATAGTTCGAAGACTGTTTATTGCTGGAGGCCCACTTTAAACGGAATAAAATCGTCTAATACTAACCAGAGTAAAGTTGAAAAGACGTTACCGTTACTGAAAGAGTTAAACAGGTCAATCTATGTATTATTAGCGTCATTCATGGGTGCAGTCGCTACCGTATATCATTCAGTGCTAAAACATACTTTTATATGTTAAATATAGCTTTTTTTTCTATGTTGTTGAGGGAGGCAAAAGGCATAACTGCCTATAGCGAGTGCCTCCCCCATAGTTGAAAGAGTGACAGGGCCAAAATCAAGGGACGTTCGAGCCAAAATGCCTGGACACACGGAGTTTGAAGCAATTTAAGTCATAGGAAGAGGGAAAGACTGATTCTGGGAGAGAGTTCCAGAGCTCAGCTGTTGAGTAGAAGAAAGTTTGAGAGTAACGTTTCACTCTTGGGTTGGAGAGTTGCACAGAGTAGGGGTGGGATTGAGTTGCAAGACGGGTACCACGTGCCCTACGTAAAGGAGGTGGTATGCACTGGGATAGCTCTGAGGAACACTGATTATTATAGTAGCGATAGAATAGCAACATTGCGGCGGAGAGAGAGAGATTGCAGAGAGTTGGTGAGTGGACGGGAGTTAATGATACGAAAGGCCTTCCTTTCAACTTTGTCTAGGAGAGCGGTGTGAGAGGAACCTCCCCACACATGTGAACAATACTCAATACAAGGGCGCACTATGCCCCTGTACAGAGCAAGAAGCTGTGCAGGGGAAAAGAACCCTCTAAGGCGGTTGAGCACACCCAGCTTCTGGGAGGCTGCCTTAGCAAGATTGGTAATATGGTCCTTCCAAATGAGAGCAGAAGAAAAAGAGACACCAAGAATATTGAGAGAAGATGAAGGGTTGATTTTTGTATTGTTGAAGAATAAGGGATAGTCCGCTGGGAGATCCTGACGGGTAGATAGATGGAGAAATTGGGTTTTGGAAGCATTAAAGTTAACAAGGTTTTCTCTGCCCCAATTGGAAATAGTATTTAGATCAGAATTTAAGAGTTCTATGGCTTCATTACGTTTGTCGTTGAGGGATTGCTGGCTGGGGCGTTCTGAAAAACTAATGGAGTAGTGTAAGGTTGAGTCGTCTGCGTATGAATGGATGGGAATAAGGTACAGTTAAGGAGATCATTTATAAAAATTAGAAAGAGAATAGGAGATAGGACAGAGCCCTGAGGAACACCGGAGTTTATAGGGTGAGGAAGTGAACAATGGCCGTCCACAACCGCGGCTATGGAACGGCCGGAAAGGAAATTAGAGACAAAGGCACAGATGGAGGGATAGAAACCGAAGGAGGGTAGTTTAGAAATTAAAGATTTATGCCAGACTCTATCAAAGGCTTTCGATATGTCTAGTGCAATAGAAATAGTCTCACCGAAGTCCCGAAAGGAGGATGACCAAGAGTTAGTAAGATATGAAAGGTAAGGTGGTAGTGCTTGGTTTTTGGTCTATATATTTATTTATTCATGTATTTTTTTGTTTCCTCGCTAGACCTCCATCAAGCTTAGAAAAACACTCCTTAGACCCCCTTTCCAGATAAATTTGTTACATTTTTCGGTAGAAAAATTTCCCGGCCGAAGTCCCTTCTAAATTTAGAGGCTCGCTCACGCTCGCCAATAAAAATTCGAAACGTTAGAGGGCACGAAAGGTCTTAATATTGAACAAAAGAGGCAAAATGTCTCAAAATAGCCAAACTAACTGAACGAACGTCTTAAAACCTCAAAACTGATATGCTAAACATGAGGGAGAAGGGGGTCCATAAAAAGCGAGTACTACCCCCTTAAACTATACCGGTATAGGCTATTATAATGTATTATCTCCTTTGCATACACTTACTCGTAACAAAATCAAACGAGTGGGTTAGACCTTCACAACTTGGCTTCTAATTTTTGGAGGGCTTGAGCAATGCCGGGATACCCTGATGATATGTAATAAGTGATAATAGTGGAATACTATTTAGTGTATTACAATAACATTCATATAATTGATATCAAAGTGATTAGATTTTCTTAGTTACAGTACACTAAAGAGGAAGAGTGTAGAGTGAGTGATACGTGGAGTGTGGGTCCTGGAAATAGGGGAGGGGAGAGAGAGAGAGAGAGTGTGTGTGTGAGAGTGAGTTTGTGTATACGGGGGGGAGTGTTGTGAATACGGGGAAGTGTTGTGTATGCGGGGGGAGTGTGGTGGATGCTTAGGGAGTGTGGTGGATACGGGAGGAGAGTCTCGGATACAGGGTGAGAGTCTCGGATACAGGAGGAGAGTCTCGGATACACGGGGAGAGTCTCGGATACAGGGTGAGAGTCTCGGATACAGGGTGAGAGTCTGGGATACAGGAGGAGAATCTTGGATACAGGGTGAGAGTCTCGGATACAGGAGGAGAGTCTCGGATACAGGGGGAGAGTCTCGGATACAGGGGGAGAGTCTCGGATACAGGGGGAGAGTCTCGGATACAGGAGGAGAGTCTCGGATACAGGGGGAGAGTCTCGGATACAGGGGGAGAGTTGGGGATACAGGGGGTGACTCACGGATACAGGGGGAGAGTCGCGTATACAAGGGGAGAGTCTCGGATTCAGGGGATGGCTCACGGATACCAGGGGAGAGTCGCGGATACAGGGGGAGAGTTACGGATACAGGGTGAGTGTCGCGGATACAGGGGGAGAGTTACGGATACAGGGTGAGTGTCGCGGATACAGGGGGAGAGTTACGGATACAGGGTGAGTGTCGCGGATACAGGGGGAGAGTTACGGATACAGGGTGAGAGTCGCGGATACAGGGGGAGAGTTACGGATACAGTGTGAGTGTCGCGGATACAGGGTGAGTGTCGCGGAGAGTCGCGAATAAGGGACAGAAAGTTATGCGTAAAAGTTATGGTAAACACTGAATCCAATTTGGTTCCATCACCACATTTTGGGTGACGACTTCCCCACTCTCCAGTTTCTTGCGTTATCTCGCACACTCGCTCTCTCTCTCTCTGTTTATATATATTTTTCTATCTATATCTATCCGTCATAATAATCCATCTATCTACCTGCCTCTCTATATCTTGATTTTCTTGCCCCTACCAAATAATATCTGGCAATAAAATGTGGGTTTCGCGGCCGTGGTAGGGAGGAGCATTTTTGTACACCTCATAAAAAAATAGTTTCTTCTTCCAGCCTCCTCTATTAACCCTATTTGTACGAGGCAGGTCTTTTTGGACTTCCCCTGTTTCGCTCTATTATTTTCTAGATATTAAGATATTTCATCCCTATAGTTTGGCGATAATAAGACGCTTTATCCCATTCAGGTGTTAATTTTTTTCAGGACGAGCGATAGCGAGCATATAATACCTTGGAAGAGATTGACTTTCGGCCGGGACTTTCTTATTCTATGAATATAATGTATCAATTTAGCTTGAATGGGGGTCTGAGCGAGCAATTATTTAGTTTGCAGGAAGGCGTTTGTGTTAGCCTAGGCGACAAACTTAAATACATTGCTCGAAGATGGCAAAAGCAATCAAAATCCTCAATAATAATTATACAAAATTATTTCTTAAACTAGATGAAATAGTATTGCGAGGAAGAAATGCATCATTGTATACGGAAAGGGTTAACAAAATACTACAATAGATCAATGGAAGTTTATCATAGTATATCATTGTATAAATGCTTGAATCCCCGTTTTCAGTAACCTACTGATAATGACTAAACATTATAAAATAATGTGTCCACGTTATAATAAATGTTAGCTACGCACACACACTAATTATTTGATTTCGTATTTGTTTTCAAAATGGGTTTTTCACACCTATTTGAACATTATGTGAGTAATTGTGGTGAAAGTTGAGAATATGCGGTATGTATTTTTCCTCCTTATCATTTCGTTGTGGTCTATACTGTTTTAACCCCTTCTGTACCGGAACGTTTTTTCATTTTTTTTTTCTGGCAATATTTAGACGATTTTGTGCAGTGAAAGGATCTGTGGCAGTGAAAAGGGTTAGGTAAAATAGTACGAAGCCTGTTCACAGCTGGAGGCCGAATTAAAGCTGAAAAAATCGTCTAATAGTAGCCAGAATACAGTTAAAAGGACGGCACCGGTACACAAGGGGTTAATGTTAATACAAAAATGAAAGGTATAGAGTTGGTATATCGTATTTCTTTCAGTCATCTATTCCTTCTTTCATGATAGCAAACAAGTATACAGTGTTTATCTTTTATTTATAGCCATCATTAACCCATGCAGTACCGGTGATATCCTTTTCATTATATCCTGGCAACTATTAGACGATTTTAGTCAGTTTTAAAAAAAAAAAAAAAAAAAAAAAAAAACATTATCAGGCTTCGAACTATCTCACTTAACCCTTTTTACTACCACAGATCCTTCTTAAAGTGCACAAAATCCTCTAAATATAGGTAGAATAAAACTCCACAGACGTCGCCAGTACAAACGGGGTTAACTCCCTATTGTGTATCTATATAATAGCTCGATACAACTAATTGCCCTTTTACGAGTAGCAATAGAGATGTTAAATAAATCAAAGTAATCTCGTGTATTTTGCCTGTCGCTATCTTGTTATTACATGTTGTTTATCATGTAATAACGGAAATAAATGTCTTCTCTCTCTCTCTCTCTCTCTCTCTCTCTCTCTCTCTCTCTCTCTCTCTCTCTCTCTCTCTCTCTCTCTCTCTCTCTCTCTCTCTCTCTCCTCATATATATATATATATATATATATATATATATATTTATTTGGAGGTTAAAACACACATACGTGTGTTCAAATTATGTAGTAATACTCGCAGGAAAAATGAAGAAAAGGAACACCAAGCTTTCGTCTGTTCTCTCATAATATCTTCAGTGTAATACAAAAAACACGGGAAGATGGAGGCTTAAATACCCCTCTTGTATCATCTGTGAGGTGCTAAATAGCTATCTATCTATCTATCTATCTATTGCCTGACGCCATGATCCCCGAAGGGGTGGCCACGAACGAACCGCCCCCAATCACCTCTGTCCCCAGTCAGTCGACGCCCCTCTTCCCAACCAGCACCGCCTTCATTCATATACTTCCTCACTCCATCCTTCCACCTCTCCTTCGGTCTACATCTCCCTCTCTGTCCTTTCACCTCGCTCTCGTACACCCTCTTAGTCATTCTCTCGCTTCCCATATGGCCGAACCATCTCAAGTTGTTCCTTTTCACACTTTCCAGCACATCTACCTCCACACCACACCTCCTTCTTACTTCCTCATTCGTCTGTCTATCCCTCCATGTAACTCCGCACACACTTCTCAAGTAACTCATTTCCACCGCTCTCACTCTTGGTCTGAGTCTCTCCACGAACTTTCATGCTTCGCTGCTTCCGTAAGTTAGTGTCGGGATTACCACACTGTCATGCAAGGACTTCTTCACTTCCATACTGACCACTCTATTTCTTGTTACTGCTTTCAACGTTCCTACAACTCTCTTCCCCTGTTGCACCCTCTCCTGCACATCTTCATCCACAGTCCCATCTTTACTCAACACACTGCCCAGATACTTAAATGAGCTGACGATCTCCATAGCCTGACCATTCAACTTCACCTCACACTCTGTGACTTCACCCCTTTCGAAGACCATAACCTTGCTTTTCCCCGCATTTACCTTCAAATTCCGTTTTTCGCACACTGTTCCAAACTCATTTACCAGACCCTGCAACTCCCATTCATTATCGCTCATAAGAACTGTGTCATCCTCAAACAGCAATATAGGCAGCTTCCACTCATTTCCCTCCCTTTTCAGCGATACACCAACATCCACTGCTCTTCCTAGTATTTCTTTCATGACTCCATCCATATGTACAGTAAACAACCACGGGGACATCACACACTCCTGTTTCAACCCAACACTCAGGTCAAAGAATTCGCTCTGCTCATTCTCCACACGTACTGCCGCCTTTGCACCATCATACATGCTCTTCACTGCTTTCAGCAACTTGCCATCTACTCCGTATATTCTAAGTACTTTCCACATGCCTTCTCTATCCACTCTGTCATAGGCCTTCTCCAAGTCCATAAAGGCAACGTACACCTTGTGTTGCTTCTCCAGATATTTCTCCACAACACAATTCAGGCTAAAAATCTGATCTACACATCTTCCCTTCCTAAAACCTCCCTGCTCGTCGCCTATCCATTTCTCAGTTCTCACTCTCACTCTCTCAATCACTACCCTACTGTACACCTTCCCTACTACGCTTAAAAGACATAATCCTCGGTGGTTACCACACACTCCTCTTTCCCCTTTGCCTTTATATATACTGTATATATATATATATATATATATATATATATATATATATATATATATATATATATATATATATATATATATATATATATATACCTGTATATATTAAGTGTTGCCATCATACTGCCTTTTCCGATGCTTACATTACATTTCTACAATGCATATATGTGTATACAATTATAATTATTCTGTACATTGCAATTTGTCTAAAAATGCAATGTTATCTCTAACCTTATATACAAAATGGAACAAATCAATAAACTAGAAAAATAAGATAGTACAAAGCAATTCTTAAACATAATATTTACTCTAATGATAATGTCGGACAGGTTGGGAACACCTGGAATGAGTGGTTTCGAATCCTGGCCAGGATACCTCTCTCCTAAGATAATAATTAGTATTGTCTACAAAAATAGCCTATATGAATAATGAAACAAACACATCAATTTTACATAATAGTTTTTCTTCCACTTACTAACAAATACTATGATAGATTCAAGTCAAGACTCCCTAGTCGGTGCATCTATTTATCTCTATGTAAGTGTTTCTCTCTCAGAGAGAGAAAGAGAAGTAGCGGTATTTATAGATAAAAAGATAGAAGCAAAAACGACAACAGATTCTTCAGACAGGAAGTGTAACGAGATCGAGAGAGTACAAAGGAAAACAAGCAATAACATATATATTGATCCTTACGAGGCTGCTTGTAACTAAACTATCGATCCTATTTGAATACAGGAAAAGATACCACAGTATAAAGTGGTGTTATTCGTTTGTATACGCAGTTAATCGGGGGATAAGAGCGAGATATTTATCTAGACGATTTTTGACAGTTCGAACAGTAGGCTACTATGACACTACTAGTTAGTCCATATACAGATACAATTTAAGGGAAGATGGGTCGTTTTTCTGGTCCCCCAACTTTCTCGTGTTTAGGCCCATTAGCTTTCAGATTTTAAGACGTTCGGCCTATTAGTTTGGCGACTTTAAGACCTTCCGCCCCATTTCTTTGTCAATATTTAGACATATCGTGTCATTTAGGCCTCGGTTTTTTCCTGGCGAACGATAGCTAGCCTGTAATTTAAGAGGATTCTATCGAAAAATGTACGCATTTATCTCGAAGGAGGGTCTTGGGTGGGTGTATTTTTAAGCTTGACGGAGGTTTAGGGAAGAAACTAATAAATTGATATATATACATATATGAGCAAAAAAAGACGCCCATCCCCCCCTTTAAGAGGAGACCGAAGAGTATTTTATCATTCCAGCAGTGTGTATCACCAGTAAATGTCATCCACGGGCCAAACTCTATTTTTATCTCCTGCCACTGCTGTTCTCTCTCCCCTCTCCTCACCGGGGCCCACCACACAATCAAAACTTTCCCACCAGATTTTTTGGTTTGCGGTTTCCTTTCCAAAATATTTGTCCGTCGTCCCTCACCTTCCGGAGGAGGAGGCTTTCTTTGTCCCAGACACACACAAGACTTTTTGTTTTTGTTTTTTCTGTTCTCTCTATCTTGGTTTGTTTGTTTTTCTTTTGTTTGTTTCTTCTGTATTTAACCCCTTCACCACGATAACGCCATTTTACCTTTGATTCTGGCTGAAGTTAGACGGTTTTATGCTGCTTAAGACGGACCTATGTTAATTAGAGGGTTTGTTGAGATCGTATTGACACTTGAGTTCTAGGGGTAGATTATAAGCAAACAAAAATCGGAATATGGCAACTAGAATGAGATGAAAATTATGTAATCGTGCTGAATGGTTACAAAAATGACAACACTGTTAATAGCGTGTATTGGAGTTCCCTTTCGAGATAAGTAAAAAGTCAGCTAAATTTATTGTACAAGTGAGTCAGAAGGTTTTGACACAAAATGCGTGAATAATTTAAAGTGATAGAAAGATGGACAAGATATGAGGAAGTGAGTTGCAGAATTTCCCGGTGTCATAAACTATGTCGGTGTTAATTTTCTCCTGGCAAGCGATAGCGAGCCTGTAATTTACAAGAAAATTTGATTTGTCTACCGAAAATTATACACACTTATCTCGAAAAGGGGCCTTTTTTTCCCCCTCAAGAGTTATAGATGTCTAGGGAGCAAACTAACTTAGTTTATGTTCTAAATATTGTTAAGCTAAAGTTACGTAATTGTGTGGGCAACCTGATTTTGAATGTATGCAAAAACAACTGTGGGTGAAAAGACTGGGAAGTGACTGTGGGTAAAGTGACTGAGTGAAGTGACTGTGGGTGAAGTGACTGTGGGTGAAGTGACTGTGGGTGAAGCGACTGTAGGTGAAGTGACTGTGGGTAAAGTGACTGTGATTGAAGTGACTATGGATGAAGTGACTGTGAGTTAAGTGACTATGGATGAAGTGACTATGGATGAAGTGACTGAGTGAAGTGACTGTGAGTGAAGTGACTGAGTGAAGTGACTGCGAGTGAAGTGACTGTGAGTGAAGTGACTGGGTGAAGTGACTGTCGGTGAAGTGACTGGGTGAAGTGACCGTGGGTGAAGTGACCGTGGGTGAAGTGACTGTGGGTGAAGTGACTGTGGGTGAAGTGACCGTGGGTGAAGTGACCGTGGGTGAAGTGACCGAGGGTGAAGTGACTGTGGGTGGTGTGACTGTGGGTGAAGTAACTGTGAGTGAAGTGCCTGTGAGTGAAGTGACTGGGTGAAGTGACTGTGGGTGAAGTGACTGTGGGTGAAGTGACTGAGTGAAGTGACTGAGTGTGAAGTGACTGTGGGTGAAGTGACTGTAAGTGAAGTGACTGTGGGTGAAGTAACTGGGTGAAGTGACGTGGGTGAAGTGACGTGGGTGAAGTGACTGAGAGAAGTGACTGGGTGAAGTAACTGAGGATGAAGTGACTGTGAGTGAAGTGACTGTGGGTGAAGTGACTAGGCGAAGTGACTGAACGAAACGGCCGAAAGTCATTAAAAACCAACGAACATGTGCGGAAAAGTTAAATATTACAAATAAAACACGTAAAATATGCAACTTCGCGTGCCATTGTTAAAACAAATGCCAGTACCTGTTTTAATATTCACGTTGAAAAAGTTGGTCTCTAGCAGTGTGAAAGTTAAATTGAATGCCAAAAATTAAGATGAATTTTTAGTGTGAAGTCAGAGTGGTTCAGAGATACATTATTATTATATTTGTCTCCCAAGAACTCCATTAAGCTTAAAAAAAAAACCCACAAAGACTCCTCTTCGAGAATATTTGCGCATTTTTCCGTAGAAAAATGCCCTGGCCAAAGGCTGAATCTTGTAAATTGTAGGCTTGCTATCGCTCGCCAGATAAAAATTGACACCTAAATGGCACGATAAGTCTTGAAACATCCAAACTAATGGGGCGAAACATGAGGGAAAAGGGAGTCCTTAATATATGCGTCCTGGTATACAAATTATTACTAAGGATGACAAAGGAAGTCAAGCAACAACAGTTCGTGTGACCCCCCCTCGAGGTTGCTTGTCCTCTAAATGACTGTTGTTCGAAGTGTCCAACAGTGGTTTAGATTGGGTAAGGGACAATTGGAAAGGGAAGTACTACCCTATGACTAATGTCCTTGGCAGGGTTAGATGTTTGTAGGGGTCAATTTGGGTTAATAACATACACAGCTGTAACGCAGTGTATGCTCTATAGTACCGTACTGTATATACGGTATATGAACTGCAGGGATATTATCACTTTCAGTACGGGTCACGGTTTTATTTATTTATTTATTTATTTTTGTTCTGCTATATTTACATTATGTACGTTATTATATTCTCAGCGATTTAGTAGCTCACGTGTTTTTGTGAGATAAACCTTCCTTAATTTAAATGATTATGGGCTTTTTAATAAGGATCTGTGGTAGTTAAAAGAGTAATTTGAGGAACCGGTAGTTTGTAGTTTTTAATTGCTAGATATCCTTCTTAAAGTGAAGACAATTTTATAATAGTATTAAAACAAAGGACGTCCCCCGTACTGAGAGGCTTAATGTGTATTATAATGTCAGACACAGTAGCTTCAGAAATCCTTTAAAATACAAAACAAACAATATGTAGTAAATGAGCAGGAGGGTTATGAATCATGCGGGGTAGAGCAGAGTTGAAAAAAAGAAAATGTATGTACGTATATAATTTATAAAGAACACAAAAAATCTGATGAGGTGTCCTGATGGGAAAAGTTTAAATTAATGTCAAAGGGGGGTTTAGTATGTGTGCGCGTGTTTAATGGTTGTAAACTGAGAGTTAATCTAAATGAGTGAATGAATATCTTAGTAAATACCGGTACTATCAGTGATAAATTAACCCTCTCCGACATATGACACAATTTTGAGCCTATTAGGGATACTTTAAAGCCTTTGTTACCATCAGGGGTATTTAGAAACCTTTAGTTTAGTTACTTCAACCTCTGCAGTTGTCTTTGAGTTAGCTGTGGGTAGAAAACTAATTTTGGAGAGGTATTTAATATAAGAGTGAGTTCAACCTCTGCAGTTGTCTTTGAGTTAGCTGTGGGCAGAAAACTAATTTTGGAGAGGTAATTATAAGAGTGAGAGCTCTATTTCTTATTGCTACTCTGGCAACCTCTGCGTCATAAAAACGTGAAAGGGTTAACACAGATCTTTCTTAAACAGCACAAAATCGTCTCAACATAGCTAGAATAAACATAAAATGACGTCGCCGGTACAGTAGGGGTTAATAGTGTTCAGTAAGTTGCGTATCTTCTCCATGCGTGCTAACCCGAGCAAGTAAATTTAGATTCGATTATTTTGACTGAGTTGTCAATTTACCATTAGTTGCTAACAGAGCCTACATACAGACAGCCAGACAAACACACAGGCATACAGAAACGAGGATCACATAATCCTCGCGCACACACACACACACATTTTCTTCGCCACATTTTCAGCTAACCACATTACGGTCTCGCCAACCTCTTATCTTGCCACAGACTCCCCCCCCCCCCTCCCTCCCTACCTACCTACCCCCCTCCCTACCTACCCCCCTTCTCTCTCTCTCTCTCTCTCTCTCTCTCTCTCTCTCTCCTCTCTCTCTCTCTCTCTCTCTCTCTCTCTCCTCTCTCTCTCTTCTCTCCTCTCTCTCTCTCTCTCTCTCTCTCTCTCTCTCTCTCTCCATCTCTTCCCTCTCTCTCTCTCTCTCTCTCTCTCTCTCTCTCTCGCTTCATTCGGTGTTGTTTTTTTTTTTTTTTTTTTTTTTTTTTTTTTTTTTTTTTTTTTTTTTTATCGACCTATGTGACAATTAAATGAGGAAAGGAATAATGGCTCTTTGAGCTCGCCCCTCGGGGCAAAATCAAATCTCTCTCTCTCTCTCTCTCTCTCTCTCTCTCTCTCTCTCTAAGAGATCCTACAGCCAGACAAACACACAGGCATACAGAAACGAGGATCACATAATCCTCGCACACACACACACACACACTCTCTCTCTCTCTCTCGGCGTATGATGTTCAATTCTGGGCTTCAGAGGCAAGATATGTAGCGACTGGAAAAAATACAAGCTAGGGCTACAAAGCTTATTCCATCGATTAGAAGAAGAATGAGCTATGAAGACCGGTTGAGAGCTCTTGAAAACTTTTTGTTGGAAACACACAGACTAAGAGGTCAGCTAATTGAAGATATAAATTACTTAATGGGTTTGACAATGTGGATAGTATCAAAATGTTTAGTCCCAATATGAGTACAATACGCAACCATGGCTGGAAGTTAGATTTGAAAAAGATTCAGCACCAGTATTCGTGGAAACTTGTTCACATGATGATAAGATCCGTTCTACCTGTAACAACCTTCCCTCAGAAGTTGTAAACAGTTCTTCAGTAGAAGAAGAGAGTAGATAGTATTGTGCACACTGTAAGCAACAATCTCTCTCCTTCCACTTCGAGCATCTTCCCGTAATGGACTGCAAGGACTCTGAGATACTAACTATTCCTTGTAACTCCTTGTAACTCTCTCTCTCCTCTCTCTCTCTCTCTCTCCAATCATCTCTTCTCCTATCCTCTTTTCTCTTCCAATGACCCTATATGTTACTAAAGTATTTTGTTCGCTCTCCTATACTCTTTCAACCTAAATACTCAAATCCAGGACCCACCTTGTTCAAATGGAATTCACTGTCGATCTATTCTCTCTTTCTCTCACTCTCTCTATCCCACTCTCACTCTCTCTTCCTCTCCCACTCTCACTCACACTCACTATCACACACACACACACACACTCTCTCTCTCTATCTTTTGTATCTACAGTATATACCTGTTATTTATATAATTATAATATATTATTTTGTTTTATTATTTTATTGTATTTTTATATATAGCTTAGGAGATACCTCTAGCAATTGCAAGATTGCATTGTTTTCAGTTAACGCTTTCGTTTCCACAGATCCTTCTAAAGCTTAATAGTCGTCTAATGGTAGCCATAGTATACCGAGACCATTAAGGGGAGGTTTATGTTTTTTTTAGACCCCCTTCTCCCGCATGTTTAACCCCATTTGTGTCAACATTTTAAGACGTTCGCACTATTAGTCTGGTGATTTTAAGACCTTTCGACTCATTTATATTACAATATTAAGACCTTTCGTGCCATTTCGTAATTTTGATTTTTTCTGGCGATCGTTAGCAAGCCTGTAATTTAGGAGGAACCGGCCTTTTTTCTACCAAAAATGTGAACATTTGTTCTGAAGGAGGGTCTTAGGGGTGTTACTCTAAAGCCGGTATCACACGAGGGCTTTTATAGTCAACATGCGATGATAAAAAAAATTCTGGCAACATTTCTGACATATTTGGCACTGGAATCGGGAACTAGACTGATGATAGATGAATTTAGGCTACCCAAATATTTTACATGTTGGCTTCATAAGCTGCCAGACCAGTGTTGATGATAAATGTTGAGTGACAAAGCGCTCGTGTGATACCGGCTTAAGCTTGATAGAGTTCTAGGGAGTGAACCAACATAATACAAACCTTAATGGGATAGTGGTTATTGTTTGGTCTGTTTATATATTCATTCATGTATTGTTTTGGCTTCCTAGCTAGACGTTCATCAAGCTAAAGAAAAAAAAAAAAAAAAAAAAAAAAATCCTCCAAGATAAATGTGTAAATTTTTCTTTAGAAAAATGTCCCGTTTCCTCTTAATTTACAGGCTCGCTATCGCTCGCCAGGAAAATATCGACACCAAAATAACACATGTCTTAATATTGACAAAAAAATTGGGCGAAAGGTCTAAAAATCGACAAACTAATGAGCTGAACGTCATAATATCTGGAACCTAATGGGGATAAACATGAGGGAGAAGGGCGGCCAGAAAAAAACGACCCATCTCCCCCTAATACTATGGTGGTATCGTTTCACCGTACCCGTATACCATTATTAACCCTCTCCGTACAATAACTACAGTCTATTTTGGGTGCAAAATAGCGAAAATTTGACTCGTCTCCATCTTAAGTATTAAGCTATTACAAACTTTTCCTTGCCAAATGTGGCTTTATTGTGATAACCTGGCATTAATATGACAGATATACATTTACACCATCAGATACACTATTAAGTATCGAAAGATCAGCCGCTAATTGAATAAATGTTCCCCAGGTAAAAAAGTCGTAGAAAACTAAGCCGTATATATATATATATATATATATATATATATGTGTGTGTGTGTGCGTGTGCGTATGTGTATTTACAACCACACATTCTTATCTCTTCTTATTCTCTTACATGGATGACTATCTTGACTGCCACATACAGTATATTGTATTTTCCTCCACTCTGGGTGCATACTAATATACAGTAGCATCGTGTCTTTTATAACTAACAAATGTAGGTATACGTATGTTTTCTACACCCTTTATATTAAGCTTTATTTAGGTATACCCTTTTCTAAATTTTCGGTGGTATGACCTTTTCTGTTAGGCTGCCACGTCGGGTTTTACCATGCATACATTTATTTCCCCTTGACGTATTCATTACTTTGGTCATAGTATTTTGTATTGCTCCTTTTGCTTACTATATATTTAAAACAAAAAAAATAGTTTAAAATCTCATAATGTTCTATTCTTTTCCTCTATTAGGCTACTGTTCATGTGTAATCAAATATGTATCGATTTTTTGTTGTTGTAATATTTACTTAATTGAAATAAAACAGCAGTTGATGATTATATTATTTCCAAATATGTTTCAGTAATCATGTAGTAAGCTTTTGCTGAAATTACTGGTTTCACCTTAATATATATGCAACTAATTTTGTTCGTTTTAATTATTTGTTTATATAGGCTATATGTAATTTGCTTCTAAACATAGTTAATTTGAATTCAATAGAATAGGTTTGGTATAGCTGCAGGCAATATGATGTAATCCTGAATGTTTAATATGTCATGATATTTCACAAAACACATCATCTCTTTGGTAATCCTCCTTTCACCAGATTTATGTATATGTGTTGTTGTTTTGTTGTATTATGTAGATATAACCATTACAATAACGGAAATACTATTCTGAATCTGAATTTTCTCTCCTTTCATTCCTCTTCCAACCTGCACATCTTCTCCCTACCTTCCTTCTTCCCTCTATCCCTTTCTCTTCCCTCCCCCAACACTATCTATCGTCCTCTCTCCCCTTTGTCCTCCCCTCCTCTCTCCCCTTTGTCCTCCCCACCTTCCCTCTCCCATGTGTCCTCTCAATGTGTACTCTCAAAAGAACAAGTTGACGATATGCAACACAATCTAGATAAATTGTCATGTTGGGCCCAAATTTGGCAAATGAGTTTCAATGCGGATAAATGTAAAGTACTACATATCGGATACCTAAATGAGAAAGCAAGCTATTCGATGAATGGCACTCAGCTTAAGAATGTAAACAGAGAAACCGATCTGGGAGTAACAATATCGAGTAACCTAAAACCGAGTCAACAATGTTCAGAAGTTGTTAAGAAGGTAAACAAAATAATTGGCTTTATAGGCAGGTCATTTGAGCATAAATCCAAAGAAGTTATCCTAACCCTTTACAATTCCTTAGTCCGCCCTCTTCTGGAATACTGCGTTCAATCCTGGTGCCCTTATTACCAAAAAGATATAAACAAGCTAGAACGAGTTCAACGTAGAGTTACCAAAATGATACCTAGCCTAAAGAACAAACCATACGAAGAGCGTCTTAGAGAATTAAATTATTTCCTTTAACCCAGCGCAGATTAAGAGGTGACTTAATTCAAGTGTTCAAAATCATCAAAGGCATCGACAATATGGACTGTAGTAAGTACTTCACTATCTCCCAATCTAATTACACGCGGGGAAACGGCTGCAAAATTATTGGTAAATCTTTTAACTCGCACGTATCTAAGAATTTCTCCTTCAATCGAGTTGTCAACTTGTGGAATGGGCTTCCCCGAAACATTATAGACTGCATCACCGTTGATTCATTTAAACTCCGCCTAGACAAATATCTCGCATTAAACCCGCGACTGACTGCATTTGTAAATGAATAACTTTATTTTATCCCCCCCTCAGTTACTAACCCATCTGTCCTCTACTAACTTCCTAATCCTGCCACGGACATTAGTTCCAGGGCAGTAGTTCCCTTTCCAATGTTCCCTTACCCACTCTAAACCACTGTTTGGACACTTGATCCTCAGTGTTTTGGAGGACAAGCAACCTAGAAGGGTCACTAGATCTGTTGTTGCTTGATTTCCTTTGTACTCCTCCTCTCTCCCCTTTGTCCTCTCCTCCTCTCTCCCCCACCACCATCCGATATCAACCTCCGACCCCCACACCTACCCCCCCTTGCTTCTTCTATAAGGGGAGATTGGTCGTTTTACTGGTCCCCCTTCTTCCTCACGTTTAGCCCCATAAGTTTTCAGTTTTTATGATGTTTGGTCATTAGTTTGGTGATTTTAAGACCTTTCGCCCTATTTCTGTGTCCATATTAAGACTTTTCGTATCATTTAGGTGTCGATTTTTTTTGGCGAGCGATAGCGAGCCTGTAATTCAAGAGGAACCGGCCGGGACATTTTCTATCGACAAATGTACAAATCTATCTTTAAGGGGGGTCTTGGGGGTGGGGGGGGGGGTGATTTTTTAATCTTGATAAAGGTCTTGGGAGGAAACCAATAAAACAATAAAAAGATACATAAGTGAGCATATAAATAAGCCCCCCATTCCTCCTTTAAGCCCCCTTCTCTCCCTTATCCCTCCCCCCACCCCCCCTTCCCCCCCTCTCCCTCCCCCCCTTCCCCCCACCGCCAGCCGATATCAGCCTCCGACCCCTGGAATTTATGCCTTCATCCCAGTATCGTAAACCCAACCCCCCACCTCTCACCACCACCACACCAACATCATCTCTTCTACCACCATCACCTCCTCTACTACCACCAACACCTCATCCACTACCACTATGACCTCCTCCATCACTACCACTATCACCATCATCTCTTCTACCACCACCACCATCACCTCCTCCACCACTACCACTATCACCACCACACCAACATCATCTCTTCTACCACCATCACCTCTTATACTACGACCATCACCTCCTCCACCACTACTACTATCAGCACCACACCATCATCACCTCCTCCACCACTACCACTATCACCACCACACTACCATCACCTCTTCTACCACCATCACCTCCTCCACTACGACCATCACCTCCTCCACCACTACCACTATCAGCACCACACCATCATCACCTCCACCACCATCACCTCCACCACCACTACCAATATCACCAGCACACTACCGTCATCTCTTCTACCACCATCACCTCCTCCACCACTACCACTATCAGCACCACACCATCATCACCTCCACCACCATCACCTCCTCCACCACTACCACTATCACCACCACACTACCATCATCTCTTCTACCACCATCACCTCCTCCACCAATACAATCTCGCCTAGAGTTCTAAAGGAAGCTAAGGATGAGCTCTCCAAACCACTGACATTACTATTCAATAAATCCTTGCAGTCTGGAACTATGCCTGATCAGTGGAAGCTAGCCAACGTAACACCGATATTCAAAAAAGGCAGCAAATCCCTACCCAGTAACTATCGTCCAATTAGCTTAACCTCAGTTGTATGTAAAATGCTAGAAACGGTCATACGAGACAGACTCGTAAATCATTTAGAGGAAAATAACATACTTAAAGATACTCAACACGGCTTTCGTAAAAAACGTTCCTGTTTAACAAACCTCTTAGACTTCTTCCACGATATCCTCAACCTCTACGATGAGAGTAAAGCTGTAGATATTATATACCTTGATTTTCAAAAGGCCTTTGACAAAGTTCCCCACAAACGTTTACTGCTAAACTAAAAGCGCATGGAATACAAGACGGTGTGTTGAAATGGATAGAAAATTGGCTCAGCGACAGAAAGCAAAGAGTAGTCATAAACGGTAAGGCATCTAAATGGACCAATGTAAGTAGCGGGGTACCCCAGGGATCGGTACTAGGACAATTCTCTTTCTAATTTACATCAACAACATAGATGAGGGTCTCACCTGTACAATCGCAAAATTTGCTGACGATACAAAAATTGCAAATAGCGTACTCTCAAAAGAACAAGTTGACGATATGCAACACAATCTAGATAAATTGTCATGTTGGGCCCAAATTTGGCAAATGAGTTTCAATGCAGATAAATGTAAAGTACTACATATCGGATACCTAAATGAGAAAGCAAACTATTCGATGAATGGCACTCAGCTTAAGAATGTAAACAGAGAAACCGATCTGGGAGTAACAATATCGAGTAACCTAAAACCGAGTCAACAATGTTCAGAAGTTGTTAAGAAGGCAAACAAAATAATTGGCTTTATAGGCAGGTCATTTGAGCATAAATCCAAAGAAGTTATCCTAACCCTTTACAATTCCTTAGTCCTCCCTCTTCTGGAATACTGCGTTCAATCCTGGTGCCCTTATTACCAAAAAGATATAAACAAGCTAGAACGAGTTCAACGTAGAGTTACCAAAATGATACCGAGCCTAAAGAACAAACCATACGAAGAGCGTCTTAGAGAATTAAATCCATTTCCTTTAACCCAGCGCAGATTAAGAGGTGACTTAATTCAAGTGTTCAAAATCATCAAAGGCATCGACAATATGAACTCTAGTAAGTACTTCACTATCGACAAAGCTAATTACACACGGGGAAACGGTTGCAAAATTATTGGTAAATCTTTTAACTCACACGAATCTAAGAATTTCTTCTTCAATCGAGTTGTCAACTTGTGGAATGGGCTTCCCCGAAGCGTTATAGACTGCATCACCGTTGATTCATTTAAACTCCGCCTAGACAAATATCTCGCATCAAACCCGCGACTGACTGCGTTTGTAAATGAATAACTTTATTTTATCCCCCCCTCAGTTACTAACCCATCTGTCCCTACTAACTTCCTAATCCTGCCAAGGACATTAGTTCAGGGCAGTTAGTTCCCTTCCAATGTTACATACCCACTCTAAACCACTGTTTGGACACTTGATCCTCAGTGTTTTGGAGGACAAGCAACCTAGAAGGGTCACTAGATCTGTTGTTACTTGATTTCCTTTGTACTCCTTTGTACTCCTTTGTACCACCTCCACCATCACCACTCCTACCACCATCACCTCTACTACCATCATCACCTCCACCACCTTCACCTCCTCAGCCACCACCTTCCTATCAACCCGACCAGGATGTGCTTATCACACAGAGAGAGAGAGAGAGAGAGAGAGAGAGAGAGAGAGAGAGACTATTGCATTATAAAGCACATTTCCATAATTCAATTGACTGTAAGTGTGGGTAGGGGTCGCGGGTATTACATGAGGTTAAGGGGGGTGACCTGCCTTTTCTCTCTCCTTTTCTCTCTTTCTCTGGCTTTTATCCATTCGGCCTCATTCAGCCTACTGTTTACCCCCATGCAGGTGTCAAATTTTTCCTGGCGAGCGATAGCGAGCCAGCATATTTGTTTTAAATCTTTTTGACATCAGGCTAAATTTGTACATTTTTCGATAGAAAAATGTCTCCGGCGAAGCCGGATTTCTCCATACAATGCTGGCTCGCTATCGCTCGCCATGAAATAATCGACACCTATCTATCTATCTATCTATCTATATGCTCAGGCCCAATCCCCATTTTGGTGGTAGCCGACTCAAGACAGAGCAAGAACAGGGAAAACACAAAACAACATAAAACAAAAAATAAACACAGATAAAAAACACAAACTCACACACATCCAGGTCACCCAGGAGAAGACCCAGAGACCAGGGTTACCAAGGTCGCTACAGCACTCCCCCCGGCCCCTGACCACCAGGAGAGGTTCCGATCTCGGCAGGCAGACATGCAGCGGAGCCAAAGCCACAAGCCCTCCCACCACACTTCCAGGCACACCCTTCATATTAATCGTCCCCCCGGGCCAGGCGCCTGATGGACTATTATCTAGTCGAACTTGCGCCCGACCCCTTACTCCAAATGACCACGTGTTCACTCAACTATTCACAAGCATTCTCCATTCACTCCTGTCCACCACCACTTCCCCTGCCTGATCTATAGTCATTCCTCTATCATCCAAAGCCTTTCTTACACAGTCTCTCCATCTCAATGGGGGTCTTCCTGCCCTTCTATCTCCCCTTGTACCTGACTCACATATTCTCTTTGTAAGCCTTTCATCGCCCATTCGTTCAACATGACCATACCAGCTCAGCACCCTTCTGTCCACTCTGGCTGACAAATGTTCCTGCTGCCCCACCCTCCTACGTATCTCTTCATTCCTCAATCTGTCTCTACGAGTAACTCCACACCTAAATCGAAACCTAAATGGGGATAAATGTCTTAAAACAGTAGGCTGAATGGGGCCGAATGGATACAAGCCAGAGAGAGAAAAAAGCAGGTCACCCCCCTTAACCCCACATATCCACCTCGCCATTCTATTCTCATGCCGTTCCATTCTATTGATATCCTCCGCTTTAACCGGCCACGTCTCCGAGGCATTGGTCATCTATAAATTGTCATAGCAATCTCGGACTACATCGAATAACTGTATTAATGTTGTGCCTGGTAATTGTGTTTCGGAGGTTCACTTAAGGGAGCCCACCTCGCTTTTTTTGTCTTTCTCTCCCTCTCTCTTTGGCTTGTATCCATTCTGCCCCATTCAGCCTACTGTTTTAAGACGTTTTCCCCCATCCAGGTGTCAATATTTTCCTGGCGAGCGGTAGCGAGCCAGCTTATATATATTTTTCTTTAGACAGCAAGCTAAATTTGTACATTTTTCGATAGAAACATTTCTCCGGCGAAGCCGGATTTCTCCACACAATGCTGGCTCGCTACCGCTTGCCAGGAAGAAATCGACACCTGGATGAGGATAAACGTCTTAAAACAGTTGGCTCAATGGGGCCGAATGGATGCAAGCCAGAGAAAGAGAGAAAAGGAGATAAAGATAAAAACAAACAGGTGACCCCCTTAATTCAGTTCGATCCTTCAGAACGTAGCATAGTGAATAACCGCGATTGTACAGTCGCGTTCATTAATGCATATTTATTTTGAAGGCCTCTACAAATTTAAAGGAACCTCCGAAATACAATATCAAGTTAAGGGGGTATCGGTTTATTTATTTTCTCATTTATGTATATATTTACTATTTTTCTAGTGTCCTCCCTAGACCTCCATAAAAA
>CM064483.1:56262308-56314808 GCA_032716605.1 Paralithodes platypus | reverse complement strand
TCAGAACGCCACCTATAGAGCAATTAACTCATTAGGCATTGCCCCCCTGTAACATATTTTGAATATGGGAATATTCATACAATGCTATTTAATCAGGGAAACATGAGGGTATTTTTTTGGCATTTCGGTGTGCTGTGGTAATGCACTGAAACTAGGTACAGCACAAATTCCATCCCAATAATATCTTCCCATTGACATATTGGGATTCGAACCCGGGTCCATTGGATTACCAGTCCAGTGGCAAGACCACTCTGCCACACCTCCCCTTATTGACGTGTGTGTGTGTGTGTGTGTGTGCAGACATTGGTGCGTTTATGAGTGCAAACTTCATGATATTTGTAGGTTTGTGTATAAGTACAATGGAGTACAAAGGAAGTCAAGCAAAAACAAGTCTAGCGACTCCTCGAGGTTGTTTTCCCTCTAAATCACTGAGCCGACAGTTTAAAATATGTTCACACATTTCTGAAATACTTAAAAATAGTGTTTGTTAGGCTAGGTTAAGTGGGCTAGGCTTGATTAGGCTTAGCTACGTAGGTTAGGTTAGATCTGAATAGTTTTGTTCGGTGTAAAAAACGGTAAATATACCGTACTCGTAAGTAGGATAATTTATGGTTGTGCCGATAAACACACCGTCGCTTATATACAACTAATAAAATAATAATAAACGGTGTATTGGTAGTTGCAGCCATTGGCTGAAAATGTACACTTGAACAGTTTGTTACTTTACTCTAACTTACAATATGGACCAAAGTAAGAGATTGCACAAGAGCTACTGGCATTACATTTTGATCAGTTAGATATTATGTACTTCGTTTGCCGATGATTTTCAAGTCAAGATGATAGTGGTACATTTTAAAAGTTGTTTTCTGTAAGATAGTGAGTTGATTTACTTGTTAATCTAGAATAGAGGTGACATGTCTCGTATGATTTTGATTACTGTTTGTCTAGGGTTGTTTTTCTAATCGGTTCACCGTATTTTAGAAAACACGTTTTCTGGCAGTTTTCGGGAGCAAGTATATTTATTCAATTACATTTTCAATTATTTATTAATTAATTAATTATTTATTAATTATTTATACACGTGTGTGTGTGTGTGTGTGTGTGTGTGTGTGTATGTGTAAGCCAGTGCATGTGGGTAAATGTGCATATAACACGATTGCATATGTCAAGGAACAATAAATGTGCCTTGCCAATTATGAGTACTTATTTAATTATTATATAAGTATCAATACTCATAATTGGCCACATTTCCTTAAGGGAGCCCACCTCGCTTTTTTTCTCTTTCTCTCCCTCTATCTATGGCTTGTATCCATTCGGCCCCATTCAGCCCCATTCAGCCTACTGTTTTAAGATGTTTACCTCCATCCAGGTGTCAATATTTTCCTGACGAGCGGTAGTGAGCCAGCATATATATATTTTTGCTTCTGACAGCAACCTAAGTTTGTACATTTTTCGATTGAGAAATTTCTCCGGCGAAGCCGGATTTCTCCATACAATGCTGGCTCGTTATCGCTCGCCAGGAAGAAATCGACACCTGGATGGGGATAAACGTCTTAAAACAGTCGGCTGAATGGGGCCGAATGGATACAAGCCATGGAAAAAGAGAAGAGGAGAGAAAGATGAAAAAAATAGGCCAGAAACAAAACTTTAAGGCAATATGTTAGCGAGCGAGTGGATGAGGCCGAGAGGGGGTGTTTATGTAAATACAAACGTCGGTGGGGGCTTTGTTTATGCTGGTGTGTGGGGGGGGGGGGGGGGGGGGGAAGGGAATGGGGGTTTGTGGGATGTTATGTATGGAATTTTGATGATATGAGATAGTGTAGTATGTATAGATATTGGATTTATGAGTTATATATGCATTTGTTGTGAGAGAGAGAGAGAGAGAGAGAGAGAGAGAGAGAGAGAGAGAGAGAGAGAGAGAGAGAGAGAGAGAGAGAGAGAGAGAGAGAGCGAGAGAGAGAGAGAGAGAGAGAGAGAGAGAGAGAGAGAGAGAGAGAGAGAGAGAGAGAGAGAGAGAGGGAGAGAGAGAGAGAGAGAGAGAGAGAGAGAGAGAGAGAGAGAGAGAGAGTAAACCGAAAACGACACCTAGACCAATTCTTAAAATCCAATTCCATTCCGTTCAAGATACCTGGACAAACTGCTATTGAAATATGGGAGAGAGAGAATTACATGGAGTTACATAGTTACATAGACTGCACAGACCTTGCGGTCTCTACTAGGCAATCCGGACTTAATTCTAGCAAAATTTGCTACTAAATGGAAGGTAAGGCTAGCAAAGCTGAAAGCTCTCTCCCCACCCACCAAATCCGCCGACCAAGGGTCAGCGTGAAATACAACTGCGAAAAAAGACTCCCAGTAGAATGAGGACATTTCTAGGGGAAAATTTATAGTAAACATCGAAATTGGAATATAATGTTTACTACTGATTCTTAACTTACTTATTGTTTTCTAACCTATATTACCCCAACCTCTTCGAAATGTATGTGTAGATTCGTTTTGAAAGCGTCGATAATATTACGTTGCACCACTTCCCCCGGCAATTTGTTCCACTCCTTGATTACACTGTAGATGAAAAAAATACTTTGTGACATAGAGTTTGGCAATCCTGGTTTTAAATTTCCCTCCAGTTCGTGAACTATTATTGATTGTGAACAGTGACTCAGCATGAATTTGATCAAAGACATTTAATATCTTGAAACACTTGATTAAACAAATATAATATGTTTAATATTTCGTGATATGATATATTTCTTAATGATGGTATTAACTATGTGGCTCTACGCTGTACTGACTAGTCTCTCAATGTCTTTGTTTATATAAGGAGACCAAAAATGTATACCATATTAAAGATGGGTCCTCACTATACTTTTGTATAACGGTATCGTACTAAACTGTTCTCATTATTATAAGTAAAATTCCTTTAGATGAACCTCAATGCTATATTGGCCTTATTTGCAGCTGCTGCATTGTTCTGGGGGTTTAAGTTTTCAGATATGAGAGAGAGAGAGAGAGAGAGAGAGAGAGAGAGAGAGAGAGAGAGAGAGAGAGAGAGAGAGAGAGAGAGAGAGAGAGAGAGAGAGAGAGAGAGAGAGAGAGAGAGAGAGAGAGAGAGAGAGAGAGAGAGAGAGAGAGAGAGAGAGAGAGAGAGAGGAGAGAGAGAGAGAGAGAGAGAGAGAGGAGAGAGAGAGAGAGAGAGAGAGAGAGAGAGAGAGAGAGAGAGAGAGAGAGAGAGAGAGAGATTCCTAGCCACCGTACTTATAAAAGACGTAAGTTTCTTGTCGAGATGCTGGCTTTTTAGAGTTGGAGTTACAGTTATCGAGTGTGTACACTTCTAAGAGAGAGGATTAATACTGTCATCCGACGTCTTTTGGGTTATTACGATATTGTGTTGAATTATGGATGATTTTTGTTTCTGTTTTTTTCTTTTTTGCCATTTTCAAGCACTCTATTTTAGTTCGTCCCGTAGGCTAACAAACACGCCTTCCCAGACTTCCTTCAAACTAAATAATACCCACCCAGATCTACTTAAAGCTAAATGTGTACATTTTTCGATAGAAAAATGTCCCTACTGAAGGTCGATTTCAGCTAAGTTTTGCCTGAATGGATTGAAGCGCCTTATTACAGCCCATTTGATCTAGCCCTTTTTGAGCTATAGAGGTTAGGGGTGACGATTTCTGGCCTACATATTTGGAACACTTAAGGGGGAGGTACTCACTTTTTCTGGACCCCTTCACCCTTTAGTTTTGCCATTTTAAGACGTTCGTTCACTAGTTTGGCAATTTTGAGACCTTTCCCCCCATTACTTGGTCAATATTAAGACATTTCGTGCCGTTTAGGTGTCGATTTTCTCCTGGCGAGCGATAGCGAGCCTGTAATTTTTGAAGGAACCGGCCTTCGGCCAGGATATTTTTCTACTGTAAAATGTACAAGTATATCTTTAAAGGAGATATAGGGGGTATTATTTTAAGCTTGATGGAGGTCTAACGAGGAAACTCGAAATTTAATAAATAAATTAATAAGTACCCCCTCAAAAACAAGCACTAGCCCATTAACCTAATATAAAGTATATCCATGGTCTTTGACGCACCAAATTGACGCACCAAAATGGCGTCCCAAGAAAAAGATGGCCACTCTCTTCAGGGGAGATGGGGCATTTTTTCTGGGCCCCCTTCTTCCTAATGTTTATCCCCATTAGTTTTAAGATTTTAAGATGTTCGACCCATTAGTTTGGCGATGTTAAGACCTTTCGCTCCATTTGTTGTCAATATTAAGACTTCGTGTCATTTAGGTGTCGATTTTTTCCTGGCGAGCGATAGCGAGCCTGTAATATAAGAGGAACTGGGAATTTTTCTATCGAAAAATGTACAAATGTATCTTGATGGAGGGCATTGGCGGCTCATTTTGTTTAGCTTGATGGAGGTCTAGGGAGGAAACAAAATACAGAAATGAGCAAACAAATACGCCCCCCCCCCTCCCCCCAAGCTTGAGGATCTCTAGGTTAATTAAAACACTATACCCTGTTTCGCCCAATTAGTTTGGCGATAATAAGACGCTTCACCTCATTCAGGTGTCGATTTATTTTTGTCTGGGCGAGCGATAGCGAGCCTGTAACTTATAAGAAATCGGCCTTCACCCCGAAATATTTTTCTATCGAAAAATGTACAAATTAAGCTTGAAGGTCGTCTGGGTGGGCATTTTTTAATTGAAGGAAGTCTGGGAAGGCGTTTTTGTTAGCCTAAAATACATTGCTCGATATGGGCTAAAGTAAGCATACATAATATAACAAAATACCGATAAAACCCACATGTCGTCGGTTCAAATAGTGTACAGAAAACATTATGCTCCGGAATACAGTCAACATTAAAGCTGCATGCAGTCAAGGATGTGTCAGATCTTTGGTGGCGCCCGTGCATGTGTAAGAAGATTGGCTTTACTCTGAGCCGATATTAAAGATGTGTGTGTGTGTGTGTGTGTGTGTGTGGTGTGTGGTGTGTGGTGTGTGTGTGTGTGTGTGTCTGTGTGTGTCTGTGTGTGTGTGTGTTAATAATATTTGTATGGGGGGGGGGGGGGGCCGTTGGTTTGTGTGTGTGCAAGGAGCGGAGGTTGATACTGATATTAATAATAATGATAGAAATATATAAACGGTTCATTTAGATTTGCAGCCAGACGCTGAAAATATACATGAGAAATACATACAGTTGTGCTGACTTATATTTTACGACATTGATGTAGGCTTAATTGATATATATATATATATATATATATATATATATATATATATATATATATATATATATATATATATATATATGTATACCGTGCTCTATAGTGTGTGCCATACATGTGTATGCACAATACGTACAGTTGGCCAACTTAGTCCTGCGACAAAATGTTGTGGTGTGTGGAGGTGTTTGGCAATTCATCCGTAGTAAACAATGTAGTTTTATGAATGAATCACTTAAACCGAAAGACGTGTGGAAGGAGGGATATGATTGGTCGAAACCTAAAGACGTGTGGAAGGAGGGATATGATTGGTCGAAACCTAAAGACGTGTGGAAGGAGGGATATGATTGGTCGAGGCGAGGAACATAATGAACTTCAATGTAATTATATAATTGCATTACTACAGGAGTAATATAGCTTCCAGAAGGACATTGCGTATGAAAGGAGTATGAAATGAAGGTGTTTACAATTTATACTAATACTTAACTATACATAAATATTAATATATTAATAGACATGGCAGGAATGTGAGTGGTGGTGGCAAGAGGGTGGGGATTCGAATCAGTTTAAGCGAGACGGTGCGGCGGGTCTACATAGCTAACAAGTGAATGGTTGTTTTCTCAATGCCTGTATAGTGATCATAATTAGTAGGCTTAAAACGTCTATGTAAAGTAAAATGTTTCCTAATATTATCTGTACGAAAATATTAACAATAGTATTGAGGTATGAACTTTCGTTTGTATGAATATTATGAATTCATAGTTCCCGATTTATCTTCATTGCCGTCTTACGCTTTCCTTTATAAAGTTTGCAAGTAACCTATGCGAATAATAAGCTCCCTGGTAAAGACTAGATTTGTCCTCAGTATATGAGAGGCCGTTCTTAACCAATTCAGTACTGGTGAAATCCTTTGAACTTTATTTTGACTACGATTTTTATTCAGTTTAAAAATTGCCTTCAGCAATTAACAGGCTTCGAACTATATCACTTAACCCTTTTTTTACTACCACGGTTTCTCTTAAACTTTACAAAATACATTTAATTATAGCTAGAATATAGTTTAAAATACGTCGCCGGTACAAAAGGGGTTAATATATTCAATTGAATAACGCCAAGATCTCTTTTATCCGAGCAATTACCAGATGTTATTAAATATCTAATGAATTGCCACGTTAACTAATTCGATATACTTGTTTTCTTTCTTATGTTGTCCATTTCAGAAGTTAGTCTTTTGTAACGGCCGTAAAATTACTGTATTATTACCAAACCTATAACGGTTCCCATTCGTCCTTCTACACACACATAATTATTATTGTGGAAATAGAGGTAGAGGTACGGGTGGGTTTGATAAACGGGGATAAACGAGTATATTGTTGAATGACTGGTTGACACTTTTACATAATTGGAACCATACCGATGCATAATATTGTAAACAAATTATGGTGTATATAATATCAGGGATTTACAGTTTACTGTATATATTTTTATGACTAAACAGGACGTTTAGTGCAGACCGGTACTCATTTGGTGATATAGAGCAACACAAGCTTAGATCAAACACATAAACAACAACATTCATTGAACCGGACTCCCAGAGGACAATTCTCAGACAACAATGTGATGGGCTTTTGGGAAACAAAGAAAAGATAGGATTATAACATAGTATGGCGCTACATAAGTTCAGATGACAAAGGGGAATACAAAAACAGTGCCGCTACGAGATCAACACATATCATAACCTTTTCTTAGCCGTACCAAAATATTTATTATAACAATCATACGTCTGTCCTAGAATACCTTCACTACCTAGAATTTCCTAACATATCGTATAAATAGACATTCAAATCATACTTTAATTATTATATAATGTTAATAGAGAAATAAGAATCATTTTAAATTTCACTTGAACTCTGAATATTAGAGGCCCTTCCAAAGCTAAATAAAATACAGTAAAGCAACTGGAACTATAAATAAGTGATTATTGTACTGAAGAGTATTTTTGAGTATTAAACTTTTTCTTACGAGAGATCCTTCTGAAACTAAATGTCATATGCTTGCGATAACTGGAAACACATCAATGTAGACATAGTTTGCAAGAGGATAAGATCGTAATAAATAATGATCGATAATAAGGAAATGTGTAGTACTTGAGGGGTTACCCTAATAAAGCATTTATATATTTTGAAGACACTAATCAGCTGATGATACTGGTACACATTTATATAATTCGTCCATGTTGTTCATCATATATAGATAGATATGGATAAATAATTTTATAGACATACAATTATCCCGATATTTCACGTTAAGTGGCTGGCCAGTCCTAATGCTAATTGCGAGACTGATTACTAATTTAAGAGACTCCGAACACGAGTTTTAGTATTAATTTAATATTATATTATATTTGTTTGTCTTCTTCGAAATAGTGTTGTTTTATACCAAAAGCCGTTGGAAATTAGTATTTACCCTTTATCCAGCAATCTAGATACACGTCCTCCACTAGTAGGGAGGAGTATGAAGATCTGGGAAAATGTGGGGTTAAGTAAAGTATTTACAATGAAAAAAAAAAAAAAAATTGTTTTAGTAAAGTGCCATTTATAGCGAATTATGAAAAGTCACTGTAAAATTACCTTCTATGGGGAAATGATTGCAAAAAGTACTATGAAAATAGAAAATGTTCTCTACAGCGATAGTTTGGGAAAATTGGTACTGTAAAAAATCATACTTAATAGCTGGCTCTGAGATACAATATGGGTTGAGGGTAGGCTGAAATCTGCACCTATTATACAGTCACGGCGGTAAATGCTGGACCAGGGGATGAACAATTGTTTACACCACAAGTGTTTTCAATGACTATTAATATTTCCGAAGTATTCCAGAAATTAAAATGAACAAAAGTGGATTATAGGAGTAGCTCAAAGTATTGTTTATATGTTCAGTACGCCAGTGTGCACATGTTGTTGACACATCCCCTGGTTCAGCACTTACCGCCGTAACTCGATATGTTGCCATTAAGCGGGGTTAAGTAGAGTTGATATGAGCTCTTACCCCCGTGACTTAATAAGGGACGCTGTGGTATACACTATGAATAATAACCTTATTAAGATCAAGGAAGGTGAGATGGGCTCTCCCTATAGAGGGCAATTTTCAAAATTTTTTACAGTATCAAAATCTTCCTTTAGAGGGCCCTCTTCCATTTTTTAGTTTTCTTCATATACTCCCTATGGCACTTTTCCAATTGTATTACCTTTTTCATTGTAAATTCTTTACTCTCACCTGAACTTCATAGCCCTTCCCAGTTTCCACTAGGGAGAGGGGGGGGGGGGGGGGGCATGTTTTCAGATTGTTGGATAATGGGTAAATACTAATTTCCGACGTTCCTTGGAATAACACAACTCAGTATATCAAAGAAAAACTAATATTTTCAATGCGGCGTCATTATCTTTAAAAAGTGTTCCTTGACCATGGAATGCAAGACAAAACCACACACTATACACAATGCCGTTGTAAAGGTTTATCCCTCAATACCTTCAACTGACCCGACACATGCCAGCCTTCTTCCAACTGGCAACAAAGCTGAAAAAGGAGGGAGGGAGGGAGGGAGATGAAAAACATAAAATTGGGTACGGTATCGGTATCATAAGTTATCACCTTAAAATAATATAAAGACTACCTTAACAGAATAACCCCTCGACTAAAACACACTTCCTTATTATCATATATTATTTACAATTACCTTACGTTTGTGTACTATATGTCTACATATGTTTTCAGTTACCGCCAACATATTACTTTAAGTTCCAGAAGGACGTCTAGTAAAAGGAGGAATAAAATACAAATTAAAACACTCTTCAATACGATGACCACTTAAGGTTATATAGTTTCACTTGCTTCTATATTATTGCATTCGGTTTAGGAAAGACGTCTATTAGTCAGACATAAAAGGAATATAATCATGTTTCCAATGTATCTGTTAGCAATATAACTATTTCATAATATGGACTAATAGTAATTTCTACTGGCTGCAAGGCATAACAAGGTGGTAGCGCCATTCTAGGACATACTATGTTGTATATAAAAGTTATGTAGTGACTATAGGATAAACATCGTTTTTCCCAGTTAGTTAGTTAAAAAATAAGACTTCAGAGGCTATCAACCGAATTGGATTATTTAGCCAGCACACTGTAAGTCAAGAATATTTTCAGGACTGTAGCCGCATTTCGAGAACTCCAGTCCCTTATGTTGTCCCAGCTTTCTGCAAAAGCCATGCACATCACGATGCCCGAGAATTATGCGCCAATGTCCGAACTAGAAACTAATGCTGTTATTTATGACTGATAGAAGCCTCTGTTGTTCTCTATCAACAAATGTGTACCGATATGCACTAAATAATTAATAGATTATCAAGCCCTGCTATTATATACAGTACAGCAACATCATGTAAATATGATCTACAATGAAATGGCTTCAGTTATTTAGAAATAGCAACCTTTTACTAGACAATTTGCTCGTTTGCCCTTCCCACACTACCACCAACACCATAAGCATGCCTGTATGGAAGGACAAGCAGGGTTCTGTTTGGGCTTAGTGAAGTAGATTGTATTGCTATGCAAAATATTGAAATGTGTGAAGTGCTATAAGCAAGAAAGAAAATATCTCTAATTTGGACAATTAATTATATACAAAACTCATGATATATTTACTCTAGGCCATCGTATAAACTTTACTACTATGGGAACATTTTTACAATAGCATCTAGATGCGATATTAGTCTTCAAAATTCACGTGAACTAAAACACAAACAAATCGCTCCTTTAACCGTCATTATTATTTTTTTTCAGCATTTATTTGTTCTTAACTGCTATTACATTGATGTACTGGATATATAATTTAAGTATGGCAAACATTAGGTGACTTTAAGCATATTTGGAAATACCTCTCATAGTTAAAAGGTTAAACATAATATGTCAACCCTTTTGAAACCGATGATGACTTTGTATTTCCAGCTAGAGCCAATTTACTGTATTCACCTTAATCCCTTCAATCAGACAACGACTACTTTATTTTCATCAATGATACTTATAAATATTTATGTTAAGCTTAGAAGGACCTTTAAGGATCAAGGGGTTAATAACAATTTCAGATAAATATTTAACTGCCTGGTTCTTCTTAAGATGAGTAATACCGTTTAAGGATTAAGAAGGAGTTTTCATATTCTGAGGAGAAAACCATTCATTACCATGACGCTTTTAATGATTTCTTTCCAAGTTTAAAAGAAAATCGGAACACGGTCAGCAATAGTCACCAGAAATGCATATATCATAATATTCATACAAAAGCAAGTTCAGAAATTTACACTATAAACTTTAAATTCATGTTAAAACAGTGCTTACATTTCACTGGCCATAAAAGTTATAATCTAATTTATTTGTTTAACTCCACACACCAAACACCTCTCAAAGAAATTAATGACATCATATGAGCCAAACAATCAGTATGCTGGCATCTTAAATATAACTATTCACATTTGAGTCTTTAAACCCACCGTGCTGTATCGATTACATTGAACCGAAGCCCCACCCTCCTACCACTGATACACTCACATTTTCTGCTATGCCAAATAAATTGAGTATGGATTGGTTATGTATTTGAATAAACTGTAAGCCTGTTCATTGCATATACCTCTATGACCTAGCATAATTCTGGACTTTTTACTAACCCTCCAGTAATGCAAATATCGAAGGAAATGGAGTTGCTCGATATTTTTCGTTTCACCCAATCACGTCCCTTCTTTCACAAGGCATAGGGGTTGAGCGATTCATTCATACAAATATATTGTTTACTACGGATGAAATGCCACACACCTCCATTCAACACAACATTTTGTCACAGGACTAAGTTGGCCAACTGTACATACCCATATATGCATATACAATACATACATAATGCATATCAATATACTTACATACTGTGTGTGCGTGCGTGCGTGCATCGACTTGTGCGTTACTGTGAATGACTGTACCTACTAATATAATATATGTGCATGAATGTGCTGTTTACCTATGTTGAGTTCGCCTCTGCTTGTGGCACCGAGGAGCGCGCCGCCCCTCGTTCTGGGTGGTGTTGCCTCGGTGTGAATGTTTTATCTTTCAATACCGGTACTAGAATATTAATATGCATTTCTGTGTTCGTGTGTTTGCTGGCGTGAGTACGTGTGTATGTATTTCCTTGTTATATATGTGTATTATTCTGCCTGTGGGTGTGTATGCGTGACTACGTGTTCGGTGTATTTTAAGATGCCTGGATGGTTTGCCGGCAGTTGGGGGTTTGTGGAAGCAGATTTGTACAGTCTGAAGCAAAATTTCAATGACAACCCTACTGTTAAACTCTGTCAGTGTAAGTTACTATTTGTTTACCTTCATAGTTCTCTCCGTGTGTCCAGGTATTTTGGCTCGACTTTTCCTTGATATTGGCCATGTCACTCTTTCAACTCTGGGGGAGGCACTCGTCACAGGCAGTTTTGCCTTTTGTCTCCCTCATCCACATATAAAAATAAATAAATAAATGGTGTGTTTCTATTAGGCGGGTAACTCCTATAAATTTACATAAATGACCAAATGACCATCAAGATAATACAGTCAAGCTATTAATGTTGCCTGCATCATAGTACTTGTGTTCTCTCTATATGTGTAGCCAACTGTACATTGTACATATGTGTGTAGTTTTGTCCCAGTATCGGTTGTTGACATAGATCCTTGATGAGCATTTGTGTGTGCAATCTGAAGAGGGACATCAAGGGAGGATTGTTGATTTTTCTGAGCCCCCCTTCTCCCTTAGTCTTAGCCCTATTAGTTTTCAGATTTTAAGACGTTCGGCCCATTAGTTTGACAATTTTAAAACTTTTCGCCCCACTTCTTTGTCAATACTAAGACCTTTCGTTCCATTTAGGGTGTCGTTTTTTTCCTGGCGAGCGATAGCGAGCCTCTAATTAAGAGGATTCGGCCTTTGGCCATGATATTTTTTACCAAAAAATTTACAAAATTATCTAGCAGGGGGATCTTGGGGATGTTTTTTTCAAGCTTGTTGGAGGTCTAGGGAGGAAACTAAAAAAACAATATATATATATATATATATATACAGTATATATATAATAAATCGACCAATAAATAAACCCTTCCCCCTTAACTCGACACTTCAATGACGTGACACAAACAACACTCACCGCGGGCTATTATATACATACGAGGACTGCCGAGGAAAATGGACCGTAACTTTAAAATACACAGTTTATGGATAATATTATCGGCCAACCATCGATGTTGACTGTGTCTGCCTCCACAACCCCCCCCCCCTCCCCTACCCACACACACACACACTTGCAGTTCCTTATTCCCCTCTCCTCCCCACCATCTTTCCCCGACTCTCACTCCACCACACCACCTACCCTCTCCCTCCTTCTATCACACTATCAACACGCATCATAAGGGGGGGGGGGGGCACCCCCTATTCTTTCCCCCACACCATCCCCTCCTTATATTACAATATCAACACACATCACCCCCCCCCCTCTCCTCTTTCCCCCACACCATCTCCTCTTCTGTCACACTATCTACACGCATCACACCATCTCCCCCTCCCTCTCTTTCCACCGCAGTTTCTCACTCACTCCCTTCCTTTCATCACTCCATCTCTCCCCCCCCCCTTCCCTGCTTCCTTCCACCACACCACCTCCTCCTCTAACCTCTTTCCACCACACCATCCTCCCCCCCCCTTCCCTTCCTTCCACCACACCATCCTCCCCCCCCCCCTCTTTCCACCTCACCATCTCTTCCCCTCTCCAATTCCCTTCCTTGCCCCCCCCCCACCCCCCCCCCCCAAGCCCCAGAAAGGATACACCAAGATGGCCTCCTTTTAAAGCCTGCTGCAGGATATTGTTAACCTATATTTTGTTATGAGCTTAAGTTATGTTATTAATATTATATCCCGGATGTTACAGTATATATATCCGCTACAGCATATCCGCTGTAGAATATTCCCTATCGGTAAAATATATCCGCTACAGCATATCCGCTACAGTATATCCGCTACAGTATATCCGCTACAGTATATCCGCTACAGTATATCTGCTACAGTATATCCGCTACAGTATATCCGCTACAGAATACCTGCTACAGTATATCCGCTACAGTATATCTGCTACAGTATATCCGCTACAGTATATCTGCTACAGTATATCCGCTACAGTATATCCGCTACAGAATATCCGCTACAGTATATCCGCTACAGTATATCCGCTCCAGTATATCCGCTACAGTATATCCGCTACAGTATATCCGCTACAGTATATCCGCTACAGTATATCCGCTACAGTATATCCGCTACAGAATACCTGCTACAGTATATCCGCTACAGTATATCCGCTACAGTATATCCGCTACAGTATATCCGCTACAGTATATCCGCTACAGTATATCCGCTACAGTATATCCGCTACAGTATATCCGCTACAGTATATCCGCTACAGTATATCCGCTACAGAATATCCGCTACAGTATATCCGCTACAGTATATCCGCTACAGTATATCCGCTACAGTATAGCCGCTACAGTATATCCGCTACAGAATATCCGCTACAGTATAGCCGCTACAGTATAGCCGCTACAGTATAGCCGCTACAGTATAGCCGCTACAGTATAGCCGCTACAGTATAGCCGCTACAGAATAGCCGCTACAGAATATCCGCTACAGTATATCCGCTACAGTATATCCGCTACAGTATATCCGCTACAGTATATCTGCTACAGGATATCCGCTACAGTATATCCGCTACAGAATATCCGCTACAGTATATCCGCTACAGTATATCCGCTACAGTATATCCGCTACAGAATATCCGCTACAGTATATCCGCTACAGGATATCCGCTACAGGATATCCGCTACAGGATATCCGCTACAGGATATCCACTACAGAATATCCGCTACAGAATATCCGCTACAGAATATCCGCTACAGAATATCCGCTGCAGTATATCCGCTACAGTATATCCGCTACAGAATATCCGCTACAGAATATCCTCTACAGTATATCCACTACAGAATATCCGCTACAGTATATCCGCTGCAGTATATCCGCTACAGATTATTCGCTACAGAATATCCGCTACATTATATCCGCTACATTATATCCGCTACAATATATCCGCTGTAGAAAGGAACGCCTTTCGTATCATTAACTCCCGCCCACTCATCAACTCTCTGCAATCTCTCTCTCTTCGCTGCAATGTTGCATTTCTCTCACTATTTTATCGCTAATATAATAATCAATGTTCCTCAGAGCTTTCCCAGTGTATAGCACCTCCTCTACGTAGGGTACGTGGTACCCATCTTGTAACACAATCCCACCCTTACTTTGTGCAACTCTCCAACCCAAGAATGAAACTTTATTCTCAGACTTTCTTCTATTCAACTGCTGAGTTCTGGAACTCTCTCCCGGAATCAGTCCTTCCCTCTTCCTATGACTTAAATTGCTTCAAACTCCGTGTGTCCAGGCATTTTGGCTCGAACGTCCCTTGATTTTGGCCCTGTCAATCTTCCAACTCTGGGGGTGGCACTCGCTACAGGAAGTTCTGCTATTTGTCTCCCTCACTCACATAGGAAAAACAAAATTAAATATACAGTATATATATATATATATATATATATATATATATATATATACTGTATACATATATACTGTATATACAGTATATATAATAAATATATATATATATACAGATAAATATACAGTATATATATATATATATATATATATATATATATATATATATATATATATATATATATATACCTGTATATATATTACAAAATAGTTCGTGGCCGTTATGGTGTTTGAATGTGTGATGTTGGGTCGTCCCTGTGTTGGTTCGTGGACGATATAGGCCTAGCATTTGAATAATTATTATGGCATGTTTTGGTCTGTGGTCTTATTTATTTACAACTGTTTTGGTCCGTGGCTGTTTTCGGGCACGATCCTTTTGTTCAGGGTCCGATATGGGACAGCGTTCGAAGCAGCCTAATTGTCACTGGTATGCAGAGAATGCAGTATCCACATTTCATTCAATTTAGTTCATGCATTTTAGAGATATTGGCTTGTTTAATTTTAGAGATTAAGCCCCTGAGCCCTCAATTGGGGTCATCCAGTCATCACCAAGTATGTATTGTGAAGTCCTGCGGTAACCAATATGTCTCACAGTAAATATTGTGTGGATCAGGTAAAAGTTTCTAATGGCCATGTTGGGGGTGTTTAATGAAGCCGGGCGGGGTCAGTGGATGATGGTCTGGTACTGACGTGTTTTCATGTTTTTCCGATAGCAATTTTATTTAAAGTCCCGCTTACAGTAAAACGGGCAGATATTTAACAGACAACGACAATCATAAGTATAATGGTCACAAGCACCATTTCGCGGAGATGATAAATAATAAAGTTAAATCGTGAGGGTGGTCTGAATGTCCTTGCCTTCCGCTCACCATGTGCTGGGCGTCAAGGCAGGCCGGAGGGAGGCATAAATTCCAGACCTGATATACAGCCCCGAGGTTTAAAGAGGCCGTCTCCCTCCCTGCAGCCTCTCTGGGCCAGGGGGGAGAAGAGGCAGAGAGGATAGCAGGGTTGGGAGGTGCTTGTGTAGGGGGTTAGTGGGCTGGTAGGCTGGGAAGAGAGACATGGGTAAGAAGACATGAATAAACGTGTTGAGCAGTACTTGAGAAGTAGACAGAATGGATAAAGTGCTTCTCCTCAGATGGTGTTTTTATTCATAGATAAACGTACATAATTAAATTGCTTTGCAGATATATTTTCTAGCCCTAAAACACTTTAAACCACCTATTTAACTAAATTCCCAGATCAAATATGGATATACTACATAATGTATTCATATATTATATGAATACATAGTCTAATTTTGCTTACCTTTTATCCTTCATAAACTCACAATATTTACATGTCTGCTAAATATCGCAATTGATCAGTTTAACATAGGAATAACTTAAAAAACAAACACTAAAAATGTGTGAACAAGACGTAATCTGGCAAAGTAAGATCCAGTTTCTCGTGAAAGCTTTCGCCGAGTCATTGTTTAGGATCGGAATACATGCCATTCCCTCAGTTTTATCAGTAAGCCCCTTTTACTTCGGTGTGACACGAGTAGTGGTAGATTTAAGGGGGTAGTGCTTGTTTGGGTCTATGTATTTATTATTTAATATTTTGTTTAGTTTCCTTGCTAGACTAACATTAAGTTTAAAATAGCACCCCCTAGACGCCTGTTCAAGATAAATGTGTACAGTTTTCGGTAGAAAAATGTCCCGACCGACGGCCGCTTCCTTCTCAAACTACAGGCTCGCTATCTCTCGCCAGGAAAAACTCGACACCTAAGTGGCACGAAAGGTCTTAATATTGACAAATAAAGGGGGTGAAAGATCTTAAAATCGACAAACGTATGGAACGAACGTCATAAAATCACTAAACTATTATGTTAAACATGAGGGAGAAGGTCCAGAAAAAGCGACTACCTCCCCCTTAATCCAAGTCTGTTCATTGCCTACGAATTATCAACCCATATTATAAAACTTTGGTGTGTTGTAGTGTGACTATGTAAGTTTATTTTCTTTTCGTGCCATTTAGGTGTCGATTTTTTCTTGGCGAGCGATAGCGAGCCTGTCATTTTTTAAGGAACCAGCCTTTGGCCAGGACATTTTTCTACCGAAAAATGCAAAATTTTATCTTGAAAGGAGATCTAGTGGGGTGTTATTTTAAGTTTGATGGAGGTCTAGCGAGGAAACTCAAAAATATATAAATTAATATATTCATAGACCAAAAACCAAGCACTACCTCCATAATGGTGATAGTAGTGGTGGTAATAACGGTGATGGTGTTAGTAGCGGTGGTGTTGGTGTTGGCAGTGATGATGATGGTGGTGGTGGTGTTAATGGTGATAGTAGTGATGATGGTGTTAGTAGCGGTGGTGTTGGTGTTGGCAGTGATGATGATGGTGTTAATGGTGATTGTAATGGTGATAATAGCGGTGGTGTTGATGGTGGTGGTGATAATGGTGATAGTAGCGGTGATGGTGTTAGTAGCGGTGGTGTTGGTGTTGGCAGTGATGGTGGTGATAGTAATGGTGGTAATAGCGGTAGTGTTGGCAGTGATGGTGATGGTGTGGGTGTGGGTTGTTCTTGTTGTTAGGGGCAGCAGGAGTCTATTATTCAGCTTTAAGGTTGGGAGCCGGAACGATCGACCTTTAGACAACGGGACTCGGCTGGCACAGTAACCTAGTTCGACCCTTCTGGCCTTTTAGTGGGTAGGTATTAACCAATATTCTTTTATTTAGTCGTCTTTTATGTTACTATTGTCTCTTCTGTCCTTTTAGTGGGTAGGTTTGTTTAATATAACTTTATATTGTCATCTATTATGTTACTAGTTGGCCATTCTGTCCATTTAGTGGCTAGGTTTTAATTAATATTCTTTTATTTTGTCATTATGTTACTAGTTGGCCCTTCTGTCCTTTTAGTGAGTAGGTTTGTTTAATATACGTGTATTATGTCATCCTTTGTTACTGGGTTACAGGCAGTAGTCTTCGGTTAGATTATAGTGGTACCCGGTATATTAAACTGGGTGTGTGAGAGAGAGAGAGAGAGAGAGAGAGAGAGAGAGAGAGAGAGAGAGAGAGAGAGAGAGAGAGAGAGCGAGAGCGAGAGAGAGCGCGAGCGCGCGAGAGAAAGATTTTCCTATGCCATGATCATTCTATCACCAACCAATCTTTTAAAGTTAATATACTATATCTATTAACTAAGAATGTTGTGTGTGTGTGTGTGTGTGTGTGTGTGTGAGTGTGAGTGTGTGAGAGAGAGAAGCCGGAACATTAATCACCGTGTATTTAATCCTCTATAATCCTGTTTTCTGTTGGTCCGTAGCTTTATTCAAAGCCAGATTGCAACAGTCTCTACATATCCTGTGTTATTGCGGTGTCACACGAACACTCTTTAGCGGCAATATTTTCTAGCAATTTCGCTTGGCAATCTAGAATGGAAATTATATCAGCATTCAGTGTCCAAGCAAAACTTACTTTCAATTAGTTTCCCATACTATTTCAAAAGAACTCTGAAGTATAACGCGAAAAACGTAGTCATCGAAAATTGACGGATACAGACGGATTCCCACTGCATGGAGAATATAGGCAAGTTATTCAGTCAACTATTATCAGTTATCTGGATAGCAAAGTCTACTATAGTTGGCCACACATCCAGGTGTTGTGGATAACATTATTTATGTTATTGTCACTATATTAGTATATACGTGTGGAAAACTAGAAAGCAGACTTAACTACTATTTTCAAAACACAGGCTTAGACTGTAACATTTGGATGTCATTATTTACATAACACTAATTTAAATAACAAATAAAAGTAGCTTTATAATAAATAGATGGACGGATGGACATCTGTATCACTAATGCATCAAGGGGGATGTTTTTTGGACGATCTTCATGTGTTGGCACATTAGTTTTGATAAATATAGACGTCCGCCCCATTAGCAATTTTTACCTTTCGCCCCATTTCTTTGTCAATTTTAAGACCTTTCGTGCCATTTAAGTGTCGATTTTTTTTCTGGCGAGCGCTAGGGAGCCTGCAATTTGAAGGAATAGTAAATAATTTGTTCACCCTTTAAGTCGGCGTCACACGACCAGTTTTATCGGCGAATCGTATACAAAAAAAAAATTCACATTTCATATTTGATTTTGCAATTCTGGTCGGAGAGTTTTATAATTATAGTTCTTTAACCCTTATTTAGCGGGCTAGGTGGTCTACTTGACCGTAGCGCCCAGCGTTTTTTTTTAACCCTAAATAGGGTTGTTTACGTGATCATTTTCATGCCTAAATAAGACCCAGAGCGTAAAACAAGTATCTATCCCTGAAAGGGCGTAAACAGAGCTTTCCAATGACACCCGAACCATCCTTGTATGACCACTGGTTCTCTTGCAACGATCGTGCAACACGAGTGCAAAAACCCTGAAATAAGGTAATTTCCTTACATAATTCCCTGTGTAGCGAGTGAGAGAGGAGGGGGGAAAGTAGAATACAGTTCAGTATGTCCACGTCGTGGGGACCGGTATGACGGTCATACCGTTGCTACGCTCGTCCCACCGCTCAGCTCTCTCTCTCAGCAACATTACGTGCTGAAAATGGCGCTCGACATAAGTTGTGAACCGCCACATAGTCCATATTTATTTCACACGACATAAGTTGCGCGCCGCTAATTAAGGGTTAAGGATGTCTTCACCATAGATAATAAATATTTCAATCTAGTTTCCAGTTTGGATTCAATACAGTCCCGAAACAATAGAGAAATTCTGTCAATCCAATGTTGCCGGAATAGGTGCGCGACCCTTCTGTACGACACATTGTTGACACATAAACAAAGAGCTATTACGATATTGCTCGGCTTCTAACCTACTTGGAAAGGAAAGGTTATATAGATAACTGATATATACGGAGAAGGAAAGAGTAAAATATAGATAAGTTAATATATACGTACTTAAAATTATATATATGAATGATGAAGTAATTATAGAAAATTAGGTAGAACGATAGATATATAGATACACACCGGTAGATTAACTTTATATAAATATTTTAGTAAATAGTTAACTGATAATTAATTATGTGTTTCTATCCCCACCTAGGATGCCCTGAGAAGCTGAAGAAATCGCTTGGCGTTACTTGGCGAAAACAGTTGCAGATTCAATAGCAAGTAAGTAACAACATATATTTATTATTAAACCTTTTAGTATTCAGGACGCATTTTTTCATTATATTATAGATATTGTTAGACAATGGTATGCAGTTTAGGAAGGATTTTTAGGAATCAAAGGGGTAAAAACAATCTTAGTTAATCCTCTGACTTCCAAATTTCCTTCCTAAACTGAGTAAATCGTCTAATGATATCAACATAAATGGAAGAAACACGTCCTCAAGTACTGAAAGGGTTAACCTCTTCAGTAGGATCTTGCTTCTGTATTGTCTTTGAGTTTACTTTGGATGATATAATTCATCATGGTAAAGGTGTGTCCTCCCCAGAGATTTTAAACTATAACCAGTAAATTCGTCAATGCAATATTTCCGGTTATTTTGTTCTCTTATAGTGGCTATTCGATATATTAAACTCTGAATATAACCCTTGTCGACAGAGGGTTAAGGGGGTAGTGCTTGTTTTTTTTGGCTAATGTATATAGTTATTTATGTTTCCTCGCCAGACCTCCATCAATCCTAAAAATGCACATGCTAGACCCCCTTTCAAGATAAATGTGTACGTTTTTTGGTAGAAATATGTACCGGCCGAAGGTCGGTTCTTTCTAAGATTACAGGCTCGCTATCGCTTGCCAGGAAAAAAATAACATCTAAATGGCACGAAAGGTCTTAATATTGACAACAAATGGGACGAAAGGTCTCAAATTCGCCAAACTATTGGAACGAAAGTCTAAAAATTTCAACACTAATATGCTAAACATGAAGGAGAAGGGGGTCCAAAAATGCGACTACCTCCCCCTTAATACACTATGTTTACATAATATTTACCATTGCATTTTTTGCTTTAAATGTAGCTACTGGTGTTCCGCACAGGCCAAACACTAATCGCAATCATTGGCAGTGATTATGGAATTCATTGTGTGAATTACATAATATTTATGAATATTTTAAATAACTATATACTTAGCTTAATGGTATTATTGGAAAAAGGTGTTCAAAATGTATCAATCAATCCAGACTAATCTCAGATTATCTTCGACTGAACCGGACTTATCTGCGGGTTTGTTAGCACCGATATTAGTCAAGGTATCAAGACAAATTATTCTTAATTAGTCCAATTTGCTGAGTTTTTTGGAGGTTATGGGAGTTCTAACCTCTTTAAAATTACAATAGTAAATATAAGTTGACAATATCGTTGAACAATTATTATATTCGAAAAAATTCAACCGGTATTACAACAATCTCAGTGTATGCCCCCTCCCTTACAGACAGTAGGTGGCAGCCGCCTTTCAAAAGTGAATGAACCAATATTTCCAGTTTATTTCCACTCAACAAGTACACTCTTGAATTCTCTCCCTCAGTCCATCTGTCCCTGATTCTACGACTTCAAGCTCCGTGTGTCCAGACATTTTTACTTTAACGTAATTTGAATTTAGCTCTGTATCACATTTTCAGTTTGAATGGACACTCGCTAAAGACAACTTTGCCTGTTTCTCATATTTACACACGTAATAAATCCATGTTCAGTAAATACGCACACTCAAACATCAGTGTCTCAACTTCAGTAATAGTTTCTTCTCTCTACATACGAATAATATTATTCTGATCAGAACTAATAAGCTTAGATGGAAAAGCTACATTAATTTTTCTAATTATCATTATTCTAATACTAATCATTTATTATTTATTTATTTATTTATGTATGTATTTATTTATTTATGCTTTCATTTTATTTATTTGTTTATATACTGTATATATTTTGTTTTTATTATTATTATTACTATTATTATTTTTTTATATATATATATATATTTGTTTTGCTAGAGTGGCTAATTCTGGAGATAAGCCTGGACTTTTGGTGATGCCTGTATACTTACCCATGCCACCACCAATACACCCCTCTCCTTTCATCTCCTATCACCACCATCAACATCAACCACCAACCTGCAAGATGAAACGAATAATTAGAGCCGCTCGTATAAACAGTGGTGCAATCGTCCGTGCAATAGTTACTGGCAATACCCTTTTGATCGGTATGCAAATCCCGGCAATACCCCCCACCAAGCAGTTCACTGAATCTGTAATCCGCCATGCCTCGCACCAAATATTAATTGTTTTGTATAAGCGATTTAGAGAGCTTATACTAACAGAGATCGGCCAACCTCTGCCGTACTGGTGTGCTACTGGTGTCATTAGCCTCTCCGTATGCTCATATATATATATATATACAGTATATATTATATATACAGTATATATATATTATTTTTTTTTCTTCATCACTACACTCCATCAAGCTTAAGGGGAGATTTCCACTTGAGGGATTTTTTTCTTTACTCCTTTCTCCCTCATGTTTAGCCCCATTGCTTTTGAGATTTTAAGACGTTCGCCCCATTAGTTTGGCGAATTTTAAAACTTTCACCCCATTTATGTCACTTTTAAGACCTTTCGTGCCATTTAGGTGTCGATTTTTTCCTGGCGAGCGATAGCGAGCCTGTAATTTAAGAGGAACCGGCCTTTGGCCGGGAAATTTTTCTACCGAAAAATGTACACATTTATCATGAAAGGGGGTGTAATTTCAAGCTTGATGGAAGTCTAGGAAACACACTAAAAACCTCCCCTTAAATGAACATCCCCAAGATCCCCTTTCTAGATAAATGTGTACATTTTTCGGGAGAAAAATTTCCCGGCCCCTCCTAAAGTACAGGCTCACTATCGCTCGCCAAGCAAAAATCGACACCAAAATGGCACGAAGGATCTTAATATTGACAAAAAAATGGGGCACAATGTCTTAATATCGCCAAACTAATGGGCCGAACGTCTTAAAATCTAAACAAATAATGGGGCTAAGCATGAGGGAGAAAGGGAGCCTGAAAAAAAAAACATTCCTCCTTAAGAAGGACCTATGCTATTCAGAGAGTTTGTAGGGATCGTATTTACCACTTGAGTCCTGCAGGTAGCTTATCAACACAATCGTCTAATTGTAACCAAAATCAGATGAACAATTACGTAAACGTGCTGAAGGATTTAAATTGTACTGTTGGAGAAAGAAAGGGTCAACAGGAATGATGGAGAGGGAATTTTGGTGAGGGAGCAGTGATGGAGATGGAGCTGTTAAAATGGAGGTGAGAGAAGAGTGGAGCAGCAGTGGTGGTGGAGAAGGAATGGTGGAGTAAGGGAAAAGAAGTGATGGGAGGGAAACGGAAGGGACGATTATGGAGGGAATGCTGGAGATGAAATGATGGAGCAGGTTAGGTGGAGAAGGAATGATGGACCAAGATAGGTGGAGGAGTAATGTTGGAGTATATATATACAGTATGGTGGAGATGGAAAAATCGGGAATAGCTGGAGATAGAATGGTGGCGATGGAATGTTAGAGACGGATAGCTAAAGAAGGAATGATGGAGCAGAAATGATGGAGTAGGATAGGTGGAGAATAAAATGAGAAGGAATGGTGGAAGGGGAATGGTAAAGCAGGATACGTGGAGAATGATCGTTGGAGAAAGAATGGTGGAGAAGCGATGGAGGAGAACAGTGAGTGGAGATGAGAGAGACTTGAAAGTGTTTAGGTTGAGAAGGAAAACTTAACAAGGCACACAAAATGATCGGGCTCAGACGAAATGGTGGAGAAGGAACGGTGGATAAATGGTGGAGAAGGCATGATGGATAAATGGTGGAGAAGGAACGGTGGATAAATGGTGGAGAAGCGATAGGAATATACTGTATACATACATATACAGACAGATAGATATAGATGGATAGATATAGATAGATACAAAATATTACCATACCATCCAGATTTTAAGATGGAACATGCTCAAGTACTCTTACAAAATATCCGCATTCCACATCCACTCGAATACTGTATATCTTCATCTATCTATCTATCTATCTATCTATCAATCTATCTATCAATCTATCTATCTAGTCAAGTTATCTATCACTTACATGGGATCTTGACAGGTCAATTTGCAAGCGTCTCTGCATCCTCTCTGTATTCCATCTTAGTAACAGTCATTCCACATCCACACCATTATTCCACATCCACACCATTATTCCATATCCACTCCATTATTCCACATCCACTCCATTATTCCACATCCACTCCATTATTCCACATCAACTCCATTATTCCGCATCCACCTCATTATACCACCTCCACCTCATTATTCCACATCCACTCCGTCATTCCCACATCCACTCCATTATTCCACATCCACTCCATTATTCCAAATCCACACCATTATTCCACATCCACTCCACTATTCCACATCCACACCATTATTCCACATCCACTCCACTATTCCACATCCACAACACTATTCCACATCCATTCCATTATTCCACATCCACTCCATTATTCCACATCCACCTCATTATTCCACATCCACTCCATTATTCCACATCCATTCCATTATTCCATATCCACTCCATTATTCCACATCCACTCCAATATTCCACATCCACTCCAATATTCCACATCCACATCATTATTCCACATCCACTCCATTATTCCACAATCACTCCATTATTCCACAACCACTCCATTATTCCACATCCACCTAATTATTCCACAACCACTCCATTATTCCACATACAATCCATTATTCCACATCCACACCATTATTCAACATCCACCTCACTATTCCACATCCATTTCATTATTCCACATACACCTTATTATTCCACATCCACTCCGTTATCCCACATCCGCTCATTATTCCACATCCACTCCATTATTTCACATCCACTCCATTATTCCACATCCACACCATTATTCCACACCCACTCCATTATTCCACATCCACTCCATTATTCCACATCCACACCATTATTCCACATCCACTCCATTATACCACATCCACACCATTATTCCACATCCACTCCATTATTCCACATCCACTCCATTATTCCACATCCACTCCATCATTCCACATCCACTCCATTATTCCACATCCACTCCATTATTTCACATCCACACTGTTATTCCATATCCACTCCATTATTCCACATCCACACTATTATTCCACATCCACTCCATTATTCCACATCACTCCATTATTCAACATCCACTCCATTATTCCACATCCACCTCATTATTCCACAACCACTCCATTATTCCACATACACTCCATTATTCCACATCCACACTATTATTCAACATCCACCTCACTATTCCACATCCATTTCATTATTCCACATACACCTTATTATTCCACATCCACTCCGTTATCCCACATCCGCTCCATTATTCCACATCCACCATTATTTCACATCCACTCCATTATTCCACATCCACTCCATTATTCCACATCCACACCATTATTCCACATCCACTCCATTATTCCACATCCACTCCATTATTCCACATCCACACCATTATTCCACATCCACTCCATTATTTCACATCCACACCATTATTCCACATCCACTACATTATACCACATCCACACCATTATTCCACATCCACTCCATTATTCCACACCCACTCCATTATTCCACATCCACTCCATTATTCCACATCCACTCCATTATTCCACATCCACTCCATTATTTCACATCCACTCCATTACTCCACATCCACACCGTTATTCTACATCCACTCCAGTATTCCACATCCACTCCATTATTTCACATCCACTCCATTACTCCACATCCACACCGTTATTCTACATCCACTCCATTATTCCACATCCACACCGTTATTCCACATCCACTCCGTTATTCCACATCGATTCCGTTATTCCACATCCACTCCATTATTCCACATACATTTTTATATACACCCAGCCGGAATCGAACCTCCGACATTAAGAACGAGTGTCCAAGCTTTCAATCACCCCGTGGTGTAGTGGATTAAAAAAAAAAGAGAGAGAGAGAGAGAGAGAGAGAGAGAGAGAGAGAGAGAGAGAGAGAGAGAGAGAGAGAGAGAGAGAGAGAGAGAGAGAGAGAGAGAGAGAGAGAGAGAGAGAGCTTATGCAAAGGGTTGGTTGGGGCGGCTCTTGTCATTAATCTTGTCTCTCTCTCTCTCTCTCTCTCTCTCTCTCTCTCTCTCTCTCTCTCTCGTGTAGTTGAAGAAGAACATTGGAAGGAACGTTTTTGCCATTTAAAGGAGGGTCTGGAGCACTTGGAAGAACATTTAAGCCGTTTGGAGGAACATCCTGAACAACAATGCATGTAACGTTTGGAGCGTATAGAGAAATGCTTGGAACATTTGGAGGAAGGTAAGCATTGGGATGAAACGTAAGAAGAAAATATTGGAACACGTTTAAAACATATGGAGGAATGCTTAGGGTACTGGAAGAAAGCGAATAGATAAACGTTTGGAACATTATTTTGGAGGAAGGCTTATGGCATCGAAATAAAGCGTATCGGTACGGAGAAAATTTTCGAACACGTTTAGAACATTTGGATGACGGCTTATGTCATTGGACTAAAGGACAGAGACAAACGTTTAGAACATTTGGAAGAATGTTTATGGAATTGGGATAAAGCGTACGGATAAAATATTGGAACACGTTTTAAACATATGTAGAATGATTATGGCATTGGAATAAAGTGTATAGAAGAACTTTTCGAACATTTGTGACATTGGGAGACATGTTTATTCATGATTGTACGGAACATAGTGGTGGTATTGGGGGGTCGATAACAGCAATTACCAGAACATTGGAGGCAATGAATAGAAAAAAGGAGAGAGAGAGAGAGTACAAAATAGTACAAAGGAAATCAAGCAACAACAGATCTGGTGACCCTTCTAGGCTGCTTGTCCTCCAAAACACTGAGGATCAATTGTCCAAACAGTGGTTTAGTGGGGGTAAGGGAACATTGGAAAGGGAACTATTGCCCTGGAACTAATGTCCGTGGCAGGATTAGGAAGTTAGTATGGGACAGATGGGTTAGTAACTGAGGGGGGGATAAAATAAAGTTATTAATTTACAAACGCAGTCAGTCGCGGGTTTGATGCAAGATATTTGTCTAGGCGAAGTTTAAATGAATCAACGGTGCTGCAGTCTATAACGTCTCGGCGAAGCCCATTCCACAAGTTGACAACTCGATTGAAGAAGAAATTCTTAGATTCGTGCGAGTTAAAATATTTACCGATAATTTTGCAACCGTTTCCCCGCGTGTAATTAGATTGGTCTATAGTGAAGTACTTACTACAGTTCATATTGTCGATGCCTTTGATGATTTTGAACACTTGAATTAAGTCGCCTCTTAATCTGCGCTGGGTTAAAGGAAATAGATTTAATTCTCTAAGAGAGAGAGAGAGAGAGAGAGAGAGAGAGTGAGAGAAGATATACTAGAGACAGCAAGGAGGAAATGGAACTGTGGGTATCAATCTAGCTGCAGGAAATGTAAGATGTACAGTAGCACACAAAAGTCCTGGCACACACACACACACATTTCGGCTTTAATTTCCGTTGTTATTACAGAGTGTTTTCGCCCATACTTTGATGTTGGCTAGGTTATTATTATGTTGTTTTAGTTTGGTTAGATTGCATTGTATTAGCCTCAGATTAGATTATGTTAGGTTCAAATTAGATTATGTTATGTTCATATTAGAATATGTTCGGTTCAGATTAGAATATACTTTTTAAGTTTACTCTAGCCATATTAAGACGATTTTGTGCAGTTTAAGAATGATCTGTAGTAGTAATAATGGTTAAGTGAGATAGTTCGAAACTTGTTAAATGCTACAGGCCTGTTTTACCTGAATAAAATCGTCTACTAGTAGCCAGAATAAAGTAAAGAAAACGTTGTCGGTACAGAAAGGGTTAAACCTGGCGAGTTAAGGGGGTCACCGTTTTTGTATCTTTCTCTCCTTTTCTCTCTTTCCCTGGCTTGTATCCATTCGGCCCAATTCAGCCAACTGTTTTAAGACGTTTATCCCGATCCAGGTGTCGATTTCTTCCTGGCGAGCGATAGCGAGCCAGCATTGTATGGAGTAATCCGGCTTCGCCGGAGAAATTTTTCTATCGAAAATGTACAAATTTAGCTTGCTGACAAAACAAAACAATATATATGCTGGCTCGCTACAGCTCGCCAGGAAAATATTGACACCTGGATGGGGGTAAATTTCTTGAAATAGTAGGCTGAATGGGGCCGAATGGATACAAGCCAAAGAGAGAGGGAGAGAAAGAGAAAAAAAAAAGCGAGGTGGGCTCCCTTAGCGAAGGTGAAGTTGCAGAGGTGGTGGCGGAAACCCTGTCATGTGTTTTGCCCCCGACTGTGGAATATTTCTTTAAGGGGAGGCAGACTATTTGTTTGGTCGATTAATTCATGTATTCATATATTTGTTTAGTTTCCTCCCTAGACCTCTATCAAGCTTATAAAAACACCCCCTAGACTCTCCTTCAAAATAAATTTGTACATTTTTCGGTAGAAAAATGTCCCGGCCGAAGGTCGATTCCTCTTAAAATTGCAGGCTCGCTTTCGCTCGCCAGGAAATAATCGACACCCAAATGGCAATGAAGGTCTTAAAATTGACAACGAAATGGGGCGAAAGGTGTTAAAATCGCCAAACTAATGGGCCGAACGTCTTATAATTTCAAAACTAGTGGGGCTCAACATTAGGGAGAAGGGGGTCCAGAAAAACGGTCTGCCTCCCCCTTAACTGTCTTCATAGCGTAATGCATAAATGCGCGGAATTTCAATGTGAGTATCCTAGGTTCGAGTCCTTGGAGTGGCACATGTATTTATTGATTTCATTAATTGAGTTTAGAGGTGAAGTTGGTAGGTGGAATTTTTTTTTTTTATCAAACAGAACGCGTATGCCCTTGTGTTTACACGCCTATAAAGTCTATTCGCTGTAAGTAGGCGAGAAATCATGACCACTAACCTCTGTAACACGAAAACGACTAGAATAATCGAGCTAATATATATTATTAGCTCGATTATTCTAGTCGTTTTCGTTATGTCTACCATTTGGGAAGAGTCAGCCAAGGAATAGATGTGAAGATTTACAGCTAATTTGCTCTAGCCCTTCTTGAGTTACAGAGGATAGAAGTAATGATTTCTTGCCTACTTGCAGCGAATAGATTATAGCTCATGGAGGAACACTGACATTAACCCATCTAGTATTTCTTCCTTTCTTTGGGACATCAGTAGGATATTCTTTTAACTTATGACGCACATAGCATCTTAAGACTACAAAACTATCTTAAGGGGTGATGGGCCGGTTTTCTGGACCACTTTCGCCCTCATGTTTAGCCCCATTAGTTTTCAGATGTTAAGATGTTTGCCCCATTAGTTAGTCGATTTTAAGACCTTTCGCCCCATTTCTTTGTCAATATTTAGACCTTTCGTGCTATTAAGTGTCGATTTTTTCCCTGGCGAACGATAGTGAGCCTGTATTGTTGGAAGAACCAGCCTTCGGCCGGGAAATTTTTCTACCGAATAATGTACAAATTAATCTAGAAAGGGGATCTAATGGATGTTTTTTTTAAATGTGATGGAGGTCTGGGGAGGAAACTAGAACAATAATGAATACATCCAAAAATCGCCCAAAAAGTGAACCATCTCCCCTTAATGAACTCCAGGTATCTTTCCTAATCTGCGCAAAATCATCTAATATTAGCCAGAATAAACTGTGAAAACGAGTCATACTACTCAAGGGTACCGGTATGTATACTACGTTTACATATATGTATACAATATGTGAAGTAAGTTACTTAGCTAATACAAAAAAAAAAATGAACAAAAAGTATATATATATATATTTTATATATATATATATATATATATATATATATATATACAGTATATATATAATATATATATATATATATATATGTATATATACAGTATATATATATATATATATATATATATATATATATATATATATATATATATATATATATATATATATATCTATCTATCTATCTATCTATCTATCTATATGCTCAGGCCCAATCCCCATTTTGGGGGTAGCCGACTCAAGACAGAGCAAGAACAGGGAAAAACACAAAAACAACATAAAACAAAAAATAAACACAGATAAAAACACAAACTCACACACATCCAGGTCACCCAGGAGAAGACCCAGAGACCAGGGTTACCAAGGTCGCTCCAGCACTCCCCCGGCCCCTGACCACCCGGAGAGGTTCCGATCTCGGCAGGCAGACATGCAGCGGAGCCAAAGCCACAAGCCCTCCCACCACACTTCCAGGCACACCCTTCATATTAATCGTCCCCCCGGGCCAGGCGCCTGATGGACTATTATCTAGTCGAACTTGCGCCCGACCCCTTACTCCAAATGACCACGTGTTCACTCAACTATTCACAAGCATTCTCCATTCACTCCTGTCCACCACCACTTCCCCTGCCTGATCTATAGTCATTCCTCTATCATCCAAAGCCTTTCTTACACAGTCTCTCCATCTCAATGGGGGTCTTCCTGCCCTTCTATCTCCCCTTGTACCTGACTCACATATTCTCTTTGTAAGCCTTTCATCTCCCATTCGTTCAACATGACCATACCAGCTCAGCACCCTTCTGTCCACTCTGGCTGACAAATGTTCCTGCTGCCCCACTCTCCTACGTATCTCTTCATTCCTCAATCTGTCTCTACGAGTAACTCCACACATACTCCTCAAGCAGCTCATCTCCATCACATCCAGCCCTCTTTTCTCCTTTTTCTTCAGAGCCCATGTCTCAGCCCCATACATCACTGTTGGCACAATAATTCCTTGATACAGTGCACTTTTTACTTTCACTCCGAGATTTCTCGTCTTCCACATACTTCCCATTGCTCCGAAAACCTTCCTTCCTTCACACACACTCTGTTTTACCTCCACTTCCATACCTCCACTCCTGCTTATCGTTCCTCCTAGATATTTAAAACACTACTTGTTCCAATATTTCCCCATCCAGCCTCACATCTAGATTCACCCTATGCTCTCCCCTATTACACACCATTACTTTACTTTTATTGACGTTCACCTTCAGTTTCCTCCTTCCACAAACCACACCAAACTCTTTGACTACCCGCTGTAGTTTCTCATCAGAATCCGCCACCAATGCTGTGTCATCAGCGAACAGCAACTGATTCAACTCCCAATCTCTACCATTCTTTCCTACTAAACCCAATCCTCTTCCCATAGTTCTCCTTTTCACCTCCCTCACCACACCATCCATAAACATATTAAACAGCCATGGTGACATTACACAACCCTGTCGCAAACCTACCTTTACCTCAAACTATTCACTCAACTCACCATTTCCTACTCTCACACATGCTCTGCTCCCTTCATAAAAACTCTTAACTGCTTCTAACAAATTTACTCCTATTTCATAAATCCTTAACACCTTCCACATTGCTTCACGGTCCACACGATCATACGCTTTTTCCAAGTCCATAAAAGCCCAAAATATCTCCTTATGCTTCTCTAAATACTTCTCGCATAACTGTCTTACTGCAAACATCTGATCCACGCACCCTCTTCCCCTCCTAAAACCGCACTGTTCTTCTCCTATTGCAACTTCCGTACACTTTATTATCCTCTCTATCAACACCCTGCCATACAGCTTTCCAACCACTGACAATAAACTAATACCTCTAACTTGAACACTCCTGCCGATCTCCCTTCCCCTTGTACAACGGCACAATACATGCACTCTTCCAGTCTATTGGTACCATTGACACAACAAAGCACACATTGAAAAGTCTCACCAACCAATCTATTATCACATCTCCACCCTTCTTTATACACTCCACAGCAATACCATCCAAACCTTCTGCTTTTCCCGCTCTCATTTGTTTCACTGCTTCTTTCACCTCATTTTTCTCAATCCTTTCATTCATTCCCTGCCACCTGGGTGGCCTGGGTAACCTATCTCCATCCACCTCTGCTTCAATCACTGCTTCTCTTCCATCTCTTGTATTTAACAAAGATTCAAAATACTCGGCATATCTTTTCCTCACTTCAACTGGTTCCACTAGTAATTCTCCATTTTCATCTTTCACTGACTCTTCCCTCTTTTGTCCTCCTTTCCTAACTTTATTTACCTCCTTCCAGAACATCTTCTATCGTTCTTCAAAATTCTCACTCAGCCTTTGGCCCCACCTTTCGTTTGCATCTTTTTTTCGCTTCTCTAATTTTCCGTTTTGCCTCTCTCCTTTTCTCCTTGTACCTCTCCCATACCTCAACACTACCATCCTGTAAAACCCTCTCAAAACACTGTCTCTTCTCCTCAACTGCCTTTCTCACCGTATCATTCCACCACTCGCTTCCCTTCCTGATACCTCTGCCTCCTACTTTCCTTTTGCCGCATACTACCTCTGCACTTGCTTTCACTGCTTCCTTAAACTGTTGCCATTCAACCTCTACTTCTCTCTCTTCCATCTCTCTCACTTCCATCCACTTTTCATTTAGTCTTTCCTTGTACTCCCTCTCTTTTTCACTCTTCTCTAACTCACTAACTTTTATTACCTCTCTTACTTCACGCTTGTCTCTTATTCTCCTGTAACTCTTAGCTTTCCCTCCACCAGGTAATGATCTGACATACCCTCCGCCTCACCTCTCATCACATTCACATCCAGCAGTCTACACAATCTTTCCCTTGTCACCAGCACATAATCCATCAATGCCCTCTCTACAATATCTCCCCTCACAAGTCTATGCCAGGTGTACTTGTGTATACGCCTTTTTTTGAAGAACGTATTACTACACTCAATCTACACTCTTCACATACATTTTTCAGTCTTTCTCCACTCTCGTTTACACCATCCACACCAAAAACTACCGATGACTCCCTCAACAGGCTCATTTCCTACCCTAGCATTTAGGTCCCCTAAAACTATAACATTTTCATTTTCATCAAACCCTTGTAGACAATCTCTCAAATCTATATATATATATATATATATATATATATATATATATATAATATATATATATATATATATATATATATATATATATATATACGGTATATATATATATATATACAGTATACAGTATATATATATTGAACGATATATTCGCGATAATTATAATTCCAGTAAGATAATTGCGTATAACTGGTTGAATATATGAGCCGAACCATCCATAACTACCTCAATAAAGTAGAAATATTTGTGAGGAAATTCGAACAAGGGACTCACGGGTATCGTTATTAAGGGAGCCCACCTTGCTTTTTTTCTCTTTTTCTCTTCCTCTCTCTTTGGCTTTTATCCATTCGGCTCCATCCAGCCTACTGTTTTAAGACGTTTACCCGCATCCAGGTGTCAATATTTTTCTGGCGAGCGGTAGCGAGCCAGTATACATTTTTTTTTGACAAGCTAAATTTGTACATTTTTCGATAGAAAAATTTCTCCGGCGAAGCCGGATTTGTCCATACAATGCTGGCTCGCTATAGCTCGCCAGGAAGAAATCGACACCTGGATGGGGATAAACGTCTTAAAACAGTTGGCTGAATGGGGCCGAATGGATACAAGCCAGGGGGAAAAAAAAGGAGAGAAAGATAAACAAAAAAACGGTGACCCCCCTTAAGGAATGTATATGACCGGGTTGTCCGGAAGAATAATGACACCCAAACACCACGACGTTTCCGGGAATGTCACCATGAATATCTTATGACGCCTGGAATGGGACACCTAGTGGACAAGACATTGTATTGTATGTTATATAATTGCAGTATTAATATAGAAGTCCATGGAATTAATAAGGAATATACGGAATCGTCAGCTTAAGAAGGATCTGCGGTAGCTAAAAGGATAAATTGAGATAGTTCTTAGCTTTTTAATGGTTAGAGGACCTTCCTAAACTTAATATGATCATCTAATAGTTGTCAGAATGCAATGAAAAGAAAGGTACCGGTACAGCATGGGTTAAGGACATGGACCAACAACAGACCTGTAAGTTTGAATGTCTTAAATATTAAAATGAACAGGTAAATCCAAAATAATGTGCACTTAAATGTACATATTTGGATGTTTGGTGCTTGAAGGGATAAGTAAAGATGCTAAGACACTATGGGTGGTATCCTTAAACATTTCTTTCCCCTTGCAACGCCTAGTAGCGAACAAATATTGTGGGAATGAGTGTTATTTACAGAGATTACACGGATTAGCCCTCCCATTCTCAAGGTAATGTTATTTTTCTAGTTATTTCTTTCCATTAACGCCGCTACGAAGGGAAAGAAGTGTTTAAGAATACCACTAATTGAATGTTCCGAAGCATAATGGCTGTAAAAGAGATTGACTCTATAGCGATTCACTCTGAAGTTGGAGAGAGCTAAGAAGAGTAAGTTTGTTGATGGATTCTCATAGGAAGGGAAATATCCACAAGGAAAGTTATATAAAATAACTGTTGATTAATATAGGGATTAAGGAAAATGGGGTTAAATGAGGCAATTGGTAAATGAGTGTAGAGATAAGGCTAGCGAAAATGTTGATTAAACACACTTTTTTTAGTCCACTTTTAGAAATAGAGTTGCATGTGATTAAAGACAAATAGCACTCTTGACAAGGGCGTACTGGCGTGCAGAACGAGTGCCTGCGTGAAAGAGAACACACTGAGTCGGGTGAGTGTACCTAGCGACTAGGTGTCAATCTTAGCAGGATAGGAAAGAACAGAAAAACAAATAAATATAGATATATGGATATATTAAAATGTTGTCTTAAACGATAATGGGATAGGCCTAGTTGTGTGTAAAGATTACAGGGAGGTATAATAAATAATATGCGTTGTGGAAACCTTGGATAAATTATCTGTCTTAGTACATAATTAACTTACGTAGATAAAGACCAATAACTGGAAGGTAGTTGGTAAAGAGGACAATACCTACACTACCGTTCTAATTACTACGTCTTTAAGGGGGCCCACATCGCTTTTTCTCTCTTTCTCTCCCTCTCTCTTTGGCTTTTATCCATTCGGCTCCATTCAGCCTACTGTTTTGAGACGTTTACCCCCATCCAGGTGTCAATATTTTCCTGGCGAGCGGTAGCGAGCCAGCATATATATTTTTTGATTTGACAGCAAGCTAAATTTGTACATTTTTCAATAGAATAATGTCTCCGGCGAAGCCGGATTTCTCCATACAATGCTGGCTCGCTATCACTCGCCAGGAAAAAATCGACACCTGGGGGGATAAACATCGTAGAATAGTTGGCTGAATGGGGCCGAATGGATACAAGCCAGGGAAAAAGAGAAAAGGAGAGAAAGATAAAACAAAAGTCGGTGACCCCCCCCCCCCTTAACCCCTTCTGTACCGGCGACGTCTTTTAATTTATATTCTAGCTATATTTAGACGATTTTGCGCAGTTTAAGAAGGGTCTGTGGTAGTAAAGAGAGTTAAGTTAGATAATTCGCAGTGTATTAAGTTGCTGGAGGCCCTATGTATACTGAATAAAGTGGTCGAATAGTAACCAGAATAAAGTTAAAGAGGTGGTCCCGGTATTGAGAGGGTAAAAGGCTTTCCGATATTACTTAACTCGTATATATCGCATTCGTAAAAAAGTCGGCCGCTATAATGACTTGACCGAACACAAACTCAGGACAGACACTAACCAGCCCAAACCGATTGCTCCGATATTATCAAGTGTTCTACATACCATATATATATATATATATATATATATATATATATATATATATATATATATATATATATATATATATATTCATTTTTCCATTACATACATTGTAACGGCTCAGACGGGGTTACCTTTCATTATTGGAGTGTACTGTAGTACAATAAAGTCCCGCCACAGAACTGCCCCACCAAGTCATCACTGTGGCTGATGTTGGTATAGTGCTAACCGTGCCTCAGCAAGACTCAACAGAGTCCCCCTGCAACACTTGCACCTGCAGTATCTGCAACCACACCAGCCTTAACAGTGTTACAAAAATACAGCACCATAACAAGACTCTACTGTATATTAGGCAATTTGGACTATAGAACAATAAAGTCCTGCCCCAACACTGCTCCAACATGCAAACACTGTTGCCGACACAGGTGTGGTGCCAAACAGCGCCCAGTCTCAGTCCCCTGCGGCACCTATCCGCGCCCCACCAGGCTCGGCAGTGGCCTACCAAGACAGTGCCAAGATAAAGACTGTATTGCATAGTAATGGCTGTTGGTCCACAAGTCTATCGCCATCCCTCCTATTAGTCGCCTTGTACGACACCACGGAGTTGGATGCGTGAGACATATTCTTTTTTCCTCCACCATTAGATGAAGGCCCCTTTACCCCCTGGAGGATATATATACAGTATATTATATATATATATATATAGCCTAGTATATATCACGCCACAATTATGCACACCTATTCACATAAAAATGAACACAAAGAAACATAAACAATAAATAAATAAAGCCGACACAAAAACACGCTTACACACACATTCATAATTAAACACACACACACCCATCTTTCCTACCAGCCCCAAACATTTATCGTAGTAGCACCCCGACAAAACTCCATGAAAAATTAACAGCGCCCACGGATGCCACCGGTTTATAAAAAAAAAAAAAAAAAAAAAAAAAAAAAAAAAAAATTATACACTTCAGGCCTCAATTTACATCCGGTACTAATAACACACCCCGTAATAATTCCGGAAAGGCTCCCTCGGTTGATTTAAGGGGGCCCACCTCTTTTTTTTTCTCTGTCTCCCTCTCTCTCTCTAGGTTGTATCCATTCGGCCCCATTCAGCCTACTGTCTTAAGACGTTTATGCCCATCCAAGTGTCGATTTTCTTCCTGGCGAGCGGTATCGAGCCAGTATATTTTTAAAATGTTTTTGACAGCAGGCTACATTTGTAAACATTTTTGACAGAAAAATGTCTCCATCGAAGCCGGATTTCTCCATACAATGCTGGCTCGCTATCGCTCGCCTGGAAGAAATCGACGCCTGAATGGGGATAAACATCTTAAAACAGTAGGCTGAATGGGACCGAATTGTTACAAGCCAGAGAAAGAGAGAAAGGAAAACAAAAGCAAGTGACCCCCCTTAACGACCCGTCAGTGAGAGAGATCGGCCAGGGTTTTCTTTGGATGTCATTTTAGAGGCGTATTTTATTGAGCAACGGGCTGATATCATATTTTTGATTATTTAGAATTTAGACAAAAGGGATGATATTATATTTTGATTAAGGGGAGATGGGCCGTTTTTTGGTAATTTTTTTTTCATTTATTTATTATTTTCTTTAGTTTCCTCCCTAGACCTCCATCAAATTTAAAAATACACCCATTAGATCCCTCTTCTAGATTAATTTGTACATTTTTCGGTAGAAACATTTACCGGCCAAAGGCCGGTTCTTCCAAGATTACAGGCTCACTATCGTTCGCCAGGGAAAAAATTGACACCAAAATAGCACGAAAGGTCTAAATATTGACGAAGAAACGGGGCGAAAGGTCTTAAAATCGACTAACTAATGGGGCAAGCATCTTAACATCTGAAAACTAATGGGGTTAAACATGAGGGAGAAAGTGTTCCAGAAAACCGGCCCATCCCCTGCATAAAATCGTCTAATGTACCCAGAGTAAACGGTCAAAAGGTATAATTTCGCTGAAAGGAGTTAATTTGGTCATTTATCCATTGTGTTGCTGTTCAACATGGGTGTAGTCTTTATATTTATCTGTAGAGACAATTATAAGTATGGTGTGCAATTAATCGGAATGTGAATCAATCGTGGCATTGCGAGTTGCAGTCTATAGGTCATGCTACTTAACGTAATGACGCTAAATACACACTATGAGTTGAGACTGTACATCTTTACCCAGAGAGAGAGAGAGAGAGAGAGAGAGAGAGAGAGAGAGAGAGAGAGAGAGAGGAGAGAGAGAGAGAGAGGAGAGAGAGAGATTAGAGAGAGAGGAGAAGAGAGAGGAGAGAGAGAGAGAGAGAGAGAGAGAGAGAAAGAGAGTAGAGAGGAGAGAGAAGAAGAGAGAAGAGAGAGGAGGAGAGAGAGAGAGAGAGATAGAGAGATGGAGAGAGAGAGAGAGAGAGAGAGAGAGAGAGAGAGAGAGAGAGAGAGAGAGAGAGAGAGAGCTACTATGCACAATCATAAATTCTCTGAAACCAAATAGCGCCTGGGCACTTAAAATCCTATTAACGAATCCAGCTAGCGCAGTATAATTTTTTTAAATATACCTGCAGTAAAATTGTTCTAAAAAGATAATAATAATAACCCCACTCCCCCCCCCAAAAAAAAACAAAACAAAAAAAATCCATGAATTTAATTGTGTTAATTCGCTGAAGAGATGGACATTACATTTTTTGTGGAGCCATTTAATGATTTTTTTTTTTAACAGGGCAAGATTTAATTACAGCATCATGTCGGTCGTTCTGCAGTGTTAAACAGATTTACAAAAAATATACTGAAACTATTTATGGACGAAGTGATAATATGAAAATATCTTGTCATAATAGAAAGATACCAGTTTATATTTACCATGTTGTGGGGTAAATTTCGCTTGGCAACCGTATTTTCTCTATATTGAAATAACGTACATATATTTTGTTCAAATTTCTTACATAATGTTATTAATATGCCATAATATTTGTTTTTCTATGTGCATGGAGGAGACAAAAGGCAAAGCTGCCTGCAACAAGTGTCCCCTCCAAGGTTGAAGGAGTGATAGTCAATATCAAGGTACATTAGAGGTCATTTAGGTGTGTTGGAAATAATTGCGGTGACGATGTTATTTAGTGTAGTGAAATTAATAGGAGTAGGAGGTGTTTGAAATTTCGCTGGATAACTCTCTGTGTAGGTGAGGCACAAATATATACAGTGGGGTAAGCCAGACAAATGAAACAAAAGTTCCAGCAATTCCTTATCGTATGCCAAGTGGCCTCCCCTGGGTTTGTTGTGACGTACAGTATATGTGTGTGTGGGAGTGGAGGGAAGGCGTAGTGTGTGTGTGTGTGTGTGTGTGTGTGTGTGTGTGTGTGTATGTGTATGTGTGTGTGTGTGTGTGAGAGAGTGGAGGGAAGGCGTAGTCAACAAGCAAACACGCACAGACTCAAGCACGCACACAGATAGCAAACGAGAGAGAGAGAGAGAGAGACGTAGAGAGAGGGGTAGAGGTAGAGAGAGAGAGAGATAGAGATAGAGAGAGATTAGGGACAGACTTAGATAGAGTAGAGTTATAGATATAGTAGAGAGAGAGAGATATAGAGGTAGAAGTAGAGAGAGAGAGAGAGAGAGAGAGAGAGAGAGGTAGATATAGATAGAGAGAGGTAGAGGTAGACGTAGAGAGAGGGAGAGAGAGAGCTTGTGTCAGCCTATCCCTACTGTCAGTATACCCTCAGGTTATCAGTCTTCAAAGCGCATATAACCATCTCTTAGGATAGAAGGGTTTATTTATTGGTTCCTGCAACGAATATGAGCAGCGAAGATCAATCCGTCCAAGAAAAATATGAACTACTACACACTGATCCTGAGTCGGTGTGATTCTCTCTCTAGGTTGGGTGTGCAGTTTTGGTACACACGTTATAGAGGACATTAGGTGGGCAATATGTATATGCATACTTTAATTCAGCTCAGTATATAAAACAACTATTCTACGGCGACTATTAAAGTCTATTCGCGACCTGATTCCCAATAACAACAGCGGCACACACACCCACACACACACACACACACACACACACACACACACACACACACACACACACACACACACCCACACCCACACCCACCCACCCACCCACACTAGCTAATGTGACAACTTTTGGCCTAAACGGAAACGATTGATATACTTATTAGGAGTTATTTTTTATTTTGTTTTTATTTTATTTTTGACCATACAATAATTGTTACCTGTAGTGTATATGCGTTGAGTATGTTTCATCATTATATCATATAGGCTACACGCAAAACTGAATCAATTATTATGAACAAGATAAAAGTCAATTTAACTCTTTCAGTATTCTTTCTATTCAGTAGACGATTGTATTTTGTTTAGCATGTGATTTTGGAATTCAGTGGGTTAATTGAAATATACTTTATCTCTTGATTATCTGTGGGCATTCCAACGCTGAATCAGACCGGGCTATTGATAGCCTGGATAAAGTGAAAAAAGGCGTCGTATTACTGAAAGGGTTAAAGCACTGTAGTTATCTAATAATCATTCAGAACCCCCCAAACCATCCAATTTCAGTTTATTTACCGACACCATCGTATACTAACCCCGACAATCTACCAGAAGCAATTGTGTGGGGAAGAAAAAACTATATACAGTATATACTACAAGATAAGTGTTCATATGACGTCCCCATACGGCTATCAAAATTTAATTACTGACAGAAAATTACCGGCTTAAACCTTCGTGTGACTTTGTTTTTTGTGTTTCTTTTTTTTGTTGGCGTTTCCATGACTTCTCTGACGCATGAAGTAATAACGTCAAAATTTAATGAAAGACCCGCCGACGAAATTGCAGTGTACTTTTAAAATATGTGCTTAAACTGGTCTGACGAGGGCGGCTGGCGGTGAAACATATGCTTCATAATTATGTTCACCGGGATTACAGAGTGGGGCCATTTTCGAGCAATGGAGTTTTAGTTTGTACCCTTAATAGACTAAGAAAAATGTCGCCCCAGTCCCCCTTCAAAATAAACTTTAAAAAGAATCCTCTTATAGTTAAATATGATTATTTTTCGATAGACAAATTGTCCTCTCCGAAGACCGGCTTCTCCTAAATTGCATGCTCGCTATCGATCGCCCAGAATAAATCGACACCTAAATGTGGCGATGCGTATTATAATCGCCAAATTATTTGGTTGAACTGTCTTGAAATCGCCAAACTAATGGAGTGAAATAGGGAGGGTCAAAAAAAAAAAAAAAAATCCTCGCACCAGACAGGAATAAAGGGTAATTTGAGGGTGAAACATTTGAGTAATATTTTCCCCGTGATTACATACTCTGACTACTCTGTATTATAAGTAAGTTAAGTAACACCCCGTTCTTAACATTAATCACCAATTACAAACCCCAATGTACTTGAATAAACTAATGAAAGCATATGGTCCTCCCGGGATTCTAACTCGGGACACCACACCCAGAACATAAGCATCTAAACCATATTACACCACCAACACAGTTAAAGGTTGAGTACACGATCACGATGTGTCTTTCATACTGGCTACCATTAGACGACTTTTAGAAGACCTTTTAAAATGGTTTGTAACCCCCTGAATCTCAGACGTCCTTCCTAAGTTGAGGAAAATTAGTTTGATGTTAGCCAAGATCAAACTAAGACGACGCCATTGTATATTAAAGTGGTTAAGGGGGTAGTGCTTGGTTTTTGGGGTGTATATATATTTATGTATTTTTGAGTTTCCTCGCTAGACCTCCATCAAGCTCAAAAAAAACAAAAAAAAACAACCCCCTTTCAAGATAAATTTGTAAATTTTTCGGTAGAAAAATGTCCTGGCCGATGACCGGTTCCTTCTAAAATTAGAGGCTCGCTTTCGCTCGCAGGAAAAAATCGACACCTAAATGGAACGAAAGGTCTTAATATTGACACAAAAATGAGGCGAAAGGTCTAAAAATCGCCAAACTAACGGAACGAACGTCATAATATACAGGGTCCAGAGAATATATTCTCTGGACCCTGATAAAACATCAAAACTAATACGCTAAACATGAGGGAGAAGGGTGTCCAGAAAAAGCGAGTACTACCCCTTTAAGTATGAACGAATGTAGTGCCTACCGTCATCCGTTGGTGTACAACTAAACTTTGGACAATTAAAGGGGTCTTAATCCCTTCACCACCATTACAAATTTTCATCATATTCTGGTTACCATTAGACGATTTTATTTAGCTAATAATCTACCTCTATAACTCTAATGGGTAAATACAATATCTATAAACCCTCTATTATCATAGTTCCTTAAACTGCATTAAATCGTCTAATTTTAGCCAGAATCAAAAGAACAAAGGCGTCATGGTGCTGAAGGGGTTTAAACACCTGTGGTCGAACAATACAGATCTACAAATATTATAGAAAATCATATGGAAATAAAGGAATCATTTGTACATATACAGTATATTCAATTGTCAACATTTAAAAGCAATGGTAGTGATTATGAAGACAACGAATTTGAGGTGAATTCAAGGGGACACTGACTGCTTTTTTTGGCCTATAAATTAATTTATTCATAAATTCTAAGTTTCTTCGCTAGACATCCCTCAAACTTAGAAAAACATCCCCCCCCCCCCCCCTCAAGATAAATGTGTACATTTTTCGATAGAAAAATTTCCCGGCCAAAGGCCGGTTCCTCTTACAATTACAGACTCGCTGTCGCTCGCCAGGAAAAAATCGACACCTAAATGGCACGATAGGTCTTAAAATTGATAACGAAATGGGCCGAACGTCTAAAAATCTCAAAACTAATAGGACTAGACACGAGGGAGAAAGGGGACCAGAAAAACGACCGTCTCCCCGTAATTACCATATGAGGAGGAGCAATTTATTGACAACGTTTCACATATTTTAGCTTCATCATACGAAATAATTGACCACCTGCGAGTTTCAGGCTATAAGGAAGTTGGAGCCATAAACATTGATATAAAATAGAAATACAATAATAATGTAGTTTTTTGATGGCTAAAGGGTGTGTTGAATTGGGTTTATGTATTTATGAATGTACTACGACCATATTTTAGCTGGTAATTCTGTTAAATATCGATGTCTACAGCTCCAACTTCCGTAAAGAACGAAACTCGCAAGTGGTCAATTGAAGACCCTTGCTCGACTATGCCCTGTTCCAAGTAGGTAGGCCAGAAATCGTGAACCCTAACCTCTGTAACTCCAAAAGGGCTAGAGCAAATGGGCTGTAAATATCCACACTTATTCCCATAATCTCACCTGGCTGACCCTTCCCAAATGGTAGAAATATGAGCTCGATTACTCTCGTCGTCTGTGAGCTGTAGAGATATAGAGGTCAGGATTATTGGCCTACTTGCTTGGGACAGAGTATAGGAAGCATAGCGCACCGGCCCAGCTAAGTTCTTTTAGTTTACTTACTTGAGTTTACTTGAGTTGTTTTGGCCTCCTCAGCGGCCTCGGCGAGAGTTGCTCCCCCCGAGTATGTTTGAAGAACTGGGGGGGGGGTGGGGGGGGATCTGATTACATAAACACAAGCGATATTACCAATCACCTGCCGCTTTTGTCATCCAGTCTAACGGGAGGGAGTTAATAAGGGGGTCACCGGTTTTTTATTTTATCTTTCTCTCCTTTTCTCTTTCCCTGGCTTGTAGCCATTCGGCCCCATTCAGCCAACTATTTTAAGAGGTTTATCCCCATCCAGCTGTCGATATCTTCCTGGCGAGCGATAGCGAGCCAGCATTGTATGGAGAAATCTGGCTTCGCCGGAGACATTTTTCTGTCGAAAAATTTACAAATTTAGCTTGCTGTCAAAACTAAAAATATATATATGGTGGCTCGCTACCGCTCGCCAGGAAGATATTGACACCTGGATGGGGGTAAACGTCTTAAAACAGTAGGCTGAATGGGGCCGAATAGATACGAGCCAAAGAGAGAGGGAGAGAAAGAGAACAAAAAGCGAGGTGGGCTCCCTTAATAGTGTTAATCATTAGTTTGGCGATATTAAAACGTTTTGACCCATTAGTTCGGCTATTATAAACCTTGTTGCCTCCATATATACTGTATATATATCAATGTTGAGACATTTAACCCCATTCAGGCATCGAACTTTTCATGGAGCTTGATATAGTGACCCTGTAATTTAATAGGAACTGGCGTTCGGCCTGGACATTTTTCTACCGAAAAAACGTACAAATATACCTGGCATTGGACATCGGGTGTATTTTTTAGTTTGATGAAGGTATGGGGAAGCGCTTCGTTGAGCTTCAATGAGGTATATTGCTCGAGAATGATAAAGACACAATAATTGTCGTACTAATAATAATAGTAATAATAATAATAATAAAAATAATAATAATAGTAATAATAATAATAATAAAAATAAAAGTAATAATAATAATAATAATAAAGCATACAGTCTGATCAAGAAGCGTAGTAGTGTAATAATGATGGAGAGAGGGGGGTAGGGGGTGGGGGGTAGGGGGTGGGGGGACGGACTAATAACATACAGACAAGCAATATAGCAATCAGCCACCACTATTGTGCTCCAGTCTAGCGGTACTCATAAATTGGTGCCGCTCGCCAGGGAGTTACTACTGGTTAGTTGGCTGGAGGTGAATAGTGTTGTTGTCCGTGATATTATTGGCGTTCAGTGAATAGTTAACTTTATTGGGGTATTATATTGTGTACGGGTTGACGTTATGTCGTGTCTACTCTCTCTATATTTCTTGCTCGCTAGCTCTTGCTCGCTAGCGCTCTCTCGCGCTCTCTCTCTCTCTCTCTCTCTCTCTCTCTCTCTCTCTCTCTCTCTCTCTCTCTCTCTCTCTCTCTCTCTCTCTCTCTCTACCCGGTATATATATATATATATTTTGTTTCTTCTATATTCCAACTACTCCCTCTCGGGCATAGGCTGATAGCCTTTACACTTTACCGCTGAACACGGTGAGGCCCGTGAGGCCTTGTTCCAGTCTAGGGAGTGAGACATGCGAAGCACCTATTCATGGCTCGAACCCAACTCCATCTCTGAAGCTGCTTCACCTCAGCGCCTCACAGTCTCACTCCCCAGGCTCGGACCCTCACTCTCAGAATGCCACCTATTGAGCAATTAACTCACTATCTATCTATCTATCTGTCTGTATGTATATATACTGTATATATATATATATATATATATATATACCAGTATATATATACCAGTATATATATATATATATATATATATATATATATATATATATATATATATATATATATATATATATATATATACCCGGTATATATATGAGAGAGAGAGAGATAATGAAGTACACTGTCTTACCTTTAACTATAATCTGTTTTTTTGTCCCGCTGATGGTAAATTCTATCTCGCCATCCTGATTATTCAGCTATTATTAAGATTTTGTAGCGAAATAAGCTGCTAATTATGAAAACCTGACAATAATATGACGCAGAGACACATAGCACGATCATATTATTTCATTAAAAATCGAGAAACCAGATGATAAAGGATTCAATTTACCATCGGCTGGAAGAGAAGCAGACTATATTCTGTGTACTATCCAGCTTAAGGAAGGTGACCTGCTTTTTTTTCTCTCCTTTTCTCTGGCCTGTGTCCATTCGGCCCCGTTCAACCTACTGTTTTAAGACGTTTATCCCCATCCAGATGTCGATTTCTTCCTGGCAAGCTATAGCGAGCCAGCATTGTATGGAGAAATACCGCTTCGCCGGAGACATTTTTCTATCGAAACATGTACAAATTTAGCCTGCTGATAAACACATTATAAAAAGTATGCTGGCTCGCTATCACTCGCCAGGAAAATATCGACATCTAGATGGGGATAAGCGTCTTAAAACAGTAGGCTGAATGGGGCTGAATGGATACAACCCAGAGAGAGGGGAAGAGAGGGAGAGAGAAAAAAAAAAGTGGGCTCCCTTAAGTGACCATCATGATCATAAACACGTTATTGTTAAGGAAATATTCACGGTCGCGGTCATTAAGATAGTTGGAAGCCTGTTAATTACTAGAGAGACTTTTTAGACTGAAGAAAATCGTCGAGTGGTAGCAGCATAAAGTTAAAAAGACGTTACCGGTACTGAATAATATTTTCTCAGATAGATAATAAAATATATTGATTGCTCGCCATAATTGAAAAGAAAGACGTCATTGCATTGAGAAGGATAATGGAGACAGTTCAATGCCGCTTACGTTAAGGGGGGTCACCGGCTTTTATTTATCTTTCTGTCCTTTTCTCTCTTTTCCTGGCTTTTATCCATTCGGCCCTATTCAGCCAAGTGTTTTAAGACGTTTATCCCCATCCAGGTGTCGATTTCTTCCTGGCGAGCGATAGCTAGCCAGCATTGTATGGAGAAATCCGGCTTCGCCGGAGAAATTTTTCTATCGAAAAATGTACAAATTTAGCTTGCTGTCAAAACAAAAATATATATATGCTGGCTTGCTACCGCTCGCCAGGAAAATATTGACACCTGCATGAGGGTAGGCAAATGTCTTAAAACAGTAGGCTGAATGGGCCGAATGGATACAAGCCAAAGAGAGAGGGAGAGAAAGATAAAAAAAGCAGGTGACATACCTTAATCTTATAATCACTGCTATCAGAGGCAAATGTAGTAAGAGGGATATGTTTTTATATATACTGTATATATCATTATCTACGAGGTATACCCGGATGTGGAGGGGAGAATACGAGTTCATTCAATGTAGGTCTGGTTTCTTTATGTATAATTTTCTATGGGAGACTCAAATATAGAAAGAGGGAAAACGTAGGGGAGATTTTCTATAGCGGACACCTTATACAGAATTCATCTTCATAACAAATAATATTAACCCCTTGAGATATACAGTATGAAGCGTATATAATATTAACCCCTTGAGATATACAGTATGAAGCGTATATAATATTAACCCCTTGAGATATACAGTATGAAGCGTATATAATATTAACCCCTTGAGATATACAGTATGAAGCGTATAATATTAACCCCTTGAGATATACAGTATGAAGCGTATATAATATTAACTCCTTGAGATATACAGTATGAAGCGTATATAATATTAACCCCTTGAGATATACAGTATGAAGCGTATATAATATTAACTCCTTGAGATATACAGTATGAAGCGTATATAATATTAACTCCTTGAGATATACAGTATGAAGCGTATATAATATTAACCCCTTGAGATATACAGTATGAAGCGTATATAATATTAACACCTTGAGATATACAGTATGAAGCGTATATAATATTAACCCCTTGAGATATACAGTATGAAGCGTATATAATATTAACCCCTTGAGATATACAGTATGAAGCGTATATAATATTAACCCCTTGAGATATACAGTATGAAGCGTATATAATATTAACCCCTTGAGATATACAGTATGAAGCGTATATAATATTAACCCCTTGAGATATACAGTATGAAGCATATAATATAACCCCTTGAGATATACAGTATGAAGCGTATATAATATTAACCCCTTGAGATATACAGTATGAAGCGTATATAATATTAACACCTTGAGATATATGAAGCGTATATACAGTTTTATCTGGCTATCATTATACAATGTTGTACAGGTTAGGAAGGATCTGTGAGGGTTGAGAGGGGTGACCTGCTTTTTTCTCTCCTTTTCTCTGTTTGTCTGGCTTGTATCCATTTGGCCTACTGTTTTAAGACATTTTTCCCCATCCAGGTGTTGAATTTTTTCTGGCAAGCGATAGCGAGCCAGCATTGTATGGAGTAACCGGCTTCGGGAGACATTTTTCTGTCGAAACATGTACAAATTTAGCTTGCTGTCAAAGCAAAACTATGTATATGCTGGCTCGCTACCGCTCGCCAGGAAAATATTAACACCTGGATGGGGTAAACGTCTTAAAACAGTAGGCTGAATGGAGCCGAATGGATACAAGTCAAAGAGACAGGGAGAGAAAGAGAAAACAAAAGCGAGGGGGGCTCCTTTAAACAATGACATTACAGGCTCAGCGATTCAAATGTATGTATACGAATTGTGTGTCTGGTTCACGTAATTGCGTCGCTATTTTCAACAATGTAGATTACTGATTTAGTATATATATATATATATATATATATATATATATATATATGCGAATATGCTTCCACACTAAAGGTGTGTAGAAAAGGGTAGGTTCACTGCACAAAGTTTAAAAAATGTTAGTGCTAAAATTAAATTGCATCTAAAATATATTGCATGCACAAAATAAGGGTTTAAAAAGTATGTCCGAGTATCTTATTAGAAGGCTCGGACTGTTGTGTACATATTAAAATAATGTTTATGTAACATTATTTTACATACACATTATTTTAATATGTACACAACAGTCCGAGCCTTCTAATAAGATACTCGGACATACTTTTTAAACCCTTATTTTGTGCATGCAATATATTTTAGATGCAATTTAATTTTAGCACTAACATTTTTAAAACTTTGTGCAGTGAACCTACCCTTTTCTACACACCTTTAGTGTGGAAGCATATTCGCATATATTTTTAACACAAGAATCAATATTTTTCATGTTTTATATGTATATATATATATATATATATATATATATGTATAATAACATTCGTATCTATCTATATTATATAAAACAGAAGTTATGGAACTCTAACGAATATTCCTTAACGCTGAACATGCAAAAAACGCTCCCAAAAATGTAATTCTTATATTTAAAGTAAAGAATCCGACTCCTCTTGGAAAATATCACTTTCGTTCATTTGTATATGTATTTTTCACCCCCACAACCAAGTCCAAAGCCAGCACCCAGGAATGCTGAACTTTTACAGCGTTTTGAATTTTTCTTTTGTTCCTTTCACTTCTATAAATCTTCTCCCTTCCTGTTCGATTTCTTTTCTCTCTGTATTTTGTCTATTTCTTTCATTTTCGTGCGTCGAAGAATGAGGCTAATGAGTGGCTGACTAAAATTGTTGTTATTGTTGATGTTGCTACTCGCGGTCATTTGTAGATAAGATAATTTTTATGACGCCGTACATTTTTTAAGAGAATGCTCTAAGATTGAATAAGTTTCAATATATATATATATATATATATATATATATATATATATATATATATAAAACAAAAACAAAATTCCCAAGTTTCCTCTGTACACCTCCTTCAAGTTGAATAAGACACCCCCAAGACCCCCTTCGAGATGAATTTGTAAATTTTTCGGTAGAAAAATGTCCTGGCCAAAAGCCGGTTCTTCTTAAGTTCCAAGCTCGCGGTCCCTTGCCAGGTAAAATTCGACACCTAAATAGCATGAAAGGTCATAAAATAGACAAAGAAATGGAGGGAGAGGTCTTAAAATCCCAAAAGTAATGGGGCGAATGTCTTATGATCTTAAAAATATAGGTGCGACACATGAGGGAGAAGAGGCCAGAAAAAAAACAAAAACAAAACAAAAAACATTAAATATATGAACGAAAGAAGCTCGTACGTGACTTGCTAGCCTAAACGGCATACCCTACCCTGAGAAACCCACGGGGGGCTGTGGATAAGTTTTGATCTGTGCCGCAGCCATTGATATCACAAGGTGAAAAGTGGCAACCGTATGCACTGGGATATTAGAAGAAATATCCCCTTGAGCACCATGACGCCTTTTTACCTTTTATTATGGCTATAAGTAGTTCATTTTGCGAAGTTTAAGAAAGACCTGTGATACGAGGGTTTATTGAGATCATGTTTACCCATTTGAGTCGTAGAGGTAGATTGAAAACTAACGAAAGTCGTCTAATGGTATATATAATATGATGAAAAATACGTAATGGTGATAAAGGGGTTAAGGAGACTTTGTTTAATTACTCATTGATATATATATATATATATATATATATATATATATATATATACACACAGTATATCCTTTTATATTATCTTAAAGAGAAATTCATCAAGTTTTTAAAAATATCCCCAATTTTAAGACTCTCCTTCTAAATATTAGATTTGTACATTTTTCGGTGGAAAAATGCCTTCCTCTAAAATTGCAGGCTCGCTATCGCTCGCCAGGAAAGTGTCGACACCTAAATAACACGAATTGTCTTAACATTGACAAAGAAATAGAGCGAAAGGTCTTCCAATAGCGAAAAAAATGGGGCGACCGTTTTAAAATCTCTAAGCTAATGGGGCTAAACATGAAGGAGAAGGGAGTCCAGAAAACAACCCCACCCCCTTAAACCCTTCAGACAACACCATGACGCCTCTTTACCTTTGATTCTGGCTAAAATTAGATGATTTTATGCAGTTAAGAATGACCTATGTTGCTAAGAGGGTTTATTGAGATTGTATTTACCCCTTTGAGTTGCATAGGTCGATAATATACTAAAGAAATTTGTCTAATGGTAACCAGAATATGATGAAAATTACTTATTTGGTGGTGAAGGGATTAATTGTAACACACACCGGTACACACAAGGTACACACAATCATTATTCTTCTATTATTTATTCATACTAGAACACACATAGGATTAGAATTCTATTGACATGTACCATTTTCTGTTATGATTAAGGGGGAGGTAGTCGCTTTTTCTCAACCCCCTTCTCCCTCATGTTTTATCATATTAGTTTTGAGATTTGAAGACGTTCGTTCTGTTAGTTTGACGATTTTTATACATTTCAACCCATTTATTTTTCAATATGAAGACCTTTCGTGCCATTTAGGTGTCTATTTTTTCCTGGCGAGCGATAGCGAAGCCTCTAATTTAGGAGAAACCGGCCTTTGGCCGGGCATTTTCTGCCGAAAAATGCATACATTTATCTTGAAAGGGGGTCTAGGGGGGTGTTGTTTTAAGCTTGATAAAGGTCTAGCGAGGAAACTTAAAAATAAGTCAATATATAAATGCATAGACCAAAAATCAAGCACTACCCCCTTAAGTGTTCCTTTTTTACAGTGTAGGTAAGGTCCATGGGCCTCATAAATATAGTCATAATCTGATATCTAAGAAAACCTTCCAAAAATTATGTGTGATGATGTAATTTAGATTTATAAACGTATCATTATTATCATGGATTTTTTTTTTAATATAATAAAATATACATATAAGGCAAATTGGAAATAAAAAAGGCCAAGAAAATAGGTTACCGGTACTCGCCTTACGAAGTGGGCAGTGGTGCACCATCTCTGGTCTCTTTCTCCATCTCTCTAACTCTAATTATATATCTCTCTCTCTCTCTCTCTCTCTCTCTCTCTCTCATCTCGCTCTCTCTCTCTCTCTCTACTCTCTCTGCTCTCTCTCTCTCCTCGCTCTCTCTCTCTCTCTCTCTCTCTTCTCTCCTCTCATCTCTCTCTCATCCGCCCTCTCTCCTCTCTCTCCTCTCATCTCCTCTCTCTCTCTCTAACCCTCGTGTCCAAACCTCAAATTGTGAACGTCGCACCCGAAACATCTTTTGTGCTAATAAAAAATAATAAAGGTACAAAAATATACTTGCGTTAATATACAGACCTCCAGCTCAATCATTGCAAACTGACGCGAGAAATTTGACGAACAAATTGCAGATGTAAGTAACTCACAAGATACCGTGAATTTTTGGCGACTTTAATTTACCTGTGACCAAGTGGGGCGATACTCTTACTGTCCAACACTCCGGACATGACTTTTATACGAACTTGCAAGAGGAGTTCGCTTTATCAATTTGTTCGAATGCCGACCCGTGGTAATAACGTTCTTGACATTGTACTTGCAACAAAAGAAGAATTGGATTAGAGAATTTGAATGTGGGTGATGAATTCATTAACAGCGACCATCGTACGATTAACTTTCCTTTAAAGTTTACTAGTAACGAACCAAATAGTAGCATCGAAAAAGTCCCTAATTTCAAGGAAAGCAAACTTCCATAAACTTAGTAGCTATGTTTGAAAAGAAACTGACTTGAGCTTTTTAATTAACAATAACGACATAAATACATCTTGGAAGTTATTCCCCCCCCCCCCCCGAAACCACTTACCTAAAAAGCAGTGCAAGACTGCATACCATCGAAATACGGCGTCCAGGCCATACTAATAAGCCCAAATGGTGGAATAAGATATTTCAACTGCCTGCTTGCCTAAAAAATGTGCTAATGAAGTAGAGTAAAATCCTCACAAAATGACGGGAAAGCCACGGGTGAAATTTGTAGAGCTACGACGCAAAGCCAAAAAGTTAATGAAGCAAAGTAAAAAGACCTTAGAGTTACATATTGCGAATCAAAGTTAAACAACCCGAAAGAATTCTATAGTTATATCAGAAAAGAAAAAAGTAGGTACTTCAACTGTTGGACCGTTTAGTTCGATCAAAAAGGAGAATACACCAAAGACGAAGTACAATTGAGTAATGCCCCATCAATACCTTCCTTTGCATCAGTTTTTACAACAGAAGACCTCAGGTGATATCCCTACACCATCGGGGCCCCCCCCCCCGAAAAAAAAAGTTTCAGATTGGCGATAATTCAGATGTTCTAAGCAATATCACCGTTACAGAGAGAGAAGTATTGGAATTGTTTAGATAAACTCAAGGTAAATAAAACGCCAGGACCTGATACAATCCTCGCCTAGAGTTCTACAAGGAAGCTAAAGTAATGAGCCTCTCCAAACCACTGAAAGTACTCTGCAATAAATCCTTGCAGTCTGGAACTATGCCTGATCAGTGGAAGCTAGCCAACGTAACCACCGATATTCAAAAAAAGGCAGCAAATCCTATACCCCTACCCAGTAAACTATCGTCCAATTGAGCTTAACCTCAGTTGTATGTAAAATGCTAGAAAACGGTCATACGAGACAGACTCGTAAATCACTTGGAGGAAAATAATACATACTTAAAGATACTCAACAAGGTGCTTTCGGTAAAAAAAACGTTCCTGTTTAACAACATCTTAGACTTCTTCCACGATATCCTC
>CM064483.1:56261064-56262208 GCA_032716605.1 Paralithodes platypus | reverse complement strand
CGTAGTTAGTCACTTTATTTATTTAGTTACTTCTTATTTTTCCAGAGGATTTTTTTATCCGTTCGGTTTAAACTTTTTATTTCAAACTCGGGTAGTTAAAACCATAATTTGTTATCGGAAGTCCTTCGTTATAATCCGCTTTCCAGTTGGCTTTTCTCTCTCCCTTGGTTTTCTTTAGTGGGTTTTGTTCTTCCCACTCGCAGTTCCCTTTTAAGGGGGGTCACCGTTTTTTTTTTTATCTTTCTCTTCTTCTCTCTCTTTCCCTGGCTTGTATCCATTCGGCCCCATTCAGCGAACTGTTTTAAGACGTTTATCCCCATCCAAGTGTCCATTTCTTCCTGGCGAGCGATAGCGAGCCAGCACTGTATGGAGAAATCCGGCTTCGCCGGATAAATTTTTCTATCAAAAAATGTACAAATTTAGCTTGCTGTCAAAACAAAAATATATATATGCTGGCTCGCTGCCGCTCGCCAGGAAAATATTGACACCTGAATGGGGGTAAACATCTTAAACAGTAGGCTGAATGGGGCCAAATGTATACAAGCCAAAGAGAGAGGAAGAGAAAGATAAAAAAAGCGAGGTGGGCTCCCTTAACATGCTGCCAATTTGTTGTGTGGTTCGTTGTCGGAGGCTTCGGGTGTTCTCGGGTGCATTTGGCTACACCCTGTTTCTTCTCAACTGACGGTAAATTGTCAAGTTCCCATCAAGATTTCTCAATTATTTTGAAGATTTTGTAGTGAAATATGTTGCTAATTATATAAACTTGGTCTTAATATGATGCAGAGACATAGTGGTTTCATATTTTTCCATTAAGTATCGATGAATTAGCTGCTAAGGGATTCAATTTACCGTCAGATGAAATGAAACCGAGTATAGTGTTTGGCATTAGTCTATTGTTTGGCTGTTGGTATTTGCTTACCCCTGGTGCTGTTTTCGCATTCCTTATTCTTATTATGATAGCTTAACCCTTGCAGTATTCTGGGACGCATATTTTCATTGCGCAGTTTTATACATCATAGTTTTAGACGCATTTATAAAGCTTAGAGAGGACATGTAGGAGCTACAGGTCCACTTGAGATGGATTATTTCTTCTTAATTGATAAAAGGTGCTTCCTAAGCTGTATAAAATAGTTTACTGTTAGCC
>CM064483.1:56228564-56256064 GCA_032716605.1 Paralithodes platypus | reverse complement strand
TGTATATTTGTTGCTATCTGCATTTATTAGTAGTCCTTTGTATTGTTTTACATATTACTTTTTCATTACATACGTATACGCTAGTTGATCAATGTGTGTGTGTGTGTGTGTGTGTGTGTGTGTGTGTGTGTGTGTGTGTGTGTGTGTGTGTGTGTGCGTGCGCGCAGAATATACACGAGATCGGGACACCCACAACAAACAATCCCCCTCCACCCCCCCACCCCCCCCCACCCCCGGACACACTCACAGACCGGCAACATCAATAATGCCCCAATTCGACGCATTATGCCATATCGTTCTGGGCACACACTCTGCTCTCTTTTATCTTCTTGTGTATTGTCTTTTATCATCAGTTCTCTATCATTCGCGTGCCTTTCATCTTCAGTCGCCTCTTATACTCCAACTTTCTTCTTATTTGCCTTCTCCTTCTCATCCTCCTCCTACACCATTATTGTTTTTCTCCCCTCCCCTCCCCTCTCCTCCCCTCTCCTCTCCTCCCCTTCCCTTTCCCTGGCTTGTATCCATTCAGCCAACTGTTTTAAGACGTTTATCCCCATCGAGGTGTCGATTTCTTCCAGCATTGTATGGAGAAATCCGGCTTCGCCGGAGAAATTTTTCCATCAAAAAATTTACAAATTTAGCTTGCTGTCAAAAACAAAATATATATATATATGCTTGCTCGCTACAGCTCGCCAAGAAAATATAGACACCTGGAATGGGGTAAACGTCTTAAACAGTAGGCTGAATGGGGCCGAATGGATAAAAGCCAAAGAGAGAGGGAGAGAAAGAGAAAAAAAGCGAGGTGGGCTCCCTTGAGATCTGAATTAAACTCCTCGTACCACACCAGCCCCTATAAACAATAAGGACATTCTGAATTACATCATAGTCAAGGAAAGTCGTGTACACTCGGATACCATAGTTTCTAGCCCACTCAGTAGAATTCGTGGACGCCCTGTTTTTTCTATGCTATTATATATATCCGGATTTATTTTTGGACAGAACTTGCTTTTCAATAAATAGTATATATCAAGTTTTGTAGTTGATTTATAGCAAATTATATTCGTCAATTCGTTTCCAGAGATAAGCTTCCATAATTAGAAATAGATGAAGTCCACGAATTTGAATGAGTGGGCTAGAGACTATGGTATCCGAGTGTACTGTACGCACTAAACAATACTAACATACGGTATGTAAGTCTAATAAATCCCCTAGGCCCGACACAGTTTCTCCAAGAGCTTTGACAATATTAAACGACGAGATAATAATAATAAAAATAATATTAAACATCATAATATGCAGGTCTTCTATTGAGCGCCATTTTGTCTCTAGCCCTTGCTCCGAGATTCAATAACGCTAGATATACCAAAACTATTAACTCTATAACAAAATAATGCAAAGCGGCATTGTACCCCAAAAAATTAAAAATAGCAAATGTAACTCCTATTTTCAAGACGGGAAACATATCACTACTATGTTACTATCATCCGATCAGCTTGACTTCAAAAATATGTAAGTTCCGTGAAACAATCATCAGAGACAAACTTGTAAATCATTCAGACGAAATAAAATAAAAAAACACTTTCAGCACGGCTTTTGAAACAAGCGTTTATGTCTGACAAATCTTATTAATTTTCCTTCACAATATTATTTAGTAAGTATAATGAAAGTAAAGCCGTTGACATGATCTACCTCGATTTTCAAAAAGGCTTCGATAAAGTCCTCACCTGAAAACATTATAAGCTAATGGCATTAAAGGATGCGTACTTATATGGACTAAAAATTGGTTTACTGGGCGTAAGAAACAAGTACTTATATATGGTAGAGCCTGGAAATTTGTCACAAGTGGTGTACCACAGGGATCAGTGCTTGGGCCTGTTCTTTTCTGAAATTAGGCTATATCAGTGAGATCGATGATGGCCTCTCATGTACAATATAACATTTCGCAGATGATACTACAATTGCAAGCGTACGTAGTGGTATCTCCCTTACAAGTTCAACAATTCCAAAATGATATAGATACATATCAAACAGTGCCCATACCTGGAGAAAAGTAGTTTCAATATCAATAAGTGTAAAGTACTACATAATGCATATAGGTTACAAGAACGATAAGGCAAATTACCCAATTAATGGTCAACTCAAAACTGTGATAAAGAAACGGACTTAGAGTAACAACATCAAATATATTAAATCCCAGGCAACAATGCACGGAGCTGGTTAAGGGAGCCCACCTCGATGTTTTTTCTCTTTCTCTCCCTCTCTCTTTGGCTTGTATACATTCGGCCCCATTCAGCCTACTGTTTTAAAACGTTTACCCCCATCCAGGTGTCAATATTTTCCTGGCGAGCGGTAGCGAGCAATCATATATATATTTTCGTTTTGACAGCAAGCTAAATTTGTAAATTTTTCGATAGAAAAATTCTCCGGCGAAGCCGGATTTTTCCATACAATGATGGCTTGCTATCGCTCGCCAGGAATAAATCGACACCTGGATGGGGATAAACGTCTTAAAACAGTTGGCTGAATGGGGCCGAATGGATACCAGCCAGGGAAAAATATAAAAAGAGAGAAAGATAAAAGAAAAAACGGTGACCCCCCTTAAGAAAACAAACACAAATATTAGTTTTCTTGGAAGATCACTCAAATACAAATCCGAAAATGTTATTATAACTTTATACAATTAATAGGTTCCCCTCGTCTGGAATACTGTGTACAATTTACAGTAGGTACAAAGGAGTACAAAGGAGTACAAAGGAAATCAAGCAACAACAGATCTAGTGACCCTTCTAGGTTGCTTGTCCTCCAAAACACTGAGGATCAAGTGTCCAAACAGTGGTTTAGAGTGGGTAAGGGAACATTGGAAAGGGAACTACTGCCCTGCCACTAACGTGGCAGGACTAGGAAGTTAGTAGGGGACATAGGGGTTAGTAACTGAGGGGAGGATAAAGTTATTCATTTACAAACGCAGTCAGTCGCGGGTTTGATGCGAGATATTTGTCTAGGCGGAATTTAAATGAATCAACGGTGCTGCAGTCTATAACGTCTCGGGGAAGCCCATTCCACAAGTTGACAACTCGATTGAAGAAGAAATTCTTAGATTCGTGCGAGTTAAAAGATTTACCAATAATTTTGCAACCGTTTCCCCGCGTGTAATTAGATTGGTCGATAGTGAAGTACTTACTACAGTTCATATTGTCGATGCCTTTGATGATTTTGAACACTTGAATTAAGTCGCCTCTTAATCTACGCTGGGTTAAAGGAAATAGATTTAATTCTCTAAGACGCTCTTCGTATGGTTTGTTCTTTAGGCTAGGTATCATTTTGGTAACTCTACGTTGAACTCGTTCTAGCTTGTTTATATCTTTTTGGTAATAAGGGCACCAGGATTGAACGCAGTATTCCAGAAGAGGGCGGACTAATGAATTGTAAAGGGTTAGGATAACTTCTTTGGATTTATGCTCAAATGACCTGCCTATAAAGCCAATTATTTTGTTTGCCTTCTTAACAACTTCTGAACATTGTTGACTCGGTTTTAGGTTACTCGATATTGTTACTCCCAGATCAGTTTCTCTGTTTACATTCTTAAGCTGAGTGCCATTCATCGAATAGTTTGCTTTCTCATTTAGGTATCCGACATGTAGTACTTTACATTTATCCGCATTGAAACTCATTTGCCAAATTTGGGCCCAACATGACAATTTATCTAGATTGTGTTGCATATCGTCAACTTGTTCTTTTGAGAGTACGCTATTTGCAATTTTTGTATCGTCAGCAAATTTTGAGATTGTGCAGGTGAGACCCTCATCTATGTCGTTGATGTAAATTAGAAAGAGAATTGGTCCTAGTACCGATCCCTGGGGTACCCCGCTACTTACATTGGTCCATTTAGATGCCTTACCGTTTATGACTACCCTTTGCTTTCTGTTGCTGAGCCAATTTTCTATCCATTTCAACACACCGTCTTGTATTCCATGCGCTTTTAGTTTTAGCAGTAAACGTTTGTGGGGAACTTTGTCAAAGGCCTTTTGAAAATCAAGGTATATAATATCTACAGCTTTACTCTCATCGTAGAGGTTGAGGATATCGTGGAAGAAGTCTAAGAGGTTTGTTAAACAGGAACGTTTTTTACGAAAGCCGTGTTGAGTATCTTTAAGTATGTTATTTTCCTCCAAGTGATTTACGAGTCTGTCTCGTATGACCGTTTCTAGCATTTTACATACAACTGAGGTTAAGCTAATTGGACGATAGTTACTGGGTAGGGATTTGCTGCCTTTTTTGAATATCGGTGTTACGTTGGCTAGCTTCCACTGATCAGGCATAGTTCCAGACTGCAAGGATTTATTGAATAGTAATGTCAGTGGTTTGGAGAGCTCATTCTTAGCTTCCTTTAGAACTCTAGGCGAGATTGTATCAGGTCCTGGCGTTTTATTTACCTTGAGTTTATCTAAACAATTCAATACTTCTCTCTCTGTAACGGTGATATTGCTTAGAACATCTGAATTATCAATCTGAATCGGCGATGGTGTAGGGATATCACTGAGGTCTTCTGTTGTAAAAACTGATGCAAAGAAGGTATTGAGGGCATTACTCATTTGTACTTCGTCTTTGGTGTATTCTCCTTTTTCATCGACTAACGGTCCAACAGTTGAAGTAACTACTTTTTTCTTTCTGATATAACTATAGAATTCTTTCGGGTTTGTTTTACTTTGATTCGCAATATGTAACTCTAAGGTCTTTTTACTTTGCTTAATTAACTTTTTGGCTTTGCGTCGTAGCTCTACAAATTTCACCCGTTCTTCGTCATTTTGTGAGGATTTTAATCTATCATTAGCACATTTTTTAGCAAGCAGGCAGTTTGAAATATCTTTATTCCACCATTTGGGCTTATTATTATGGCCTGGACGCCGTATTTTCGATGGTATGCAGTCTTGCACTGCTTTTAGGTAAGTGGTTTCGAATAACTTCCAAGATGTATTTATGTCGTTATTGTTAATTAAAAAGCTCCAGTCAGTTTCTTTAAACATAGCTCTAAGTTTATGGAAGTTTGCTTTCTTGAAATTAGGGACTTTTTCGATGCTACTATTTGGTTCGTTACTAGTAAACTTTAAAGTGAAAGTTATCGTACGATGGTCGCTGTTACTGAATTCATCACCAACATTCAAATTCTCTATCAATTCTTCTTTTGTTGCAAGTACAATGTCAAGAACGTTATTACCACGGGTCGGCATTCGAACAAATTGATAAAGCGAACTCTCTTGCAAGTTCGTATACAAGTCATGTCCGGAGTGTGAAGTAAGAGTATCGCCCCACTTGGTCACAGGTAAATTAAAGTCGCCAAAAATTACGGTATCTTGTGAGTTACTTACATCTGCAATTTGTTCGTAAATTTCTCGGTCAGTTTGCACTGATTGAGCTGGAGGTCTGTATATTAACGCAAGTATTATTTTTGTACCTTTATTATTCTTTATTAGCACAAAAGATGTGTCGACGTTCACAATTTGAGGTTTTGACACGAGGGTCGGGTTAAGACTTTCTTTGATATAAAATAAAACGCCACCTCCATTTTTATTTATTCGGCTGTTCTCAAACATTACATAACCGGGAAGTGAATACTCTGCTAAAAAGTCTCTATCTTGTGTATTGAGCCAAGATTCTGTTATGCCAATCACATCATAATTTTCTGTAAACACTAGTTCCTCTAAATCTGAAAATTTATTGCGTATGCTACGAGCGTTTGCATAGAAAACCTTTAAAGTTGCGGTTTTAGAACTCACAGAACGTTCTTTAATCAAATTTTTGGTTCTGGTCGGATCTACCTTTACATTCATGGCTGACATCGGTCCTCGGTCGTTATCCCTGGCGGTTTTGAATTTGGGTCGTGTTGGTGGAGCTTTATCCAAATTCGCGGTTCTTGACGGATTAGTATTTAATTCCTTTGTAGATTGCCGTCCTCGCTGTCTTCGGTCCTCCTTCCTGGTTGTCCTGTGCTGAGTCGATTTCTTCTCCGAAAATCCTTCACCGCATCGTTGAGAAGACGCCCAAAACGCGCTGCTCCCACCTGGTTCAGATGAAGTCCATCATCCGAAAACAAATAGTCATCGTAGTAGAAATTGTCCCAGGTGTCGACGAATCCCACGTTCTCCTTCCTGCAGAGGTTTGCTAGACAACGATTTGTGCTGGTGGCTATGTTGTAAAATCGGCTCTCTACACCGAGCCGGGGGACGATTCCTGAGACGATGATCCTTGATGACTTCTCCTTAAACGACTTGATCAGCTGCTGGTACTTTAAAAGCAAATCTTCCGACCGGGTTCGCTGTATATCGTTGGATCCAACGTGGATGACGTACATTGTATTTGCAGGGGCCAGCTTTGATACTTCGTCAACTGCTGCAACTACGTCATCCACACCACCACCAGGGATACAAAAACGCTTCCTGGTCTTAGGTGCCCTGGCGCAAAACTCTGTGAGCTGACCACGTATCATCGAGTCTCCCACGAGCCGGACTTCTTCTATTTCCTCTTCGTCATCTGAGTCTGCGAATATCTGGAAACGGTTTTGACACTCGGTAATCGGTATGTGTTTCCTGGTCTTGGGGCAAACGTTGTTCCTCACGACACGGAAGTTGTCTTGAGGGGGAAGAGAGTCGCTATTTGTATCTTGAGTATCGGAAACATCAGCTGAAATGGCTACTGTAGGCGTTGAATTGTTGGCAGTTGACGTTGGGGTGTTGGTGGCTGCTGGAGTTGCGGTGACAATTGAAGTTTGTGGCACTCCAACGTTGAGTGTTACAAACTCTTGGAGTGATTCCAGCTTCATGGTGAGGACGTTGATCTTGTTGTAGGCTTCATCTAATTTCACTGTAAAATTCTCTCGTTGCTGGCAGAGCCGGCAGACTTGAAGATCGATAGTAGCAAACATGGACTCACCAAACCTACCATGGTGACAGTCACTTTTTTCAGATCACTTCACTCACTTAAAAAACAATTCACTCACTTTACAACACTTCACTCACTTTAAAAACACTTCAATCACTTCAACCGAAAACAAATATGCTGAAATACGCAGAAATAGGATATCAGGGGTGATAGCCTAACCGAAAACAAAAATGTTGAGATACGCAGAATTAGGCTTCCAGGGGCGATAGCCTAACCAAAAGTGTTTTTTTTTTTTTTAAATTGAAATACGCAATAATAGGCTACCAGCGTTGAATAGCCTAACCGAATATAATAAAATTGAAATTCGCAGAAATAGGCTACCAGGTGTGATAACCTAACCTTAAACAAATATATGTATAACAGAATATGTAACTAAATATACAATTCACCAAATAGAGATTATATAAAAATAAAGTGTGACTGCACACAAGGGGTTAATATACTGTGTCAACAGATGACCCTGGTGTCACTGAAGCCTAGTAAAGCAGTAGCCTACTCTTTTTAGATAAAAAAGTGTATCAGTCAAAGGTTATTACAAGATCGTGCAAGCAACAACTAAAATTACAGATATATATAGCTACAGTAGGATACCAAATACAATATCTACAAGAGTTAATAATAAAACAGATTGGCTGGCTATAGGCTAGGCTAGGTTTGGGTTAGGTTAAAAGCTTGGCAGGTTGGGTTAGGCTAGGTTAGTTTGTACAAATACCACCCTTAGCTTAAAGTAAAATCAGTCTGAGGAGAAAAAGTCAAGAATATATCTAGGGGGAAAAGATAAATGAATGCACTTAAATTTGGTACAAAATTTGCTGGAATTTAATATGTATAATCCCCAAAAAAGGTTTGTTTACAAAATGGTGTCGGCGTTAGTCCCTGTAGGCGGTTAGTTAGTAAACAATATTGTTTATTAGCAAATTAATATGCAAAGCTTTACTTACATACAAGGCAGTTAAATTGATACTTACTACAGTAGGTAATGGGTAAAATTAGGGGCTACGATTTTATATAAAATAGTAATAAGAGAGCGTTTGTTAACAAAGCAAAACAAAACAATAGATGGCGCTAGTGGCGCCCTGTCCGAGCAGGAGTCTTGTGATAAACACAAAGTTTTTCAGTCAATACACAGCGAAATATCGTGCAGTGTTACTTACTAAGCTACAGGATGGTTAAACGTGCTCTTAACCACCTTTCATGCACAAGAATGAAGAGGATGAGTAGTTAATACTCAAATTATGATCGATATCGTGAGAGCGTTGACAGAGCGTCTGCAGCGTCTGGCGGTAGCACGGGGTGTGAGGTGTCCATATTATCAAAAAGACAAACAAACTGGAGAGAATACAACTGTGAATAATAACAAATATTCTTACAGTACAAACAAATAATACGAAGAACGTCTAATTAAAGAGTTCAATCTTTTTAGCTTAACATAGTGCAGGTTAAGAGGAGAACAAAGTATATATTTATTAAAGTTCTTGACAATGTGGATGATAACAAATATTTCACAACTGACAATTCAAATTACACGAGGAAATGGTTGTTAAATCATTGGAAAGCCTTTCCACTTGCATGAGGCAAAGCATTTGTTTTTCCATCAAGTGGTAAATTTTGAAATCGATTACCTATAGTCTATTCGCTGTAAGTAGGCGAGAAATTATGATCTCTAACATCTGTAACTATAAAAAGACTAGAGTAATCGAGCTAATATTTGTACCATTTGGGAAGAGTCACTCAACGAATATATATATGTAAAAAATTGACAGCCCATTTTCTCTAGCCCTTTTTGAGTTACAGAGGTTAGAGGTCATAATTTCTCGCCTACTTACAGCGAATGGACTACCTAGTAATATAATCGCGTGTTACACCGTCCAACCTTTCAAAACCGACTAGATAAAGTTCTCGCTCTAAACACCGATTAACTGCATTAAGGGGGGTCACCTGCGTGTTTTCTCTTTCTCTCCTTGTCTTTTTTTTTTTTTTTTTTTTTTGTATCCGTTCGGCCCCATTCAGCCAACTGCTTTAAGACGTTTATCCCCATCCAGGTGTTGATTTCTTCCTGTCGAGCGATAGCGAGCCAGCATTGTATGGAGAAATCCGGCTTCGCCGGAGAAATGTTTCTATCGAAAAATTTACAAATTTAGGTTGCTGTCAAAACAAATATATATATATATATATATATATATGCTGGCTAGCTACCGCTCGCAAGGAAAATATTGACACCTGGATGGGGGTAAACGTCTTTAAACAGTAGGCTGAATGGGACCGAATGGTTAAAAGCCAAAGAGATAGGGAGAGAAAGAGAAAAAAAGCGAGGTGGGCTCCCTTAACAAACGAATAGCTCCCACCATACTGTGCTATCCTATATTTTACCCTACACAGACTTAGTAGATTAGTTCAAAGTAGCATAGTAAGGATCAACAGGTCTGAGGTTGGTTTGTTGGTTTTTCTGTGTGTTCATTTTCCCACAATCTATCTGTTTTCAATAACAGTTATTTAATTGGTAAGGGCAGCAGGGTCTTTGAGGTACTGATATTTGATTGATACTTCTTGCCCCCCCCCCCCCCCGGTAGCCAATATAGGAGGCCTGCAGTGTAATGTCTCGGTGCTTCCAATATTATAGTTAGCACACTAATCGAATATATCACTACCCATCACACTCACGCTCTCCCACTCTCTCTCTCTCTCTCTCTCTCTCTCTCTCTCTCTCTCAACAACACACAGACACAAACAACGAACAAACCCCGTGGCCAATATACGAGGTGTGAAGCGTAATGTCTCGCTGCTCCCCATATTTGAATTAGCACACAAATCAAATATCTAACTACCCAACACACTCACGCTCTCTCTCTCTCTCTCTCTCTCTCTCTCTCTCTCTCTCTCTCTCTCTCTCTCTCTCAACAACACACACACACACACACGCCGTGGCCAATATACGAGGTGTGAAGCGTAATGTCTCAGTGCTCCCAATATTAAAATTAGCACACTAATCAAATATCTAACTACCCAACACACTTACGCTCTCTCTCTTCTCCTCTCCCTCCTCCTTCCTCCCTCTCTCCCCACCCCACCCAGCACAGACACACACACACACACACACACCCTGGCTAATATACGAGGTCTGAAGCGTAATGTCTCGGTGCTCCCAATATTGGCGAAACGATTCTCCTTCCCGGGGCAATACGTATCACCAGATGCCTTAGTACCACACGCCAAAGTTGAGTGATAGTGATATTGGCGATAGGCGTCACCGAGGGGAAGATATTATTTGTTGATTTCATACAGTACTTGTTTTATATGCTTCTAGACATTTTTATAGTCCTTCCAATAAATAATTAATTCTACATGTACCACTGTACTATAAATGACGCTAAACATTACTTATAGCAATATTGTCAATACTTGTCGGCGAGGGGAAGATATTCTTACTTGGTTTTATACAGTACGTGTTTTATATGCAAGTCCTTCCAATACAAAAATCAATGCTATACAGTATGTACCGATATACTACGAATGACACTAGAAATGAATAATAGCAATATTGGCATGCATTATTAGACATTTGTATAGTCCTTCCAACACAAAATCATTGCTATATGTACCGCTACACTACAGTATACATGAAGCTAGAAATTAGTTATAGTGATATTGGCGATACTTGTCAGTTAGGGGATGATATTCTTATTTGATTTTATATAGTACGTGTTTTATATGCTTTATTAGACATTCGTATAGTCCTTCCAATAAAAAATCAATACGATATGTACCGATATACTATAAATAACACTAAACATTACTTATAGCAATATTGGCGATACGCGTCAGCAGGGAAGCTATTTGATGTACAATCGGGGATATTAAGTGTTGTCATAGATTCCAGTGGTTTTCGCTCAACAAGTGTTATCGGTATCTTTATAGTTACTGGGAAAAGTGCTTATCCCTCAGAGTATTAGTCAGTGTCCGAAACTTTGTGAAATATCTGACAACACTTATTAACCTCGACTGTACATGCTTAGATAAATATGCAGTATTCGAGAATGCATAATATATCGTAGGCTTGTGCATATACCTTTAACTGTCTTGATAGCGTAATGCTTAGTGTGTGGAATTTCGGTGTGAGTATCCTAGGTTCGAGTCCTTGGAGTACCACCTGTATTCATAACTGTCATTGATTTAATTAGTTAGGTTTATTTGTAAATTAATTGGTGGGTTGGTGAAAACAAATATGAATTTATATCACAAATGTTAGTTATATTCGTCATACTTAATTTTTTGATATATGTATTTACAGTATTAATGAGGCTAAAAGTTGAGTAATATAATTATGTTATGGCAATACTCGTCAGCCATGATTATATAATATTCTATTATATGTGTGTTTCATAAAATGTGTATGTGTATTCATTATTCTCGGTAAAAGTTGAAGTTTCAGTATTGATCTAGGGAAGAAACAAAAATAATAAAAAAACAAAAATAAGTAATTAAATAATTAAATTAAATAAATAAATTAATGAAAACCTTCCCTTACCCCCAACTTGTCCACCAATATCGCATTAGATACATTAGGTTGGTTCGGTCAGCCAATTTGTCAAGTTTTATGTATTTAATAGTCGCCGGTAAAGTTGAGCAACGTAAATATTGTTGAAATTTATTTGTAGTAGGGTTTCCATCTTGTACATACAACATCGTAGGTTGACGGTAAGGTGGATAGCTACACTGTAAATCTGCAGTCGATCATTATTGAAATAGTATGAAATAAAATGCTTTGAATAATGTTCAATGAACAGTCGCGCTAATAAGTGATCTCTCGGCACCAAGTATGTTTTGATCAATAATTTGTATCAGCAATATCTAAGCTTCATTTCTTCATATCGAGTGAAATATACAAACATGTTCCTAAACTTACCCACCCTATTCAACATCTGACAGACATTAATACAGCACAGAGCAAGCCAAACGTAATGACAGCTGGGACATGACTTATTAGCGCGACCGTACCAGTACGTAGGTAACATATACATTAATTATAGCACTGTAGCACTAGTAGCACTATAGCACTAATCAATAGAGTCGGTATTTCAGCTGCTAAAACAGCGTCACATCATACAAATATAGCATTTCTCACATACAAAATTGTGTATAACTTTTTGTTTCTCCTTACATCATAAAACATACTGGTTGTTTCTCCTTACATCATAAAACATACTGGTTGTTTTTTTTCACTGGCATCCTAAGCCTATGATTGTTGTGATTTTGTGTGTTTGTGCAATTATGCACAATTCCATGTTCATGTTTTTCGAGTGATTTTGGCTAAATCAACAATTTTGGGTAATTCGTCGTGACCCTCATTAAGCCTTCTACCAATAATCGTATTACAGATGTTCTTAAAAGAAAATCAATCATATTGAATTATATTGCTCGCTGATGTAGGCCTATTATTTGTAAGCAATCCAATTGTATATACAGTAGTGTACCTCTTATTTGAGCAGGCGATTGTACTATTGTATATACTGAATATATATATATACGGTATATATATATTTTTTTTTTTTTTTTTTTTTGGGGGGGGGAACAATTATGCTATAATATAGTGACTTAATATACTGATCATTTGATATAGCCAAAATAGATCGGCTCGCTGAGTTTCAGTAGTCAATGGTATAAGTTCCGTTTTTACGAAGGAACATTGTTCACGTGTTCCCGTTCACGAGAGTTCCTCCTGAGATTACACATTAGAAATTCTCTAGGAATGGTAGGCCACCCAATTATCAGATATGAGTACCGGTATGTCTTAAATATGAAAAAGAAAAGGGTGATGCATTTTTCCATTGCTCTGTGATTTTACTCTAATTGCGATTTTGTATACAGTATATTGTCAGTTTTAGTGTCTGCTGAAAATGTTTAATGCATAAATATTTCCACTGCTTTGTGATTTTACTCCTTTTGCGACCTTTTTATATATCTAGAATGCATATATGTTGTTCGTGTTCGCTTCTAGTTGCTTTGATCCCTTGAGTGTTGGTAGTTGTCTGACATAATTGGTAGCGTTTGTTTGTGTTCCTTTAACCCTTTCAGGATACGATGATATCCAAAATATAAGGACAAATATACACGTCTTCGAATACTGAAAAGGTTAATTCGTGTCTTGTTGTTTCAAAATGGTCGTAACATGTTTGTCAGGACGAATATAAGGTGTTCGACCATTGTTTTAAGTTATCCAATTTTCTTTAACACTAACATTTTATTTGGACACTGAACGCATTTTCATCTAAGGCTAATCGGATTAATATGAGAGATGCCTGCCTAATAATTGGAGTGCTGAAATAAGTGGTTTTGATCTGAGAATTATTGTGTTTGTCTTTGGTCCTACACACACAAAACAATAATTAGATAAGCAACGTCAAAATTCGTCTGGCTGATTAATTTAGGTTATTTACATGTTAAGAGATACATGTTTTACTTTCTTCGCGCGTGACTCTTCTGTGGATTATTGATAACTTGCATTGAGGCGCAGGTGCTTATCAAGGTCATCCAAAAGCTTAGATTTGCTCAACGAGGCCCATCCACGATCAGCAGGTACACACGGTAAGGTATACACATGACCTTGATAGGCCCTGGCAAGATTTTGTTTGGTCACGATGCTCCACTTCGAGTTATCAATCAAACGAATAGGACACTAACACCCGTATACAGTATTTACACATGGAAAGGGTGCTACCAGTACTATAGTAAACGCAGATAAACTTAATAAATGCTAATAAATGTTAATTTGTGATACAGGACTAAATACCATTCAGTTTCAGAAAAAAAATAATCATCACGTTGGTGAGATTCAATAATATGGCTGTAAATGTCGTACATGTGATATTCTTGAGCACCTCTATTAGCTAACAGTTAGTCAATATTAAATAGTAACTGGACGAAGCTTTTACATCCAAGACTATTCATAGACACAGCCCTGGACTATTTTTGACGCAGTGCTTAACTATTTATTACTTTATGTGTTTATGTTTGTGTTCTGTCTGTTTCCTGGACAATTATTTATTATATTCCCTCTTCGTAGCTTTGTTTGTTTGTTTGCTGATCCCTTTGTTGCCACCTGTCTATTTCTGTTTCCACCTGACGAACCCTTCCAAACAATGCCGTCTGTATTATTTTATTCTGGCTAACATTAGACGATATTTATGAAGTTTTAGGATGAACAGGTGGGAATGAAAATGATCAAAGGTATATTCTATATCATATACCCGTCTGACTCCCACAGGTCTTTCCTAAAAGGATGAAATCGTTTGATAAAAGCCATAATGAAAAGGCAGTATTTGGTCATCGTATTGAGAAAGTTAAGGGGAGATTTTTAGTTTGCTCCCTTGACCTCCATCAAGCTTAAAATTATACCCCTATGACACCCCTTCGCGATAAATGTATACATTTTTCGGTAGAACAATGCCCTGGCCTAAATAATGGGCTCGCTTTCGGTTGCCAGAAAAAGAGACACCTAAATGGCATGAAAGGTCATAACACTGAAAAGGAAACGGAGCGAATGGTCTTCAAATTGCCAAACTAATGGGGCGAACAGCATAACATATTAAAACAAATAGGGATAGGAAGAAGGGGGTTTAGAAAAATAGTAAGACTATACCCTTACCGTTATCATTTCTTTACCTTGACTACTGCTAAGCTCTACCTCCCTATCTATTCTTCATGGGTGTCTTTTATATATGTATTTCCATCTTAAGACTCTATTGCACCCAAAACAAAAATAACATCTTGTCACCCTGTTCTTCTATAAGTTTGTATAGATTACCTGTCTTCAAAATTCTATGTAATGTTCTATGCTTACATTTCCTTATGTTCTTCTAAAGTTTGTTTAAATTACTTGTCTTCAACATTTGATGTAACGTTATATGCTTATATTTCCATATGTTCTTCTAAAGTTTGCTTAAAGTACTTGTCTTCAAAATTATATGTCATGTTCTACGCTTATTATTATGTCCTTATGTTCTTCCAAAGTTTGTTTAAATTAATTGCCCTGACAATTATATGTAATGTTCTATGCTTGTAATTCCTTATGTTTTTTTTTTAAAGTTCGGCTAAAGTACTTGTCCTCAAAATGTAATGTAATGTTTTATGCTTCTATTTAAACTATCACCATAAAGGCTAAGCCGTATTAAAATTAATATTTTAATATATAAATTAATAATTTTGTTTTTCAGATTAATTACAAGCACAATTTCAGATACGGTGTCTCAGCTTAAGCAAAAATGACAGTGGTATTTGTCCATCCACTTCAAGAACACCTAGATAAATTAACAAATATTACCTCATACAATCCCCATATATATCTCATGTATATTATATCGTGATCTTTAGTAACCTCGTTGTTTTCCATGTCATCATTATGTATTTATGTGTGGATCTAATATCACTATACACATTTATATTATAATCCGATCATCATATCCATCTCCATGATTAGCATATCTTATAATCATCAAAAGCATCTCCCTGTAATATTATCACCATCATTAACAATTTCATCACCCAAGTCTATCATATCATCACACACATCTCAACGTAATCATATCATCATCATAAACATCTCTATCACACCATAACACCTCAATTGTTTAAGGGGGGTGACCTGCTTTCTGTTCTCTTCTTTTCTCTCTTTGTCTGGCTTGTATCCATTCGGCCCCATTCAGCCCACTGTTTTAAGACGTTTACCCCAATCCAGGTGGTCAATATTTTCCTGGCGAGCGGTAGCGAGCCAGCATATATATTTATTTTTTGACAGCAAGCTAAATTTGTAAATTTTTCGATAGAAAAGTGTGTCCGGCGAAGCCGGATTTCTCCATACAATGATGGCTCGCTATCACTCGCCAGGAAGAAATCGACACCTGGATGGGGATAAACGTCTTAAAACAGTTGGCTGAATGGAGCCGAATGGATACAAGCCAGATAAAGAGAGAAAAGGAGAGAAAGATAAAAAAAAAAGCGAGGTGGGCTCCCTTAACACATCTCAACATTATCATATCACCATCATAAGCATCCCTATCTTTATTGGACAACATCATAACACCATAGATAGGAACATGTTTGTATATCTCACTCGAAACGATGAATATATACAAAAAGTATGTATTATTTTTGTATATTTTTATTTGATAGTGACAGATAACTTGAATGTAAAGGCGATAGTAGGGTTGGGTGGTGGGTGACAACTACCGTGTTTGATGGTGGAGCAATAATGGTTCGGTGGTTTTCACAGGTACGCCACGGTAGCCTTGTCCGTTTCCTAGGCATTCAGGGGTGACTTTAAACTCATGACACAAGGTCAAGTGGCTTAATTCTCCACATTTGGTAATGCACTATATTGACGAAAATTAGGGGACAGTGTGAAACAAGCTCTGGCAAAATATCATACAGATCCAACCGTTTGTTAATATGTTATTCCCGAAGAACGATGCAACATGGCCTCTGAAACCCATAGTAGATGGAGACACACGGACGACTTTTCTATTTATTTCTATTTTGTATTTTTTATAGTCATTACCAGCGATCTAACAACAATATATATATATATATATATATATATATATATATATATATATATATATATATATATATATATATATATATATATATATTTAATTCAGCTATAATAATCTACCTTCAGGCTAGTTCCCGGTGATGATGTCAACACACACAAACACACACACATACTTACACACATGCTTACTCACACACAAATGCAGACACACATACACACGTAGACAGACACACACACGCAAACAAACACACAAACACCTAACATACACACACACACACACACACACACACACACACACACACACACACACACACACACACACACACCCTAGCCTAGTAGGTAGAGCTCTCGTCTCACACACGAGGGGTCGGGGGTTCAATTCCCGGCCGGGCGGAGACAAATTGGGCTTGTCTCCTTTCATGTGTTAGCCTCAGTTCACCTAGCTGTAAATAGGTACCTGGAATAAGTGGACGACGTTGTGACGTCCCATCTGGGGTTGGCAAAAATGGTACAAGGCGAGATGGGTATCATATGGTTCACCTAAGCTGATGGCTACCTAAGCCTTCGGGCGAGACGGTACCGTCTATAGTGAGAATGGTACCATACAGATCCACCCTAAGCCTTCGTTTCCGATGTCGCCAATTGGCTAAAATACAGACTACACACACATCCACAGCCATTCCAACAGTACATAAAACACTTAACATGCATTTCACGCAATACATTCCCAGTTAAGGAGGCGCGATAATAATGAGCTTAGCTCGCATTGCGTGGATTCCCCTTGACGAACAAGTAACTGAGTAACACACACACACACACACACACACACACACACACACACACACACACACACATAATGCCTGAAAAAATAATCCGATTGCAAATGCAGAATAAAACGTTTTAGAGATTCTGTTTTTAGAAATGAAAATAAAAGTTACAAAATATAATAAAAGTTGTTGCGGAAATTCAGGTTCACATAAACATTGTTGGCTAATTTATTTCGAACCGAATTTAATCTTTCTAACGTTGTCGCCTTAATTTGTTGTATTCTGATTATTATTAGATAATTGTATGCAGTTTATGAAGGACTCGTGGAGGCAGAATAAAGATTTATTGAGGTTTTGTCCCTTCGATTCATAGAGGTTTTTCCTGGGTCGAGAAAAATCCTCTAATTATAGCCAACATGAAATATAATTTACTCGTATACAGTATATACTAAAAATGTGTCACTTATAAATATATACAAATATCTGTAATTCCACTAATAACAACTAATACACGAAGTCAACTCATCGGTTAAATCAAGAGGGCAAATACAAAAATAGGATCAATAAATAAATATATATACAAAATACCGACATAAATTCAGAGCTGAGAATTTTCATCCGTAGCATACGCATCAAATCTGTAAAATAATCTTCATTGAAATATTCAAATGCAAAGCTTCTTAGTCGATCAATTAGAGCGAATTTTCTCGGATTATATTGCAAGTGAAGCCATGCAATGCTGTGAAAGCATAAGTATACGGTAACAAAATTGAGAAGTATGATGTGTGAAAAATATAAGTTCATTGATGAGGTAATATTGCTAGTGCTTTACCTGTCTAACTGGTATAAGATGGGTTTATTTCCACCAAAATACCTTTAATATGCTAGATTATTATGGCCACTATATAAAGTGTCCATAATAATTATCTTCTTACGGGGGCTCACCTGCGTTTTTTATCTTTCTCTCCTTTTCTCTCTTTCCCTGGCTTGTATCCATTCCGCCCCATTCAGCCAACCTTTTTTAAGACGTTTATCCACATCCAGGTGTCGATATCTTCCTGGCGAGCGATAGCGAGCAAGCATTGTATGAAGAAATCCGGCTTCGCCGGAAACATTTTTCTATCGAAAATTGTACAAATTTAACTTGCTCTCAAAACAAAAATATTTATATGCTGGCTCGCTTCCGCTCACCAGGAAAACATTGACACCTGGATGGGGGTAAACGTCTTAAAACAGTATGCTGAATGGGGCCGAATGGATACAACCCTAAGAGAGAGGGAGAGAAAGACAAAAAAAGCGAGGTGGGGTCCCTTGAAGGAATATTGGTGGAAATAAACCCATCATATACCAGTTAGAAAGGTAAAGCACTATATCAATATTACCCAATAATCTTATATTTTTCACACTTTATACACCTTTGATATTCACTCAATCGGCTTATGAGCCAATGAGCTTCCATAAGAAATTAGTTTAATTATACCAGATGCTGCCACTTAAATCTATCCTTAGTTTTTAGTCGACAGAAATGTTGCTCTAAATAATTAGGGGTGAAATATACACATTTTGTATATATATCTAATGAAGGTAAATTATGAGTCTGATAAGTTTGTCTTTCGCGTGTATATATACAGTATATATATATTGATCCTATTTTTGTATTTGCCCTCTTGATCTATAACCGATAATTTGACACCAGCGCATTTCGGCAACTTTTTTACGACAACTTCTCCGGCAACGTTTCGGTGTTCTTGTTCACTGGTATCTGCAAACAAAGTGAACGTTAATAATTAAAGTTATTTTATGTGGATGGTTTGTTACGAAATCTTAAGTCAGGAGCTGTGACGCCATATTTTCAAATAAATATATGGAAAAAGCGTTCGTAGGACTTTAACCCCTTCACCACCCATTACGTAATTGTTATCATATGCTGGCTAAATTAGACGATTTTCTTTAGTTTGAAATCTACCTATAATATCTCGATAAACCCTATAATCTAAGTTTAGCCAGAATCAAAAGTAAAAAGGCATCATGGTGCTGAAGGGGTTAACCTCTAGTAGGAAGCCTTTCTCCTTATATTATGGTAATTATAATGCGTTTATATTTTGCATCGGAAGGACCTTTGTGTGGCCCTTCGTTAGCTGAATATAATCCTCTAGTGTTATTCAGATTATAATGAACACGGCGCCTTCGAATAAAGGGAGCCCACCTCGTTTTATTCTCTTTCTCTCCCTCTCTCTCTCTTTGGCTTGTATCTATTCGGCCCCATTCAGCCTACTGGTTTAAGACGTTTACCACCATCCAGGTGTCAATATTTTCCTGGCAAGCGGTAGCGAGCCCATATATATATTTTTATTTTGACAGCAAGCTAAATTTGTACATTTTTCGATAGAAAAATTTCTCCGGCGAAGCCGGATTTCTCCATACAATGCTGGCTCGCTATCGCTCGCCAGGAAGAAATCGACACCTGGATGGGGATAAACGTCTTAAAACAGTTGGCTGAATGGGGCCGAATGGATACAAGCCAGGGGAAGAGAGAAAAGGAGAGAAAGATAAAAAAAAGCCGGGGACCCTCCTTAAAGGACTTATTATGTGCACAAAATACACACTCGGATTAATATTATAGTCTAACGAACTACATAAACAGTGGCTATAGTCTATTCACTGTAAGTAGGCAAAAAATCATCATCTCTAACCTCTGTAACTCAAAAACGACTGGAGTAATCGAGCTAATATTTCTACCATTTGAGAAGAGTCAGTCAAGGAATAGATTTGGGCATTTATAGCCACTTTGCTCTAGCCCCTTTTGAGTTACAGAGGATAGAAGTCATGATTTTTCGCCTACTTACAACGAAAAGACTATAGTCTGCGCGTCGAGGAATATTCTGAAAACATGTAATTACTAAAAAATCCATATATATTGAGAAGTTCGAGTCGAGTGATAAAGCCAGAGAATCGTTCGAGTGGTTGTGTTTCATTGACCTTCACTTGCCATATATTAACACATATAAGAATGTTAGATTTAGAGGATTATAATAGTTGAGATCAGTATAACCCTATAAGTTCAAGATCACCACAACCATTACCACCACCACTACTACCAATAGTCATTATTACTACCATCACACCATTATACCAATTAATTATTAACACCACTACTACCATTATTAGTACCACCATCACTATCACCACCACCACCAAAACCATTCTCACCACCACTATCGCCACCGTTATCAGCACCAGGACAATCACCAGCAAAAATATATAAAACAAATAAAAACCCGTATGCACCACCATAGTAAATAGCGATGGTCCACCACTATCACCACCACCATCACTTATCTTCCTCAATCATCACCACCACGCTCACCATTATTAACACTATCATTATCACCAGAACCACTACTGTCAATACAAAGCTACCACGACGATGCTCATTACAGATATATCAAACATTTTCACTATCACCACCACCCCCACCGCTACTATCACCACCACTGTTACTATCACCACCACTGTTATTAACACCACCACCACTATTACTAACACCACCACCACTATCACCACCACCTCTACTATCATCACCACCACCCCCACCGCTACTATCACCACCACTGTTACTATCACCACCACTGCTACTAACACCACCACCACTACTACTAACACCACCACCACTACTACTAACACCACCACCACTATCACCACCACCCCCACCGCTACTATCACCACCACTGTTACCATCACCATCACTGCTACTATCACCACCACCGCTACTATCACCACCATCACCACCACCGCCACCGCTACTATCACCACCACCACCACCGCTACTATCACCACCACAGACGCCCCAGTAGTGACCCTCCGCCGCCAGCCTGCCGAGCCTACCGAAGTGAAGGAGGGGGACACCATCACCTTCGTCTGCGAGGTGTCTGCCAACCCCAAAGCCAACATCACCACTTTCTTCCACAAGGTCAGTCCTCTTACTTTTTATATATTTGTTTTTCTCTTTACTTTGTTTTTACTTTTGTTTTACTATTTTTGTTTTTTACTTTTTTTTTTTAATTTAAAAAAAACATCTTATATTAACTTACTGGATTTTGTAACTACTCTATTAGCCCTGGGTCACACAGAGAATTAGTACAACTACCTGTAGTTATAGGTGATGCCGTACATACTTGGGAATTAAGGAAAAGAAACATAAATAGAATTATATCCGTATGTAGCTAATGGTCTTGTCCAATCGCCTAAGAGAGGTTCACCCTCTCCACCATCCAATGTATTTATGTGCCAGAGATAACGAGTTTCTGGAAGAAAATGTCAAAGGTAGCTCTGGGGTGATCAGGGGAGTGAGAGAATGTGAGAACATTGGTCACTATTAGACATGAGGCGAGTTCAATTAATAAATAAAGTATTTGATTATAATTACATGTTTATTCTTATGTGACGAATACACCTACTGTATGTAGCCTACTCAATTATGTTTGCAGCTACCTGGTGTGTAGACCTAAGCATGAATATCATCGTGATGCATTCAAAAGTAAAAAACTTATCACATAACACATAATTTAGCTACCGGTACTGTATCTTATAACAACCATGTACCGTACAGTTCAAACATTGTCTGAAAAGACAGAAATTTCATGATAAATATAAATGAAAACATAATTCAAACATTATTTTACATCAATTCAGTTTCGTTAAGTGGAAAACCATACAAGGCTGTTCTAGGCCAATCTAGAACATTTCGTACCGATTACTGGAATACAAATATTTTACTTTGCCTCCAAGACACCCAAGATTCACTATCCCTCCCTAGCATAAAACCATACCTGAACGGAGCGAAACATATTATTGTTGTTTATATCATGGGGCACAACAAGGGAGTATGGTTCGTTTTTCTGGCCCCCATTCTTCCTCATGTTTAGCCCCATTAGTTTTCAGATGTTAAGACGTTCGTTCTATTAGTTTGGCGATTTTCAGAGCTTTCACCCCATTGATTTGTCAATAATAAGACCTTTTGTGCCATTTAGGTGATGATTTTTTTCCTGGCGAGCGATCGTGAGCCTGTAGTTTTAAGAGAAACTGGCCTTCGGCCGGAACATAATTCTACCGAAAAAATGTAAAAATTTATCTTGCAAGGGGATCTAGGGGGTGTTATTTTTGTTTTAAATTTGATGAAAGTCTAAAGAGGATACTAGAAAAATTATAAATAAATGATTTTTTTTTACCAAAAAGTGAACTATCCCCCCTTGACTTCCCAACCCCCACATTGCCGCTCCGGGCACAAACGTTTCGAGGTCACAACCCCAACAATGACGCTCCGGGCACAAACGTTTCGAGATCACAACCCCAACATTGACGCTCCGGGCACAAACGTTTCTAGATCACAACCCCAACATTGACGCTCTGGGCACAAACGTTTCTAGATCACAACCCCAACATTGACGCTCCGGGCACAAACGTTTCTAGATCACAACCCCAACATTGACGCTCTGGGCACAAACGTTTCTAGATCACAACCCCAACATTGACGCTGCGGGCACAAACGTTTCGAGATCATAACCCCAACATTGACGCTCTGGGCACAAACGTTTCGAGATCACAACCCCAACATTGACGCTCCGGGCAAAAACGTTTCGAGATCACAACCTCCACGTTGACGCTCCAGGCACAAACGTTTCAAGATCACAACCTCCAACATTGACGCTCCGGGCACAAACGTTTCTAGATCACAACCCCCACATTGACGCTCCGGGGAAAAACGTTTCGAGGTCACAACCCCCACATTGACGCTCCGGGCACAAACGTTTCGAGATCACAACCTCCAACATTGACGCTCCGGGCACAAACGTTTCTAGATCACAACCCCAACATTGATGCTCCGGGCACAAATGATTCTAGATCACAACCCCAACATTGACGCTCTGGGCACAAACGTTTCGAGATCACAACCCCAACATTGACGCTCTGGGCACAAATGTTTCAAGATCACAACCTCCAACATTGACGCTCCGGGCACAAACGTTTCTAGATCACAACCTCCAACATTGACACTTCGGGCACAAGCGTTTCTAGATCACAACCCCAACATTGACGCTCCAGGCACAAACGTTTCAAGATCACAACCTCCACATTGACGCTCCAGGCACAAACGTTTCAAAATCACAACCCCCACATTGATGCTCTGGGCACAAACGTTTCGAGGTCCATGGAACACCTAATCTGGTCTTTAGTATTCAGCCAGCGTGGTCCCAGTGCAGTCCCCGCTCTCGTTACTCCCGTGTGTCGCCCAAATATCGCACCGTTCCCACGCCACAACTACTGCTGCAAGTCACTAGAACTACTTTACTGTATAATGTTCACGCCTATTCCCATTATATTTTAACTTTTCCATTTTTTTTTTATGCAAGTTTCGTATATATTATTACATTCAAATTCTCACCCCCAGACTCACTTCAAGCTAAATAGAGAGACCCCCCCCCCCCATTTCTTTCAAAATGTGTGTGTACATTTTATCAGTAGAAAAATGCCCTGCCAAAAGCCGGGAAAAAAATCGACACATAAATGGCACGAAATACCTTAATACTGGCAAAAGAAAAAAATCGTCAAACTAATGCGCCAAACATTTTAAAATCTCAAAACTAATGGGGCTACACATAAAGGAGAAGGGGGTCCAGAAAAAAACATCCCCTAACTATAAACTCTCCTATCCAAACAACCATGTTATTAAATTAGTTAGGTTAGGAGGGTGTTATGAGGGTGTTATGCCAAGGTGTCACCGGCGGAGCTACCCTCATCCATCACCAGAGACACACCTTCACTCTATTTACCCAGGGATTGGCGTACCACGGATAATACGCGACAAAATAATACACCGCTAGTACCAGGACTTAAAGTACACACACACACACACACACACACACACACACACACACACACACACACACACATACACATACGCACACACACAACAAAATATATACACACACACACACAATAAAAAAATGCACACATACGCACACACACAACAAAAAATACACATACACATACCCACTCTCACACACACATACACACACACGCACAAGCACACTAGTATTCAAATCAGGCCATTCTGTAATATAGGCCTACTGTAGTTTACCAGTTTTCAAAAGATCTGCCAATTCGAAAACTATGATAAATGTTCTATCTATCTATCTATTGCCTGACGCCGTGATCCCCGAAGGGGTGGCCACGAACGAACCGCCCCCATGCACCTCTGTCCCCAGTCAGTCGACGCCTTACCCCCCAACCAGCACCGCCTTCGTTCATGTACTTCCTCACTCCATCCTTCCACCTCTCATTCGGTCTACCTCTCCCTCTCTGTCCCTCCACCTCGCTCTCGTACACCCTCTTAGTCATTCTCTCGCTTTCCATACGTTCCATATGGCCGAACCATCTCAAGTTGTTCCTTTTCACACTTTCCAGCACATCTACCTCCACACCACACCTCCTTCTTACTTCCTCATTAGTCTGTCTATCCCTCCATGTAACTCCGCACGCATTCCTTAAGTAATTCATTTCCACTGCTCTCGCTCTTGGTCTGAGTCTCTCAACCAACGTCCATGCTTCGCTTCCGTAAGTCAGTGTCGGGATTACCACACTGTCATGCAAGGACTTCTTCACTTCCATACTGACCACCCTATTTCTTGTTACTGCTGCTTTTAGCGTTCCTACAACCCTCTTCCCCTGTTGTACCCTCTCCCGAACTTCTTCATCCATAGTCCCATCTTTACTCAACACACTGCCAAGATACTTAAAAGAGTTGATGATCTCCATAGCCTGACCGTTCAGCTTCACCTCACACTCTGTGACTTCACCCTTTTCGAAGACCATAACCTTGCTCTTCCCCGCATTTACCTTCAAATTCCGTTTTTCGCACACTGTTCCAAACTCATTTACCAGACCCTGCAACTCCCATTCATTATCACTCATCAGAACTGTATCATCCGCAAACAGCAGTATATGTAGCTTCCACTCAATTCCCTCCCTTTTCAGCGATACACCAACATCCACTGCTCTTGATAGTATTCCTTTTCATGACTCCATCCATATATACAGTAAACAACCACGGGGACATCACACACCCCTGTTTCAAACCAACATTCAGGTCAAAGAACTCGCTCTGCTCACTCTCCACACGTACTGCCGCCTTTGCACCCTCATACATGCTCTTCACTGCTTTCAGCAACTTGCCCTCTACTCCGTATATTCTAAGTACTTTCCACAAACCTTCTCTATCCATTCTGTCATAGGACTTCTCCAAGTCCATAAAGGCAACACACCTTTTGTTTCTTCTCCAGATATTTCTCCACAACACAATTCAGGGTAAAAATCTGATCTACACATCCTCTTCCCTTCCTAAAACCTCCCTGCTCGTCGCCTATCCATTTCTCCGTTCTCACTCTCACTCTCTCAATCACTACCCTACTGTATACCTTCCCTACTACGCTTAGAAGAGATATTCCTCGGTGGTTACCACACACTTCTCTTTCCCCTTTGACCTTATATAGGGGGACTATTATTCCAGTCTTCCAGTCATCGGGTGCACTCCCCTTCTCCCATGCTAGTTTGCACATTTTCCATACGGTACCCATTCTATCACTATCTCACCACCATACCTCAACATTTCCCCACACACTCCATCTGTTCCTGGTGCTTTCCCCAACTTCACTCTTTTCATGGCTTCCCACACTTCTGACCTGATCCCCACCTCCTCCTCCACTACTTCTCTTCTTCTCCCTCCCATACCATATCCAGCTATGATTGCTGGCTCTTCATTCCTTACAATTGGCAACTCACTGAAGTACGGTACTCCCTCCATCTTTCGACTCTCTCTTGCTTCTCCGCTAGCATTCTCCCATTCTTATCTTTCACACCCTTACTGCTTCCCCTGCTACCTTCCCTAACTTTCTTGACTTCTTTCCAGAACAGTTTCTTACTCTCCCTCCATTTTACTCAGATTCCTTCCAAATTCCTCATCTACTCTTCTCTTACTTTCCTTCACTACTCTTTTCACCACACTCTTACTCTCCACGTACCTCGCTCGTTTCTGTCTCTCGAAATCTTCATTTCCTCTACTACACAACCACTCTCTATATGCTTTCTTCTTTTCTTCCACAGCTATTCTTACCTCTTCTGTCCACCATGCTGTACCTTTCACTCCCCTCCCTCTTCTCCTCACTCCACACACCTCCTCACATGCTGCACAGATCTCATCCTTAAACACCTTGCTCATATCCTCCACTTCCTCCATAACTTCCAGGTCGAACCCACCTAGTCGTCTTTCCACTGCTCTCCTGTACTCCTCCCTGACTTCCTCCTCCTGCAAGCTCTCCACCCTCCTCACCATTCCACCCTCCTCTCGCCTCCCTCCAGCTCTCCTCACCCACTTCTTTTGTATCCTAACCTTAGCTACCACTACATAATGATCAGACAGACCCCCCCCCCCCCATACCCCTATACACCCTAGCATCCATCACAGATTTCTTCATTCGTTCATCCACACATACATAATCAATCAATGACTTTCTTTCCACCACTGTCTTATCCTTCATCGTCAACATCCGTTTCCACGTGTACCTGTGGATCATTCTGTGTCGGAAGAAGGTGTTGGCTATCCACAGCCTCCTCCCCACACATACGTCCACAAGTGCACTACCATTCCCATTCACCTCTGATGGTACCCCCCACCCTCCCACCACTCCCTCAACTTTCCTATCACCCACCTTACCATTCATATCCCCAATCAGAAATATTCTTTCGTTCTTGTCAAACTTCTCCAGGCACGCCTCCACATTCATCCAGAACTCCTCTGTCGGGGCATACATGCATACAATCACCCACGTTTGTATTCCTACTTTCATTCTCACCCACACAATCCTTGAACCCACAGACCCATACTCTCTTACACATTCCTTCCATTTGCTACTTACAAACAAACATGCACCTTCTCTCGCTGTTCCTTCACTCACTCCAGCACACACACCCATTCCACACTCCCACTCTCTCACATCTGAACCTTTCCATTTGGTCTCTGTCATTCCACATACACCCAGCTTGGCATTCACTAACACTTCCAGAACCTCTCTCTCTTTTGTGCCATCATTCATGATAAATGTTATGCCATCAAATTACACGGAGTACCAATTATTTATCTAACAAGAATTTTAGTCAGAGCATCAGGCATTAAAACACATAATATATTATATGTT
>CM064483.1:56059355-56228464 GCA_032716605.1 Paralithodes platypus | reverse complement strand
ATCCTCCACCCTGACAAGACAGTCCCGCAATCACATTCTCACAACCGGCAATATGGCGAATGTCTAAGGTGTACTCTTGCAACATGAGCGACCATATGGTCCAGCCTTCATTTTTCAAATATAAATCTCAAAATATCCTATCAAATTAACTTTGAAATTTTTCAAATTACAAAATAACCACAACAAATTTTAATTGCAACATGAGCGACCATCTGGTCAGCCTCATATTCCGGTTGTGGAATTGATTGAGGAATTTAAGCGGGTGGTGGTCGGTATACACTACCACGACTGGCCCATATGCAGGAACATAGACCTCAAAGTGTCTGAGCGCTAACACGATTGCCAGCAGTTCCTTTTCAACAACCGAATAGTTTTTCTGTGCTGAATTAAATTTCTTTGAAAAGAAACTGACTGGATGCTCAAGACCTTCCTCGTCTGTCTGCAAAAGTACGGCACCAGCCCCTACTCCGCTGGCATCAGTCGCCAACTGAAATGGTCGTTCAAAGTCAGGGGCCCTGAAGATATGGTGAGTGCATAAAAGGTGTTTAACTACTCGAAACGCCTGCTCACACTCAGGTGCCCCAGCGGAACTTTCTATCTTTAGCTAGTAGATCTGTCAAAGGAGCTAACACAGTAGAATAGCCTCTTATAAAGCGGCGGTAATACCCAATCATGCCCAAAAATCTCATGATCTGCCGCTTGGTGGTCGGCCTGGGGAACAAGTCGATAGCCTGTATCTTCTGTTGGGGCGGGCTCACCTGCCCTAACCCAACCACAAACCCCAGATACTGCACGGTGGCTTGCACAAAGTCACACTTGCCCAGATTAACCACCAAGCCTGCTTTACTAAGTTGACTAAATAAGGCTTCTATGTGCTCACAGTGACTTTGGAAATCGTTGTCATAAATGATCACGTCATCAAGGTAGACAGTACAGTTTGGGATGTCTGCTACGATGTCGTTCATTAGCTCTGGAAAGTGGCCGGTGCATTTTTCAGACCATATGGCATCACGTTGCAACGGTAAGTACTGCCATCCACCACAAACCCGCACACCTCTTTAGCCCGCTCAGACAGTGGTACTTGCCAGTAGCCTTTGACGAGGTCTACCTTGGTCAAGTACCTTGCTTTCCCGATCTTATCCACACTGTCATCCACCCGGGGAAGAGGATATGCATTGGTGGGGGTCAACCCGTTCAACCGCCTAAAGTCAATGCAGAACCGAACTTTTCCATCAGGTTTGGGCTGCAGAATGACAGAAGTCCACCGTACTGCCCCCTTCTCGATCAAGCCTCTCGCCAGCATATACTCCAGCTCGTCCCTGAGCGCTGGGAGTTTAATGGGTGGCACCCGATAAGGTATCGACTTGAAGGGGGGGGTGCTCTCCTACTTCGACATCATGCACCGCTTGAGTAGTGAGGCCTGGGTGCTTGGCAAATACAGTGGGGTATGAATCAAACAGGCGCTGCACTGCCACCTGCTGTTCCTCCGGCAGGTGCGCCAGAGCATCGTGCGCACATTGGCTCGAATTCCCCGCCCACTGATCAGCCGAGACATGACAATCCCAGTTATCATCCACCTGATCATTGCTGCCCCCCTCTCCTTCTCCACCATGACCGCGGAAGGTCAACACAGGGACAGCTAGTGCCTCAGGTGGGCGCCTCACATACTCCTTCAACAAATTAATGTGGCATAGTTGGTTACGCTTCTTCCGGTCTGGAGTGGCAACTAGGTAATCTAGATCGGAGATCTTTGACACCACCCGATAAGGCCCAGCGTACTTGGCAGCCAGAGGATGACCTGACAAAGGCAACAGGACCAACACCTCTTGACCTACCTGAAACTCCCGGAGTTTCACCTTAGTATCGTACCTGTCCTTCATACGGGCCTGCGAAGTCACCAAATTACGCCCTGCCAGCTCCAGACTTCTAAGCATTCTCTCCCTGCTCTCGAGGACATATCTCAACATAGAACATGGCTTAGCGGTACCCTCCCAAATCTCCTTCACCATGTGGAGAGGGCCCCTCACCTGATGCCCGAAAACAAGCTCATTCGGACTGAAACCGAGACTCTCTCCAGGTACTTCTCTTGCCGCGAACATTTTATACGGCAGACCAAGGTCCCAATCCTTTCCGTTCTCTGCGCAGTAACATCGAAGCATGCTTTTCAGCGTGGCGTGCCACCTCTCCAACACCCCTTGACTCTCCGGGTGATACGCAGAAGAGACGACAGTGCTGATGCCATGCTGAATCATAGTTTGTTTGAACAGATTAGATGTAAAACTAGAACCTTGGTCCGATTGCACCTCTTGCGGGTAACCATACCACGAGCAATACAAGAGCAGGTTCCGGACAACAGTTTTCGCCGTGCCATTTCTCATTGGATATGCATCAGTATAACGAGTGGCCACATCCAAGATAGTTAATAGAAATTTATTACCGGCACTAGTAGGGGGTAGGGGTCCGACCATATCAATGATGACCTTACTGAAGGGCGGTCCACTGACAGGAATGGGGTGCAACGGGGCTCTCGGAATTGTTTGGTTAGGTTTTCCAACCCTCTGGCACGTATGACACATTGCTATCCAGGTTACCACCTGCCCCTTCAACCCCGGCCACCAAAACAATTTTTCTAAAGCCGCCACCGTTTTTCTCACCCCTAGATGTCCTGCCAGTGGTATATCATGCGCCAACCTCAGTAGGCTATCCCTGCACTCCCGTGGCACCACCAACTGGTCCACTTACTCCGGACCCCTCTTGCCAAACTACGTTTAGGGTCTTGAAAACGCCTATAGAGGATGCCTTCTAAATAAAAACAATCTCCTGGCTGTGCATCGCCGTCCTCGTCGAGCTCTACAGCTCCATTAGCACACGTTTGGAGCTCAGGGTCCTCTAGTTGCAACCGACGTATATCTGAGGGTGCTAAGCGATCTAACTGCTCCCGGAGCAATGCATGACCTTCCCCGATACTGGGCTGCTCCCTCTGTCTCTCTCGATGTACATAACGTTGCTGTCGTGGAGACTCGTCATGCCCAGCCTCGTCACTCTCGATGACAGGCCCAGGGGCTACTCCAGAATTAAGTAATGGTGCTAATACTGAATCTCCCAGGAGAGTCGCCGAGTCAAAACTCTTAAAACCAACTCCAGCTTTAGCCTCCTCCTGTTGATCGTTCCTCCGCTGGTCTGAAGACGGAGGACTAGGCTGTGACACTATAGCTGCCAGAGCTCGGGTGACAACACACGCCATGGGTTGTGTCTGGCACCGCTCGACCCACTCTTGCTCTTCCCTACTCACATCTGCCGGCCTCTCGGCAACGACTAAGGGTAGAACCTCAGAAGCGGGCATTGCAAAGTCGTTGCCGAGAAGAAGGTCGACGCCCTCCACTGGCAGTTTCTCCACAATCCCGACATCCAATTCACGTGCCACACCATCCACCTCCAACTCCAACCGCACCAGCGGGTATGACCGAGTTGCATTAATACCCTGCACCACTACCACCCGAGCCGCGTTTATAGGGTAGCCAGTCAAGTTTTTCATCAGAGTCTGGGAAGCACCTGTATCACGCAAGACCTCTACTCCATGCTTGCGCCCCGCCCACATCACGCAACCCCGCCCTCTATGGTCGCTAAAAACATCCCGAGCAGGGTTCGAGCCTCCCAGGTGCTTCTGCATTGGCTGTGCCTCAGCCTCTGACGAACTGCCCCGGGCAAACTCAGACGACTTCGGAGACACACCAATGTTGCAGGCCAAAGACACAGCTGCTGTAGGTGCTTTGCTCGGACAGACTCTTGCAAAGTGCCCCTTTTTATGACAATGATAACACTCCAACTCCCCTTTGGGCTTCCCTTGGTACTGGGAAGGGCCCGGCCCCTTTTTAAACGGGACGGTGCTAGTCTTGTGGTCAGTCTTGGTATCATGGCTCTTGTACTTGTTTGCATAAGGTATACCACTAACTCAGGGGGGGTGGGGCGTCACGCCCCTTGTTACCTGCCTCACTACGCTGGGCAGACCCGCACCCACGAATTAGTGATAGCCGGAGGTCAGCCATCTCAGCTGCCTCCTGTAGAGTTTTTGGTTGCTTTTCTTTCAGGTTTAACGTCAGGTCGCCGCCCGTGCATTTGAAAAACTGCTCTAAAAGCACCAACTGTTTAATGTTGTCAAACGTAGTAGCTTTCTCCGACCTCAGCCAATTCCCAAAAGCATCGGACAGCTCCCGGGCATGTTCCAAAAAGGTGATCTCCCGACCCTTGGTAACACCCCAGAACTTCAACCTGTACGTCTCTGGTTGTAGTTCGTATGCTCTCAGGACAGCCTCCTTGAGTTCCTCATAGATAATACACGACTCTATAGGCAATGCATCATAAGCCTTGAGTCCCTTGCCCACAAGTCTAGAGGAAACAAGGGCTGCCCACTTCTCCCCAGGCCACTGGTGTTCCTGGCACTTCTTCTCGAATCTCATGAAAAATTCGGTGACACCCGACTCATCAAATACAGGGACTAGCTTCAACAGGTGCGACAAAGACTGATCATGCCCACAATTCCCACCACCGAGACGTTGCCCTGTCGTTTCCACCCGAGTCTTCTCAAGATCGATATCTGCACGGTACCTGGTAGACTCAGCCTCCGACTGGGCTTTTATTCTCGCGAGTTCGAGATCAGCCTGTTGTTTAGCCTTAGCGAGTTCGAGATCAGCCTGTCGCTTAGCCTCTATCTTAGCGAGTTCGAGACGTTCCTCACGCTCAGCCTGCATCTTAGCCATCTCAAGCTGGAAGAGCATTTCTGTAGTGAAACCTTGAGGAAGAGGTGCAACTATTGGAGGCCCACCCAGCGATCCTGAACCACGCTGCCAGCGGCTATCGGCCTGCGGGAACGTGCTAAACTCCGGCATCCTAGAGGTCCCGATGGGAGTATAGTGGAGGGGGGGCTCGAGCAGAAGTCCCCGAGCACCCTCTCCACCCTGGACCTCACTAGCCGCCCCCAGTACGCAAGCCCTCAAATCGTTCTTCTTGATGCCATGAGCCACCTTAAGCCCCATGAGAGGAGCCAAACACTGTAGACCATACTTGCTAATTCCCTCTAGTCGATCAGCTGTTATAGGCACCTCCAAAAACTTCTTTGCGGCCTCCTCACTAGTTACTAACCCCCCTGGCATCTGCCCATCAGAGCCTGCATCATTCCCTGAACCCTCAATATGATCTGATTCGTCTCCCATTGTGTCCACCAAAAATTCTCACGTTTATAAAAAAAAAAAAAGTACCCAAGCTCCTATGTAGCACTATTCACTTGCCAAAAATGTCTGAAGACTCTCAAGTGCTATACTACTTTGCCAAAAAAAATCTAACGTGCCCACTATATTCCTCAATAAAACAAATGACCACAACAACCCTGCAATTATCTCTTAGTTCACAAGATCCTGAGCTAGGTCGCCATTTGTTACGATCCAGGTTCTCAAAGACACAGGGCTCTTCAACATTGGACTAGATAATGGCAAAAAGCAACAACGGTAACACTAGATCCAACCCCTGCCTTAAACACTGGAAAACAAAACACCATTACCGCCCTGAGTCGTGCCTGGACAACGAGGTATCCTATGACTCGGTAACTGGTGCACACACACTAGGCTGACGCTCAATGAAACAGCCTATTCTCAAACAGTAAAAGATTACTCGATTATGTTACACAAAGAAAAGATAGTTAACGTGATTAATTAACATTACGGTAGATACTCAAATAACTGGCACTCCTGTATTAAAGAAAGTGCAATGCTAGTCCTGCAACATCAACTGGAAACTTCTGAAATAAGTCTGATGCTGGGAAGATGTTCGTAAAGAATCTTGAACAATTATAATGCAGAATACGGGTCACAATAAATGCTAGGACATATAGTAATAATAGGCAGGCGATTAATAAAGACTGCGCAAAGGTAGTAATGCTCGACAACTAAAGAAATGCTTTGTGACACAATGCAACAGCCTACTCGGGTTGTGCAACTCAACAACAACCTCGGCTCAAAAGTGCAGTGAATAATAATGCTGCATACATATAATAATGGGGCTTACCTCTAACCAGTGTCTGCTCAGTTAATAAAGTCTAGCTGGGGTATCAAGGCAGGGCAACAATGGGCGAGCATGCGGCTCGTAGCCTAACGTTGTCCGAGGGTGGTATAATGAAGATTACGTTATATGACGGGGATGCTCTCTTGATAAATCTAGGTCTCTAGTACCTAGCTCTATCCTGGCGATCCCTCAGAAGTCAACACAAAGAGGCAGCACTATGTTGTGAGGGATAGGCTATGGCCCTCTCACACCACAGCGCTGTGCTCGCACAGTAAACCAACCCGAAGACAACTTAGGCTCCCACAGTACCTGTCGATGTCGTGCAGAGCTTAGCTAACACTGCACACATCGGAGACAACGACACAGTAACCTTACCCCTAGTCTAGCTTTAGATAACCAAGCAGAATCACTCAACACCTTGCAAGGGAGACATATACCGGTCTACAACCTTCCCGAGAGAGGACACATACGGAAAAGTCCGTCTCTCTAAACCTCAATAAAGCATAATACCTCCTTAACCTAATACATGGAAATATCTGAGAGCTTTGCGTCCAATACGACTGGTCGACGGTGAACGTCTTTGCTGAAACCAGAAGGGATGTTGAGTTTAATAAAGATTAGAGAATGAGAAAGGAGAAGTCAAGAGAGAGAAATAGTATGCAAAGTAGCGAGTATGGGGGACATAATTGCAAAGGATGTAGGCGATACGCGTGTCAGGCAAGCTCTGAGCTGGTAAAAATCACGAGGCAGCGACGGGAAGGGACTAGTTGACCACCCGGCCGCCAACGCCGTCAGCGCCCAAGCGAGCCATGTCATAGCTCACCACGCTGCTGGGTGTACTCCTTCACACTCTCTCGCTCGCCTCCCACACAAGCAACATTTATATTATAGTGAATATAAATTATAAGGCGCGGCCACAGACCAAAACAAAGACCACTTCTAGACTGTCTGTGGCAACACGACACTAATGAAATAAACCAGATCACTCTAGGACAACTGTAGCCTATCCCCCCATCCTGGCGAGCGCTAGCGAGCTGCAATGCCCCACGCAACCATTCTGCTAACGCCGGGAGGCGTCACAACTGTCACAAACATTACCATAATTCATTCTACTGTCACCATCATCACTACTACTGCCATCATCACCATTACTATGAACTTCATCACCACAACTATCGTCATCATCACTACAAATTTCACCATCCTCACTACTACTCACCATCATCACTAATACTCACACCATTGTCACTACCATCATCACTACGGTCATCATTATCACTACAACTATCATCATTACTTGTTACCATCATCACTACTATTATGACCATCACTACTACTGCTGTCACCATCATATCTACTACTGTCATCATCATCACTACTGTCATCATCATCAATACAACTACAACCATCATCACTACTATTATCACCATTATCACTACAATCACCATAAATCCAAATATTACTACCATCACTTCTAATGCCAACTAAACTAACTTAACCTAGCAACTGCATAGCGAGATGTTTCCGCTCCCAGAACGAATGCGTTCTTAGTGTGTGAGCCCCTTCGGGGCTCACACAGTAAGATCGCCATCATTGCTGGATGGGCCGCCCCCCCCCCGGAAGGGTTGGGGGTCCGGGAGGTGGAGGGGGGGGGGGGGTAAAACCATATTTTGGACCTAAAATCATAACTATTGCATATATTCAAAAAATCTTTTTTGACTGACGTTTGCATTCACGCAACAAATGTTTAGTGTGAAATTTGGTGAAAATCCGTCCAACGGTCTAGGAGGAGTTCCGAGACAGACGGACGACGACGACGACGACGATGACAGACATTTTTTTCGTGTGGTACCCACTATACGGGGGGGGCGATACCAAACTCTGCTTACGCAGAGTTGATAAAGTAGACGTGCCGTTTTTCCCAAAATCAAAACGGCATACCCAACTCAGCGATGGGTTACCATCATCACTACTAATACCATCATCACTACTACTGCCAGCATCACTACAACTGCCACAATCATCACGACTACTGTCATCATCACCATTAATATGATCATCACTACTACAATTACAATCATGACTACTACTCTCACCATCATCACTACTACTATCACCATTGTCACTACCATCTTAATCACTACTATAATCATTGATACTACAACTATCAACCATCATTACTATCATCACCACCATCTTACAATCGTCATTACTACTGTTAACATCATCACTACTACTATAACCATCATCATTACTACTGTCACAAGTATTACCATCATGTATCCTACTATCACCATCATCACTACTACTGCCATCATCACCATTACTATGATCTTCATCATCACAACTATTGTCATCATCACTACAACTTTCACCATCCTCACAACTACTCACCATCATCACTAATACTCACACCATAATCACTACCATCATCACTACTGTCATTATCACTACAACTATCATCATTACTGGTCACCATCATCACTGCTATTATGACCATCATCATTACTACTAGTACTGTCACCGTCATATCTACTACTGTCACCATCATATCTACTACTGTCATCATCATCACTACTGTCATCATCATCAATACAACTACAACCATCATCACTACTATTATCACCATAATCACTACTATCACCATCAATCCCACTATTACTACCATCACTTCTAATGCCAACTAAACTAACTTAACCTAGCAAATGCGGAGCGAGATGATTTCGCCCCCAGAACGAATGCGTTCATAGTGTGTGAGCCCCTTCGGGGCTCACACACTAAGAACGCCATCATTGCTGGGGGAGGTGGGGTATGGGAGGAGGGGGGTCCGGGAAGGGGGGGGGGGGGCCTCCGGGAGGGGGTAGGGTGCTTGGTAAAACCATATTTTGGACCTAAAATCATAACTATTGCATAAATTCAAAAAATCTTTTTTGACTGACGTTCGCATTCACGCAACAAATGTTCGTGTGAAATTTGGTGAAAATCCGTCCAACGGTCTAGGAGGAGTTCCGAGACAGACGGGCGACGACGACAGACATTTTTTTTGTGTGGTACCCACTATACAGGGGGGCGATACCAAACTCTGCTTATGCAGAGTTGATAAAAACACCTCTTACATAAGGTTTCCCCCCCTACACTAAAAAGAAGGTAAACCAAAAATAAACGTGACCCTAATCTCGAGATATACCTAACAGTATTTAACCCTTCAGGATACAATGACATGTTTCTTCATTATATTCTTATTAGAAGGTTATGTCATAGTAAAGTACCGTTAATGAAGATTTATCACATCAATATTATCGATGAGCTGCTATTTCCGCTACTCTCATGCATGCAAGTCAATCTACATCCTTGGTACTGGCCCTTCAACTGATCTTCACTTTTACAGAAGGTTGAAGGCTATGCGGTTTAGGAAGAATCTTGGCAAGACTTGAGGAGTTGGCCCCATCATTTTTTTTTTATGCGGCGGTAGGCTCCTTGAATAATACCATGTTCAAAACAAATATTTTAAAAATTTAGAAGACATAAAATACGATAAATGTGGGTCGATCTGGACTAGAGGTTCACCTGTTACTCAGCATAACTGCACGACTGCTAGACATGTTAGATATACGGTACCGTATCCAAAACTACCCAAACATAACGTAAGCCCAGTTAGCCTAGACCCAAAAGAGAGCAAAAACGCACAAAATTGAGACAAAATTTGGATTGGGTTTTCTTATGATTCAAGGGGGCCCAATTAGGGATCCTGATGGATACACAATAGTTGAGGGGCCTCCCCCCAAAGCCCCCAATTTATTGTAATCCTCATCTCTTTTGCCAGTAGGGGATATTACTAAGAGCGAGATATGATAATCAAGTATACATCCCGTGCGCGAGTTGGTACAAACAGACCGGCCAGTTAGACAACAAACCTGGGAGACGAAAACATAAAGCGGCGGAATTATCACAGACCTCACTCTTACAGGTACCTCTAACATGAAGCATTATACACAAAATAGTACGTGATGGACTAGTGCCAATAATGTACATTGTCTTTCACGGGTAGGAGTACCAAAACTTGCGTCAACGACGAAATTATGGAGGTGATAAATCTGCACCAACCGTTCTTTATTATTACTACCAAAAAATAAAAATAAAAATACAGTGGAGCCCCCATCCTAGCTGCTAATCGGTTCCGCAGAAATAGAGCTAGGATTGAAACATCCAAGATCGGGGCACTGTTCTTATGGGGAAAATTCAATCGGTTCCGTGCTCATGCCAAAATTTGCGTCTTTTTCTATTTTTTGCCTATGAAAACATGTTTTATTGTACACAAATTAAATTTTATGCATTATACTGTATCATATAATACACCATAGAATAAGTTTTTAATAACTAGAAAAAAAAGGCCCAATATCTAAACAATTACCGCACTTTTTCCCAGTGTTAGGCTATGAAAACATGTTTTTTTGTCTAGGCTACATCAAGTAGCCTAGGCCTAAATCTTATGCATTGTAAATAATAATGTAGACATGGCTAAATGACAGTCCTAACCATAAATACTGTAGATTGGGGCATTGTTTCTATCATGCGAAAATGTTTAGGCCTAGCCCAGGCCTAGGTTCTAAATTCGTCCAGCCACCCCTCAAGTACCCATTTCGCCCCAAATACATCCAATAAATACATATTATGAGGAAAAGACGTATAAATACGTATTATGAGAAGATTACTTACCACACAGATTTTATTATAAATCATTGTCATACTTAGCCTAGCCTAGGCTAACATCGTCTAGGCTAGGCAATTCAATCGCTTTCGTCCGACAAGGACTGGTCTTTGCTGTGTTTTGAGCATGAAATTCCTTCATTGCTACCACCAGGCCAACCATCCCTATCACTATATGTACTAGAGGTTATAATAAACGCGAGAGATAAGGGGTTCAGGCACAAAAAGGCTTGCAAACGGTTGTTTTGTCAACACAGATACTAGCTAAACTGCAAGCGTCTGCTTAGTGATGACGTCATACAAAGATGGCGGCATCTTGCGCATTTGACGATCGGATCTCGGATTCACTCGGATTTAGTCTCTAAACGGCAAGCTACTGACAGATTCTTTCGTTATGTTAAAACAAAATTATTGTTTTTGTTTGTTTTCTAGTTGTATGTCGAGTTTTTCGTTATTTTTGCTATTTTTTCGGATTTCGGCTGGGATTTTGATGCGAGGAATGAGGCTTTTGGCGCGAGAATTGAAATGGGGAATATTTGGTGTGTGGTGCGAGAATTGAATCAACGAAGACAGGTGTAGCGAGGATGGGGGCTCCACTGTACTGTATATAAATAAAAAAATATAATACACACACACATACGTGACCTAAAATACATAATGACCAAAACAAAATAGATAAGAATGTAGTATTCGGGCGTACCGCCCGCCATGTTTACACTACTCGCACACTCGCGATCATGTTTCCGTCTATTTCGACTGCGTCGGATACAATAATGGGTTGAAGGGGGGCTTTGCCCCCCCCCCCCCCCCCATGACTTATTGTCATCATCATATACAGTATATTGCCAGCAGGGGGGCAAATAGCAGAAATAAAAGCCGCCAAATAGACAGGAACATAACCGCGAGCGCATGACCTATGTAAACATGACGACCATACGCCCGGAAACTACATCGTTCCCCCAAAATATTTTCCTTAAGTACGTCAGTGATCATCTTTCTGTCTAGACAGTCTTAAAAAATTATGTCGAACAATCAACCGATTGTATTGGATTTCCCTGGGATGTTCCCAATGATATCACACCATTTAGCCAATCACCACTCACGCAGGTGCACAATTTCCCAGAATGTCACTTTTTTAGGGACGGGAGGGTTCTTGCCAGCTCCAAGCAGTCATTGTGAAAACACTCAAATGCAGCAGTCCTTGCTATAAAACAACACTATATATTGGATTAAAAAAATACAATCGTTTACAAGCATACCACTCGCCTCGCTCCGCACCGTTTTCTGTTGACCATACACGTAATATCAGGTGTATTTTTTCACTAACATAATTTGGACATTATTGAACAATGTTATCATTTGGACCAAAATCAGACACCTTGATCTATGTGTGTTATGTATGTTTATTATGCCCCATACTTCATTGTTACATATGCCCCGACCGGCAGAAATGCGTTTCTATGGACATTATAGTAAGCACTGCAAAACCCAAATTCAACCTACAGACGGCGGTGACGTTATTATTTCGAAAAAATTGTGTGTTCAAACTCTAATTAGGTCCCCTATTGGCAACATAGATGCTGATTTCGATAGGTCATGGGAGGATGGAGGGGGGGGGGGGGGGGAGTGACCGTGAAGGGGGGGGGAGCCCATCAATCCATCGTGTATCCTACGACTTGTTAAGATTGTTAGGATAATAAGATTAATGAATAATGGGTAAGTTAATGTAAATCCTCCACTCAAACCATGAAAAGCAACAATTTAACACGGTAACATTCAAGACAGCGGTAAGTAAGGCGACTCGCCTTATTTACGAAATATATGTTCAAGGAATATAGTGTTTTATTGTTGTTTTTCATGGTATGATTGGAGGATTTGCATTAACTTACCCATTATTCATTAATCTGAAGATACGGCGTCAAATGGCGCCATTTATTGGGTGAATCGCGCTTTTACAGTAGGTAATGGAAATTGTTGGGTACATTGGATACACGATGGGTTGAGGGGGGCGTTGCCCCCCCTCACCCCCCCATGATTTATTGTCATCCTCATACATGTAGATCTGTAAGGGGGTACAAACAGGTTGCCGATATTTTGTTTTTGTGAGTAACGCTCACGCCATTTATTGGGTGAATCGCACTCACCGCATCTTTCAAAACCAGAAGAAGAGGAGTCAAGTCGAAGTATTCATTGGGTGCAATGCTTTGTTTACGGTCAGGACTTATTATTTTTGTGTTATTTTTCGGTGTAATCGAGTCTTTTCAAGTGTCAATAACGAAATTCCTCCATGCGGACTAGAATGAGAAAAATATGGCTAGTCTATTGGTCCCTATTTTCCCTAATAAATTATTTCTAATAGGGCACTGAAAGAGGTCTTGAATATTATCATTTAACACTATATACCTTGAAAAAAATGTCAAGAAAACTTGGTAAATAAGGCGGCTCTAGCTGTCATGAATGTTTCCCTGATTTCAATAAGTCATGGATGGGGTGAGGGGAAGGGCCCCATCCTGTAGGCTATCCAAAGGCAAAACAAATTGTAAATTTACTCTGAAAATTACTTGCATCTGAGTGTTTTAAGAATCAGGGTGCCAAAACGGGAAATATCCAGTTCTGGATCATTTTTCTAAGCTTACAAGGATCAACTTTGCGCTGGGGGCACAGCCCCCTGCTACATAACAGGGGGTCCGGGGAGAAATTTTGAGATGTGAAGGTAAATATACGCACAATGCATGCTCAAAATTTATTAAAATGAATGAATAATATTGTAAGTAAAAGGGATGTTATGTATGTTTACTGGTGTTTAATCAGGATACTAGGGGAGCTGGCTGCCTGCACTTCAGTCTCAAAGGGATTCACTTCAGGTCCACTAATATAGGCATTGAAAACAGGTTTTTAAATTTTTCTTAGCAGTCTCTGTTTTAGTTTTGTAACTTTTGTCCAATAAAGATTTCATGTATATTTGTTGTTGCATTCCAAGAACTATTACATACTTAATTTATATCCTTTCATATGATACATGAGTTACTATAGAGTACTGTACTGGTTAAAATACATACCGGTACCAAGTTTCAAGAATAAACTTTGATTAGAACATTTGTTTGTCTATTATTTTCCCTGGGCTGAGTAAAAAATACCTGGGTAGGCTATTCCCATCTCGGGTTAAGTACAATCAGTAGAAACGTAAAACTTACTTTAATTTTCACAACTTTAAAAGACCCAAGATTCTGCTAGGATAATTCCAAAAATATTCAATCAAGACTACGTTACTCCCGTGAAGTCAGGTTATAGTACTTAATGACAAGACATACCAATTATATAGGTTAGTTAGTGGGTGTGTGGACTGTGGGGATAGTGGCAGCCCCCACTTTGGACACTAAGACTAAGTAAAGTTAGGTTAGGGGTAAGGTAATGCATATTATCTACTCATAACATGATAAACAAATGAACAATAAACTACTGTACTATATTCCTTGAAGAAATAAAAACAAATAATTGTACATAAGGCTGCGGAAAGATTCTTTAGTGATACCCAAGTCATGGCCGGGAAATCTATAAATGCACTGTTGGCAGTAGGCCTAGCCTGTACACTTATTAAATTGTACCGGTAATCTGGCTAAAAAGTTACTGGTATACAAAATAAGAACATAGCGGCAGGGTGCAGATCCTAGTTTGGACTTTGGTTAGGGTAAGTTATTGCAAATCCTCCACTCATAATATAAACTACCTGTACAATAAAATAAGATACCAGTAATATAGCCTATAGCCTACCGTACCTTGAAAAAAAAAAACGGTAAGACTGCGAAAGTATTTTTCAGTGATACCCAAATCATGGCCAAACACTTTATAAATGCACTGTAGGGCGGCCGCGGCAGGCCTAACCTAGGCTATACAGTACGGTACCGGTACAGTGTACACTCTTATTAAATTGTGCCGGTACTCTGGCAGAAAATGTTATAAGAACATCGCACCAGACCTCACTTTGGACACTAAGTTAGGTTAGGACCATCTGTTGCGTACCGTTTCGTAGGTTTGATTAGTAAATGTTATGCAAATCCTCGCAACTCCTCCACTTATTACACGATAAATGACAATGAAAAACCATATTCCTCAAAGAAATAATACAAAAAAATTGTAAGTGTAAATATATAGCTGCAAAAGGATTCTTCACTGGTACCCAATCCCAAATGATAAATCAAATTGCCGGGATTCCAGACGGTGCCGCGGCAAGTCTAGCCTATTGCTTACAGTCTTATTAAAGTCACAAAGTGTGCTCAAGCCAAAACAAAGATTAGAACTTCTAAACACTGGCAGTGGCTAATGAATTGTGTTTTATGAAAAAAAAAAAAAAAAAAATGGTAGGCCTATTACTGACTTTCAGCATCAACAGTTAGCCCAGCTATTGTATTTTATGCAGCCCATCAATGTTAAGACCTGATAGTGGGAAGGGATACGAAGAATGTGGAAATTGAGGGAATTTGGGATACTGTACAGAATAAGCTGAAGGGGGGAAGCGGGGCACTCACAGGGCTTATTGCAATTCTCAACGTGTAAATAGGCTACTAATTTCCAGTAATAATCATTATTAGGCTATAGAAAGCTTATATACCGGTACCTAGAAAATAATGGTAACTTTGGTAAGGACGTATTATTTGGGCGTACCGCCTGCCAGCCCCTGTCTTGTTTACACTACTCACATGTTCGCGATCATGTTCCCGTCTATTTTGGCTGCTGTGGACAGTGGGATACAATAATAGGTTGAGGAACTAGATGAGAATTTCAACAAGTCCTGGGGAGGGGCAAGGCTGTGAGGGCCCCTCAACAAATCCTATAGGCCTAGCCTATCCCCAAAATCCCACGGCAAACGGTTATTGTCATAGGCTAGGCTATAGCCTAGCTAAGCTTATTTGTTGTTGTCTTTAACCTCAAATCTTCCTTGATCTTCATTATCATAGCCCTACTAGGCTAGTGGGGGGCTGTCTTAAGATTGTTGGATAATGGGTTAGGCCTAGGCCTAATACGCCTACGCTACTAATTTCGGCAAGAATGTTAAGTGCGGGCGTACCGCCAGCCTTGTTTACACTACGCGTAGTGGCATCGGACCTTTCCCATCATGTTCCCGTCTATTATGACTGCCTTTGGATATAAAAATACATTAGGCTAACCAAACAACCTAACCTAACCTAACCTAGTATTCATGTAGTAATGACAGGGGGCAAATAGCAGAAAATATAGCGTCGAAATAGACGGGAACGTAACTGCGAGTGCACATGACGACCGTACGCCCGAAAACTATATCCATCCCCTAATTTCTGCTCCAAATCATCATAGGCCTAGGCTAATAAAAGTTTGGTTTAAATTGAAGACAACCCGCATACGAGCCCCATCGATAATTATAATTGTTTTAGAAGTTTCATGGACGATACTTGGTTGGTGTATATGTAATTACCGTCGCAAATTCATTATAAGTAAAATACAAAACACTGTAAAAAAACTTTCCTCTGTATGCAAAACCGTCACTCTAGATGCCGGCGCGCCGATAATACAAATGGCAGTCCAGGAGGCACCCCCATGTTAACACCAACCTGTCAGTCGAACGCCACTACATCTGGCGATCTTTTTATGCATGTGTGAACCAATTACAATGGCTTACGTCACATCTCGCCACTCACAGAACCAACCACAGTCTTACATCATCATAGTGACCAATCACAGTCCATCAATACGTCACGTCACGTCACGTCCGACGAACCTGAATGCGCCGGCTTTTTTGTCTACAGTTGGAGGATGGGTCCCGTGTGTAGAGGTTGTGCTCTGGTTCCACATTCGATTATTAAGAAAACCTTCGAAGAAAATGAGCCTTCATTAAAGCTGTTAGTGGACCACGGAGTACTACCTACATCTGTGAATTGTGCGACGTGCATGACTGTGCTCATATAGACAAAAAAGGAGAGAATGGGTGTGTAACCACAATAAGGTTAGTACTAGGGACATATGTTTGGTGTTGTTAGGTTATGTTACGTTAGGTTAATGATTGTTGTCAACCTCTCGCTGCCATCGGACGAGTGTAGCAGTACTGGGTATACTATGCACCCAAAGTAGCTGGCATGCAAGGGCTAGTTTTGTATTCCACGTACTGGGTACTATGCACCCCCAGTAGCTGGCATGCAAGGGCTAGTTTTGTATCCAACGTACTGGGTATACTATGCACCCAAAGTAGCTGGCATGCAAGGGCTAGTTTTGTATCCGACGTACTAGGTCTAGGTTAGGTTAGGTTGGGTTGTTTGGTTAGGTTACTATACTAGGCTAGGTCAAAGTTTGAAAATTAATGTTTAGGGTTTTTGGACTCTGAAAATACTTTAAATCCGAGCCAAGTTTTGCCAAAACTTGGCTCGGGTTTTTCCATTTTGAGGTTTTCTTAAGTTGAGAAACAAGGAAACCTGAGCCAAGTTTAATTATAAAACCTCTATTAGCGGCTTATTACGTCTTTAACCCCACATTTTCCCTGATCTTCTAGCCCTCCCCACTATCGGGGGCCGTGATTTTAGATTGTTGGATAATGGGTAAATACGGTACTCATTTCCAGTGGTCCTTGATATAAAAAAAAACAAAAACAAAAAAATATTAACTAGTGAAAAGGCTGTCCGGGGTCTCCTCAATTTTTACCAAAAGTTTATTTCCCTAGCTGAAGGAAAATATAGGGAATGAGTTTGAGTTGTGTTACCGGGCGTAACCGATACGTCGTCTAAACACGCGAGTTGATATCAAACAGCAGGGGTGTGGGGGCAGCAGCCCCCACCCATAATACTAGGATAGGTTAGGTAAAGTTGTTAGGTTAGGCTAATGTCCTTTCAAATGGGTTTAGGCTAGGCTAGGCTAGGCTAGTAAACACTAGGATATACCCGGACAGAGGTAGGTGATACACCCGATAACACAACTCTTGCCAAATATAGCCTAGCTCACACAAAAATATATGCTAGGCTACTTACAAAATCGCTGTTGGTGCTAAAAGTCAGGTTTACCAAAAGCATCACAGGCTGTGGTGGTATCCTGCCCCTGCTAATGGACCTTGAACTTGGACCTTATATATAATGAGTTCCCCAAGATTAATATGCACGATTTTAGAATGTGCAGGGCACTCGCAATTCACATAAGTCAACGTTATATTCTAGCCCCTTAATTCACTATATTTTCCACAAAAGTATCAGTAAATAACAGCTTAACACATTTCCAAATATTGTACCACAATTCACTGTCGCGAAGTAATCTGACGTCATCTGGTCAGGAACACGAAAATGTAGAACCTTACCAAATACCCTTTCGTTGCATTCATTGATCCCTGTCATATAAATACCCCTCAAAAACCAATAATTCATCATAAAATCGTAATAATTTATAGCTTACCGAATGCCTAGAGCTCTTGCGCTTTGTTCCAGATAAAAATAATTTATATTCATGCACTACTTTCGAGAAATTAGAGACCCCCAAAAATTATCCACACGACCAAAAACCGTGTATTTTGGCAGGGGATTTAACAGGATCACTTATGGAACATTCAATCTTAACCTCTCTGCGGCGCACAGGGGGTTTTCTACAGGGTAAGACTGTGTGCACCTATGATGATTTTGGGACCCATTGCCAATTTCGATAAAAAGTACATCATCGTGTAGGGAATATTTGCGTGCATCGGCCCATATATATTTGACCCCCCAAAAAATGTCTGGGGGGGGGGGGAACGGTCCGTAGTTGAAAAATGTGGAGCGAATGGCACCGCGCGGCTAGATTGTCATCGAGCGGCGAGATTTCCCTGCCGAATTTTCACGCGCCCAGGGGATAGGAGGAGGGGGTGGGTTACTGCGTATTATCACGTATATCTCCTTTTTTGAGCCCTTTTAGGCTATGTAGAGTATGTATACGTGTGTAGGCCACCCATATAACAATGAATATGCCTCATAGTGACCAAAAATTGCAATATATAAGGGAATTATAAGAGAATTTTTAGGCGGGAATGAAGATGTGTTGGAGGTTTGGCGGCAATTTATGAGCTGAGAGTGTGGTTTACGCCATACATATCACTTATATCTTGTACGTAGAGCACTGTCATGCTATAATACAGACTTGTACGTATGTATACGTGCCATATATCAAAATATATACCGCATATAGACCAATTCATTCGATATTTACGCACATTATCAATGAGTTTCTATGCGTGAACCAAGGTGTGAGTGAGTTGTGCTGGGAATGAAAGGGGGAGAGGGTGTGTTACGCCATAAATATCACGTAAATCTTGTATTTAGAGCAGTCATGCTATAATAAAGACGTGTACGTATGTAGGCGTCCCATATAACAAGGAATATACCGCATATAGCCCAATTGATGCGATATTTACGCAAATTGTGAATGTGTTTCTAGCAGACGGAAGCCTGAAAGGGTGGGTGGGGGTGGCTGGGTAGGAGGGAGGCTAGCAGGGAGGGAGTGAGTGAGTCGTGGAGAGAAGGAAGGCAGGCAGATCTCTAGATAGATAGCCAGCTTTGTGATAATTGTGGAGGCGCCCGAGGCGTATGGATGTCTTGGGATTTTGAACCTTATGTCTACCAGGTGTCTGGTGTTCGTTGCCACCAAGAGTTCTACAATAACATGAGTCAGGAATGGAGAGAGAGAGAGAGAAACTGAGACATGCGTATGTCGTACGTATAAATGGACTTCAGAATTGCATTTTTATGCAAGCAGACATTGCATTTTAGACACATGTGAAGTACCACAGAAACATGTAGGCCATTGACTGTAAATAAAGTACTATATTATAGACCACCAGCGAGGGTGGTCAGTAAACACAGGCAGATTGCCTTTTGTGATAGAGGGCTAAATATAGACTGGTGTCTCCTTACACTTGCGAAAGGGTAGATTGCCACCAGAGAAACTTATACTTATTTATTTCCAAGTAATATGCAATATAAATGTATATTCGAGACCTACTGCAATTATTTGTATGACAGTCATGACTATGTATAATCCAATATACGCGCGTAGGCGAGACATAAGAAAGCTGGTTGAGCAATTTTCGACACCCACACAATTATTATTAATTTTTATTTACAATATTATACAATACAAATGTATTTGTGAAGAGTATTTTATCCATTATTGTATTTATACCAATTTTGTTCCCAGACAGAGCTGCTGTAGCTGGAGCATCAAGGAGCGGCAAGGGTCACCGCTTGACCGTGTGAAAATGAGTGGAGTCACACTGAGCGGGGCAATTTTGCTGAGTGTTTGGGCAATTTTTGACAGAATAAAGTTATAATAATTACTAATTCTTGACAGAGACAAACTTTTATAAACCTTGGCATGATATAATTGATAATCCGACCAATTTACAAACGTAAATTGGTGGGATAATTCATTTTGTTTTGTATATTGTCATTTCGATTGTAGACACAAAGTTTTGAGTGATATTTGGTATGAGCTCCTGTGGCATGGTTGGTAAGGTCGCGGACTGGAAAACTCAAAGTGTGGTAGGGTAGTGGGATCGAATCCAGGAGGGGGTTATGGGGAAGGTTTTATATTGTCTAGAACATTTTTGATAAATTTTTTTTTTTACAAGATCATGCCATTGTATTCAAACAATATGAAATATTCATAGAATATATCATATTGTAAGAATACAATGACATGACCTTGATTTTTTTTTTATTATCTTAGTAGGTTTGACAGGATTTATTGAAACATTTATTTTTGTACAATTCATTTGAGGTAAGAAAATAATTATATACACATTACTTAGGCTAATAACAAACATATATATTGATATACTAAACAAATAAGGCATATTACATGTAAATCTTTGAAACTTATAAACTAAATAATGAAACATACAATTATATAATGTAAAAGCTATATCACAGGGACATCTTTGGAACTTATACATTATATAATATATATGTTACATTATGAGGTAGCGTGATCAATTAGGTCAGGTCAGGTAAGGTAGGGCGCGAGTCCCGGGCAGGGCGGGGCAGGGGGCGAGTCCAGGGCAGGGCACGGGGCGAGTCCAGGGCAGGGCAGGGCAGGGCGACACTCAATAATTCTTGAAGGTGTGGTAGTCCCTGAAGCAGTCACCCAGGCAGAGTGGAACTTTGCACTCGGCGCACATTGAGGTGACTCTTTTGGTGACATGGGGTTTCCTGACACTGGTGCTGCAGACGGTGCACTGTGCCTGCCTGCGACGAGTGCCAAGCATCTCGGTGTTGATTGGGTAGTGTCTTTCGACACCCAGCTGGATGCGGTCAGGAACGTGATCCCCACGCCATGCCGTACGTCTGTGAGTGGTGGTGCCATACTTCTCCAGGAGTTGGTATGCGACGTTGTACACGAACTCCCGGAATTTCAGCTTCTGGTTTGGGGACATATCCTTCTTCACCAACCACAAGTTGTAGGCGTTGAGCATCGTGATATCAACTAGGTGGAGGAAGAGCTTGTGATACCACTTCACAGTCTTCCTCAGACACTCAACGCCTGACAGCTGACAGTCAGACTTGTCCACCAGGCGCATGTTCTTAGTGTAGTCCACTACCATGTCGGGCTTGTAGATGGTCTTCCTGGTTCGGTAGTGGATTTTGCCAGAATCCATCTGGGCACCTGTGTGGACGGTGGAAAGCAGGTGGACGTCTCGCTTATCCTTCCACTTCAGGGCTATCACTTTCCCACACTTCTCGAGCTGCTTGAATTTCTGCCCCTTTCGTCGCCTTCTTCGCACATGCCTCTCGCGGTGTTCCTGGGCCAGGTCGTCTTCTGAAGGTGTGTCACTGGAGGAGGCATCTGTGAGAGGAATGACATTACCTGTGAACTTTGGCATAAACTTTCTTGTCTTTCTGACAGTCCCACATGACCCCGTTTGGTTGTCATGAAGAAACTGGCAGAGAGCAGAAGTATACCAGTTGTCAGTGTAGATGATGTGGCCTTTGCCCAGGTAAGGTGCCAACATTTTCCTGACAATGGCACCTGACATGCCCATGGGGTCATTGGCAGCGGCTTTCGGTATGTCAATGTCAGTGCCTGTGTGCACGATCATGTCAAGCACTATTCCAGTTTCGCAGTCACACAAAACGAAGAGCTTGATTCCGAACCTATGCCTTTTCAAGGGGATATACTGCTTGAAAACAAGACGTCCTTTGAAGAGCACGAGCGACTCATCAATCACCAAATTGAGGAAGGGGTAAAAGTATTTCCTATACCTCTCCAACAACATGGTGAACACATCCCGAACTTTCCATATCCTGTCAATCCTGTTAGGATTTTCGTTGTCTGCAAAGTGCATAAATCTTAGCAGCAACAAAAATCTGTCACGAGTCATGAACTTATTGAAAGTTGGGGTGGCGATGAGAGGGTCGTGCTTCCAATAGTGTTGCAACACATGCTTCTTGATCATAGGCATGAGGAACAACAAGGCAAAGAACGTCATAAATTCTTCCACAGTCGTATCCACCCAGCCTCGTATTCTCGCTTTTGGAGAAAGGACGTCCAATCTGCCAAACACCCACCTGTAGTAGGCGTTTGTTTGGGCAACGATGTACGTCATTACCTCCATATCGAAAAAAGCAAGGAAGAAGTCGCTTTCGTTCGCTTGATCGTCACAGGGCCAGTCGTCAGTTGTTCCTGACGTCCCAGGATTGAACTGGGGCACGTCAGGTACAAAATTGACCCCGTCAGACCAATCGAACGAAGGCAGCCTAGGGATCGGAATGTCGTCTGCGTCCCCTTCATCGTCTGAAATATCGCTTCCATGGTCGCGATACAGCACTGCATCATCATCACCCTCCTCTTCACTTGACAGACGATGCCCTTCCTCATTCTCGTCACCGACGTCGGACTCACTCCCAAATCCCCCCACCCTTGGTCCCGTGCTAGGGCTTCGTCGTCGAAACCCGGGCTGCCAATGTCCTGCGAATCACCATCAAACAGCAGGGCGGCATACTTTGATGGTGTCAGAGTTTTCCGGGTCACTTTTGCACGTGCGGGAGTCTTATGGACAGGGACAGCAGAGGCGGTGGCAGGGGCGGCGGCAGGGGCAGCAGTGGTGCGTGGCCTTGATGGCAAGATGATGGTGGTGCCTGTCGCCCTTCTCTCTGTTCCTTGGGCAGGGGCGGCAGGGGCAACAGGGGCAGCAGGGACACCAGGGACACCAGGGCCAGCAGTCACTTTCCCTCTCCCTTTCCCCTTCCCCTTCCCTTTTCCTTGGGCAGGGGCAGGGGCGGCAGGGGCAGCCGGGCCAGGGGCGGCTGGTGGTGGTGGTGGTGGTAGGGGCACTGTGGCTGGCGTATGGGTTCTCTTCCCTACGCCCGTGCCTTTAATTTTTCCTGCCCCCGCAGGTTCTGCAGCCCTAGGGCGGCCTCCTGCGTCGCTGGTACTGGTGGCAGGGGTGGCAGTGGTGGCAGTGGTGGTGGTAGTGGTTGTTGCAGTGGCCTGGGTCGTGGTGGCAGTGTCCCGAAACACCAATGACCTCTGTACCTTTGTCGTGCTTGCACGTGTTTTTCGTGCTTTGGGTGCAGGTGTTTCGTCCTCCGAGCTGTAGGGCGTGTCGTACTGGTAGCTAGGGTCTTTAGCAGCCACCCTCTGCCTTCCACGGCAGCTAACACCACCAGAAGGAGGGCTGGTTGTGTCATCAGGGAGCGAGCGTGAGGGACGTGTGGGCTCCATGACTAGTGCGTGGTTACTGGCGCGGTGGTGCTTGCACGAGTGCGGGGCGAGCGTTTGGCGGGGTGGTGTCGAGAGTTGACATGTAGTACTATACCCACACCAATTTTCAGCCGCCTGGCTATAAACGCACGGTTTTGGTACGCGTTCAAAAGCTCTGCTCTTAAGAGTCTCCCCGCAGCTCCCGGGTTAAATTATTTATTGTACATTACCAGTATTCATTTCAATGAATATATTAACAGATAAATTTGTTTAGATAATAGGCCTATATACCGTACATAGTTTTAGGTGTATCTATCTATCTATTGCCTGACGCCGTGATCCCCGAAGGGGTGGCCACGAACGAACCGCCCCCATGCACCTCTGTCCCCAGTCAGTCGACGCCCATCCCCCAAACCAGCACCGCCTTCCTTCATGTACTTCCTCACTCCATCCTTCCACCTCTCATTCGGTCTACCTCTCCCTCTCTGTCCCTCCACCTCGCTCTCGTACACCCTCTTAGTCATTCTCTCGCTTTCCATACGTTCCATATGGCCGAACCATCTCAAGTTGTTCCTTTTCACACTTTCCAGCACATCTACCTCCACACCACACCTCCTTCTTACTTCCTCATTAGTCTGTCTATCCCTCCATGTAACTCCGCACGCACTCCTTAAGTAATTCATTTCCACTGCTAGTTTTAGGTAATAACTTTAATTATCTTTCAATTTACTTATTATTGAAACATTCGAGTATAAATTAATTACCACAAGTTGTGTTCGTATTGTCATTCTTGACTCCGTCTTTAAACGCGCCGTCACATCCGCGTGTACCTCTAAGCCTAAGTCACTGCCACAAGAAGAAGAAGGCTTCAGTTCGCTTGGGAATGTAAACAAAACAATTGGCTATTGACTCTCGGGTGGAAAACCGTATATAATTGCTTTAGGAGCTGCATTTGGACTTCAATTCAGGTGATATTTAATAGTTATAAGATCATAGCAAGTGTAGAGTACAATGTTAAGGCAAACTACTATAGTTTGATGAGTTTAATGTCCTTATGTAGCTCAGAACTCGACTGTAGCCAGGGCCCAATTCTGGATAAAAAAAATTTCATATGTTAATTCGGGATCACGAAGAAAATGGGCGAATTTTGGCACACTGTTTAAGATCGTTGGATAATGGGAGAAATTACATTTTCCGGGGATTGTAACTAATTTCAACGATAATTATAGGGAATAGGCTCGCAGCCTTATTATACACAATTTATTAGGGACAATGTAGGTCTATGGAATCCTTATACTGTACTCATGTATAATCCACTGTGGGAGAATAATTTTGATCACATAATTATATAAAACCCGATAGTACCGGTACCTGGTAATAGAAAAAAACGCCCATTCTAATCAATCTTAGGGTAAATATTTACGAAACGCAACAATATAGGAAACACCTTTCTAATGATAGCTTTGGGTTTCTATCATCATATGCTTCATTTCTAAATACTTTTGGGTAGGATGTAGTGAGCGGGCGTACCGCCAACTTTGTTTACATTACGCGTAGTGGCGTCGGACCTTTCCCATCATGCTCCCGTCTATTTTAACCTAACCTAACCTAGTATTCATGTAGTAATGACAGGGGGCAAATAGCAGAAAATATAGTGTCGAAATAGACGGGAACGTAAGTGCGACCGCGGCGATCGCCCTATGTAAACAATGATGACCGTACGCCCGAACTCTACATCCATCCCATACTTTTTGTCCCCGGGAAAAAAATAAATAAAATAAAAATCTTGGGATCTTTCATTTTTTTTCTTGGATTTTTTTGTTTTGTTTTTTTCATTAACCTAACCAAAAAACTTAACCTAACCTAACCTAACCTAAATGTATTTGGGGGGTATTAGGTTAGGCTAGGTTAGATTTTTTGGTTAGGTTAATGACAAACAAAAAAAAAGTAAATCTACAGTTATACTACCCCTCCCCCCTTCAAAACACGCATTTTAGCGTGTTTTTGGATGGTTCAGCAGACGCGGAAACTGGGAAAAAACGTATTTTGATAAACATTTATCATCAACCAGATACAAGTTTTTCAGGTAATTTGTTAGTTTTTAATTTTTTATTTGATATACAGTATTGTTTAATACCGAGGACCGTCGCATTTTTAGTATTTTTAACATTAGCCTAACCTAACCTAACCTAACCGAAAACTAACCTGTCTCGCGACCGGTCTAAACCCAGTTCACGTTCCCTGTTTATGGGTTCGCGAAGGTTTGTAATACAGTAAACCCTCGCTATCTCGGACTAATTGGGGGGGAGACCCAGTCCGAGATGACCGAAAATCCGGATGTCCGACTTAAGAGAGGAAAATGTCCGAATTGGAAGAGGGAGTCCGAGCCACCAGAGAAAACGGAGACTTCCCTATCACTAACAACGTTGATTCAAGATAAATTACAGTACCTGTACAGTATCCAGCAGACATATACAGTATTATAAATATCACTTTCCTTCTCCAATTTCACTGTCCTTCTCCACCTCACTGTAGCCTTAGATCTCGGAATTTACCCTTAGATCTCGGAATTTTCCGAGATATATGACACCTGTCCGACAGACCATGTGGGCCCTCGGAGTTTTCCCCTTACATCTCGGAATTTTCCGAGATATACGGCGAACTTTCCGAGAGGCCGATGCCAGTCCGAGTAGTCCGGGTTTCCGACTTCTAGAGGTCCGAGATAGCGAGGGTTTACTGTACTTCAATGTATCTATTTCAAGTCAAATATACATTTCCGCGCATCATCAAACCATACTAAGTCTAGGCTACTACTAATAATATTAACCCATTAGTGCCAACAGAATAGCGACAAAATTGGGGTAGTATAACTGTAGCTTTATCCTGGCGGATTCGGGATGGATGTAGAGTTCGGGCGTACGGTCGTCATTGTTTACATAAGTGAGATCGCCGCGCTTGCACTTACGTTCCCGTCTATTTCTACGCTATATTTTCTGCTAGTTGCCCCCTGTCATTACTATATGAATACTAGGTTAGGTTAGGTTAGGTCAAAATAGACAGGAACATGATGGGAAAGGTCCGACGCCACTATGCGTAGTGTAAACAAGGCTGGCGGTACGCCCGATCACTACATCCTACCCGCGGATTCTAGTCGACTTTATTCAGCTCTGGAAGGATTATAAGGCTTCGAACTATCTCAATCAACCCTTTTAACTACCGTACCACAGATCCTTCCCAAGCTGTAAAAAATCTTCTAAATATAGCTAGAATGATAAATCTACAGTTATACTTTTTTTTTTTTTTTTTTTTTTTTTTTTGTCGCTATTCTGTTGGTACTAATGGGTTAATATTAGTAGTAGTAGACTTAGTATGGTTTGATGATGCGCGGAAATGTATATTTGACTTGAAATAGATACATTGAAGTATTACAAACCTTAGCGAACCCATAAACAGGGAACGTGAGCTGGGTTTAGATCATCGCGCACCCATAAACAGGGAACGTGTGCAGCGTGCTGGGTTTAGACCATTGCGCACCCATAAACAGGGAACGTGAGCTGGGTTTAGACCGGTCGCGGGACATGCCAGTTTGCCTTAGGGAAATATGACACATGGCCTGTCCGACTTTTGCATGAGTAACGGGTGAATGGATTTAGGATGTCCGAAGAAACTCATTTTGCCGTCTGGAATCATTTCGGGGGTCTAAAGGGAGTCTTAAAATTGACAGGGAACACGGTCATGCCAGATCGCTCAACCGCTCTAACTTTATTCTATTTTTTCACCCACTTCCCGATGTCGTAGGAACACGAAAACAGGGATGAATATGTGGACAACGTAGTACTTACAGATGCACTAGGCGTCATCTCTTTAAGAGACAAGTTAGCCGGTGAATTGAAGACATATGAAAACTACACTTGGTCAACAAGACTATGTGCCCCCAGATTTTACCTCAAGAAACCAAATTTTGGGGACGCCCATAACATCCTTCAATTAAGGAGTTTTTAATTGAAATTTCGATATGTTGTGTGTCAACCCACAGACTACATGCCCTCCAAGTTTCATTGAGCCACCTTATCTCTAACTGAGATTTTTGGAAAATACTGTGAGCCAACTCAAGGTGAGCGGCCACTCAGAGTCACACCATCATAGGGACAAAATGACAATTCCCTCATAACTCAATTTTCTGATAGTTTTTGAACCTGAGATTCTGATACAAGGGGTAAAATGAGCTGTAGAATTCATTTCTGCAATGACATTCTATACAATATCAAAAGTTTTCATGCAATCGTACCGGCTCACTTTTTTTCCAGGGACGATAGGCAGCAGTGAGCGGGTTCTGTCCGAAACTTGTATACAGTTATCATGTAACTATCCTGACCGAAACCGGACAGAACCTTTGTCATGGACCATTTATTGAGGGCTTTCTTCCTGTTCTATTTAAAGTCATATATTAACGAAAATAACAAGGTATATGCTACTTCCAGAGTACTTTTCAACTGTACAATCGCAAAAACTCTATGTCTGGATTTGGCCACCCAATGGAATATTTTATTATTCATAGGGAACTGGCCTGTCCGGAAGCCCAAACTGGACACTTTTGTCGGATTCTTAGGCAACAATGACCAAAATAATTAACGACGGACAGGATAGTTTTTTATTATTGTAAAATTAAGTGTGTAATATCATTATTTAATATCCTTTTCAATTTATTTAACCTAACTTAAATTAAATAACAGGAAACGGACACTGGCAACCTAAATTTATCTTCCTGTGAAGTGTTTGAACCTAACCTAACCTCACCTCACCAAGAGTAAACCCCACTTTGTAAACATTATTCCAAGCATATTATTAGCTTTTCCGTTGCATAATGACATGTTTAGTAACTACTCAAAATTTCAAGCGGATATATCTTCAGATACCAGAATTATTTATACTAATCTAGAAATTTATTGCCTAACCACGAATCAGATATGACCCATATAGGTAGAATTCGATGATGAACCAGAATCTGGCCACGAAAATATGAGATCTAGATACCTAACAGAGATAATCGTATAAATGGTACTATGGATCAGCATTAGATGCTTAGGGAACATTTCTTGGCTCAGTTCAGTCCGAAAATGCTATGTAGATCACTCTTTCAAGAGAGTTGAAGTCTCCAGATCACTATCTAGTTGAAATCTCTTCTCACAATGTTCCCTAACATATGTATTACGGACAGGCCAGTTTCAAGATGACGTTCCCTAAAATACTGTCCTAGCCATAGAATAGGCAGATATAGGGCTAGCTTCACCAGAACTTTGCAGTAGGAGTAGAATTTGGTGCTGATTTCAAAATGCATTCAGAAATTGGATTGCTCTGACAATTTAGTACAAATTCCAAAATCAAGGAAAACTATCCTGTCCGAAATGCCATTTCGGACTGAACTGAGCCATGAAATGTTCCCTAAGCATCTCCAACATTGGCTCTTAGGGCAAAAATGGCAGAAATAGGACTAGCTTTACCAGAGCTGGGCATTAGGAAGGTAATTTGATGCTTATTCCAAATATGGTGTCCAAGTTTTAATAAGTAAGCAATTGGAAGAGATGGAGCCAAATAATTGTTAAAGAATGAAGAAATTGGCAATATTTCCTTTCTATGAAGATTAATTCAATTTGTAAGTGCCTTTTTTAAATCAGCATCAAATTCTCCTCCCATTGCAAAGTTCTGGCTATGCTAGCCCTATGTCTGCCAGTTTTGCCTTGAGAGCCAATGTCGGAGATGCTTAGGGAACATTTCCTTGCTAAGTTCAGTCCGAAAATGCTATGTAGATCACTCTTTCAAGAGAGTTGCAGTCTCCAGATCACTATCTAGTTGAAATCTCTTCTCACAATGTTCCCTAACAATTATGTATTACGGACAGGCCAGTTTCAAGATGACGTTCCCTAAAATACTGTCCTATCCATAGAATAGGCAGATATAGGGCTAGCTTCACCAGAACTTTGCAGTAGGAGTAGAATTTGGTGCTGATTTCAAAAATGCATTCAGAAATTGGATTGCTCTGACAATTTAGTACAAATTCCAAAATCAAGGAAAACTATCCTGTCCGAAATGCCATTTCGGACTGAACTGAGCCATGAAATGTTCCCTATGCATCTCCAACATTGGCTCATAGGGTAAAAATGGCAGAAATAGGACTAGCTTTACCAGAGCTGGGCATTAGGAAGGTAATTTGATGCTTATTCCAAATATGGTGTCCAAGTTTTAATAAGTAAGCAATTGGAAGAGATGGAGCCAAATAAGTGTTAAAGAAATGAAGAAATTGGCAATATTTCCTTTCTATGAAGATTAATTCAATTTGTAAGTGCCTTTTTTAAATCAGCATCAAATTCTCCTACCATTGCAAAGTTCTGGCTATGCTAGCCCTATGTCTGCCAGTTTTGCCTTTAGAGCCAATGTTGGAGATGCTTAGGGAACATTTCCTTGCTAAGTTCAGTCCAAAAATGCTATGTAGATCACTCTTTCAAGAGAGTTGCAGTCTCCAGATCACTATCTAGTTGAAATCTCTTCTCACAATGTTCCCTAACAATTATGTATTACGGACAGGCCAGTTTCAAGATGACGTTCGCTAAAATACTGTCCTATCCATAGAATAGGCAGATATAGGGCTAGCTTCACCAGAACTTTGCAGTAGGAGTAGAATTTGGTGCTGATTTCAAAAATGCATTCAGAAATTGGATTGCTCTGACAATTTAGTACAAATTCCAAAATCAAGGAAAACTATCCTGTCCGAAATGCCATTTCGGACTGAACTGAGCCATGAAATGTTCCCTAAGCATCTCCAACATTGGCTCTTTGGGTAAAAATGGCAGAAATAGGACTAGCTTTACCAGAGCTGGGCATTAGGAAGGTAATTTGATGCTTATTCCAAATATGGTGTCCAAGTTTTAATAAGTAAGCAATTGGAAGAGATGGAGCCAAATAAGTGTTAAAGAAATGAAGAAATTGGCAATATTTCCTTTCTATGAAGATTAATTCAATTTGTAAGTGCCTTTTTGAAATCAGTATCAAATTCTCCTCCAATTGCAAAGTTCTGGCTATGCTAGACCTATTTCTGCCAGTTTTGCCTTAAGAGCCAATATTGGAGATGCTTAGGGAACATTTCTTGGCTCAGTTCAGTCCGAAATGGCATTTCGGACAGGATAGTTTTCATTGATTTTGGAATTTGTATTAAATGATCAGAGCAATCCAATTTCTGAATGCATTTTTGAAATAAGCATCAAATTCTACTCCTAGTGCAAAGTGTTGGTAAAGCTCGCCCTATTTCTGCCAATCTTACAGATGTGATATGGTTTAGGGAACGTCATCTCTTACTTACTACATATTGAAAAGGAAACATAACTTTAATATTATCTGTACAATTGGCTGACATTGGGCAAGCTTCACCAAAAACCTTGCATTAGGAGTAGAATTTGATGCTGATTCCAAAAATGCATTCCGAAATTTGATTGTTCTAATGGCTTGTTCCACATTACAAAATCAAGCAAAACTATCCTGTAAAAATGCCATTTTCGGACTGAACTGAGCCATGAAATGTTCCCTAAGCATCTCCAACATTGGCGCTAAGGGCAAACCATGCAGAAATAGGACTAGCTTTACCAGAGCTTGGCATTAGGAAGATATTTTGATGCATATTCCAAATATGGTATCCAAGTTTTAATAAGTAAGCAATTGGAAGAGATGGAGCCAAATAATTGTTAAAGAATGAAGAAATTGGCAATATTTCCTTTCTATGAAGATTAATTCAATTTGTAAGTGCCTTTTTTAAATCATCATCAAATTCTCCTCCCATTGCAAAGTTCTGGCTATGCTAGCCCTATGTCTGCCAGTTTTGCCTTGAGAGCCAATGTCGGAGATGCTTAGGGAACATTTCCTTGCTAAGTTCAGTCCGAAAATGCTATGTAGATCACTCTTTCAAGAGAGTTGCAGTCTCCAGATCACTATCTAGTTGAAATCTCTTCTCACAATGTTCCCTAACAATTATGTATTACGGACAGGCCAGTTTCAAGATGACGTTCCCTAAAATACTGTCCTATCCATAGAATAGGCAGATATAGGGCTAGCTTCACCAGAACTTTGCAGTAGGAGTAGAATTTGGTGCTGATTTCAAAAATGCATTCAGAAATTGGATTGCTCTGACAATTTAGTACAAATTCCAAAATCAAGGAAAACTATCCTGTCCGAAATGCCATTTCGGACTGAACTGAGCCATGAAATGTTCCCTAAGCATCTCCAACATTGGCTCTTAGGGTAAAAATGGCAGAAATAGGACTAGCTTTACAAGAGATGGGCATTAGGAAGGTAATTTGATGCTTTTTCCAAATATGGTGTCCAAGTTTTAATAAGTAAGCAATTGGAAGAGATGGAGCCAAATAAGTGTTAAAGAAATGAAGAAATTGGCAATATTTCCTTTCTATGAAGATTAATTCAATTTGTAAGTGCCTTTTTGAAATCAGCATCAAATTCTCCTCCCATTGCAAAGTTCTGGCTATGCTAGACCTATTTCTGCCAGTTTTGCCTTAAGAGCCAATATTGGAGATGCTTAGGGAACATTTCTTGGCTCAGTTCAGTCCGAAATGGCATTTCGGACAGGATAGTTTTCATTGATTTTGGTATTTGTATTAAATTATCAGAGCAATCCAATTTCTGAATGCATTTTAGAAATAAGCATCAAATTCTACTCCTACCGCAAAGTGTTGGTAAAGCCCGCCCTATTTCTGCCTATCTTACAGATGTGATATGGTTTAGGGAACGTCATCTCTTACTTACTACATATTGAAAAGGAAACATAACTTTAATATTATCTGTACAATTGGCTGACATTGGGCTAGCTTCACCAAAACCTTGCATTAGGAGTATAATTTGATGCTGATTCCAAAAATGCATTCAGAAATTTGATTGTTCTAATGATTGTTCCACATAACAAGATCAAGCAAAACTATCCTGTAAAAATACCATTTTCGTACTGAACTGAGCCATGAAATGTTCCCTAAGCATCTCCAACATTAGCGCTAAGGGCAAAAATGGCAGAAATAGGACTAGCTTTACCGGAGCTTGGCATTAGGAAGATATTTTGATGCTTATTCCAAATATGGTATCCAAGTTTTAATAAGTAAGCAATTGGAAGAGATGGAGCCAAATAATTGTTAAAGAATGAAGAAATTGGCAATATTTCCTTTCTATGAAGATTAATTCAATTTGTAAGTGCCTTTTTTAAATCAGCATCAAATTCTCCTTCCATTGCAAAGTGCTGGCTATGCTAGCCCTATGTCTGCCAGTTATGCCTTGAGAGCCAATGTTGGAGATGCTTAGGGAACATTTCCTTGCTAAGTTCAGTCCGAAAATGCTATGTAGATCACTCTTTCAAGAGAGTTGCAGTCTCCAGATCACTATCAAGTTGAAATCTCTTCTCACAATGTTCCCTAACAATTATGTATTACGGACAGGCCAGTTTCAAGATGACGTTCCCTAAAATACTGTCCTATCCATAGAATAGGCAGATATAGGGCTAGCTTCACCAGAACTTTGCAGTAGGAGTAGAATTTGGTGCTGATTTCAAAAATGCATTCAGAAATTGGATTGCTCTGACAATTTAGTACAAATTCCAAAATGAAGGAAAACTATCCTGTCCGAAATGCCATTTCGGACTGAACTGAGCCATGAAATGTTCCCTAAGCATCTCCAACATTGGCTCATAGGGTAAAAATGGCAGAAATAGGACTAGCTTTACCAGAGCTGGGCATTAGGAAGGTAATTTGATGCTTATTCCAAATATGGTGTCCAAGTTTTAATAAGTAAGCAATTGGAAGAGATGGAGCCAAATAAGTGTTAAAGAAATGAAGAAATTGGCAATATTTCCTTTCTATGAAGATTAATTCAATTTGTAAGTGCCTTTTTTAAATCAGCATCAAATTTTCCTCCCATTGCAAAGTTCTGGCTATGCTAAACCTATTTCTGCCAGTTTTGCCTTAAGAGCCAATATTGGAGATGCTTAGGGAACATTTCTTGGCTCAGTTCAGTCCGAAATGGCATTTCGGACAGGATAGTTTTCATTGATTTTGGTATTTGTATTAAATTATCAGGGCAATCCAATTTCTGAATGCATTTTTGAAATCAGCATCAAATTCTACTCCTAATACAATGTTCTGGTGTAGCTAGCCCTATATCTGCCTATTCTATGGATAGGACAGTTTTTTAGGGAACGTCATCTTGAAACTGGCCTGTCCATAATACGTATGTTAGGGAACATTGTGAGAAGAGATTTCAACTAGATAGTGATCTGGAGACTACAAGTCTCTTGAGAGAATGGGCTACATAGCATTTTCGGACTGAACTGAGCCAAGAAATGTTCCCTAAGCATCTCCAACATTGGCAGTCAAGGCAAAACTGGCAGAAATAGGGCTAGCATAGCCAGAACTTTGCAATGGGAGGAGAATTTGATGCTGATTTCAGAAATGCACTTAGAAATTGAATTAATCTTCATAGAAAGGAAATATTGCCAATTTCTTCATTTCTTTAACACTTATTTGGCGCCATCTCTTCCAATTGCCTACTTATTACAAATCGGACACCAGATTTGGAATAAGCATCAAATTCTACTCCTAATGCCAAGTTCTGGTAAAGCTAGTCCTATTTCTGCCATTTTTGCCCTAAGAGACAATGTTGGAGTCAAAATACATACTGGGAACATAAATTGTAACTGTCCAGTCCATAGTGAAAGCTTTCCTGACCAAAATTTGTTACCTAATCTGGCTCTCTTTGTTACCTAAAGGCAAATTCATGCTATATCTCGATGAATTTTGGAGATATCGACATTCTGATGGCAGATTTGGAATCAGCATTGCAAGGTACACATGAAATGGGTGTACCAGTGCCCAAATGAAAGACATATGGTTTTCCCTCTCATGAGGCATGAATTTGCCTAAGAAAAGTGAGCTAGGTTAAGACCAAAACAAAACTTTCAGCTCACTTTGTTACCTAAAGGCGAATTCAAGTTCCGGTTTCAAAGAGATCATTGAGCACTAGTACCAGAGATCATTGATTGGAGACCTTAGTAGATGGCTTCATATACGGTCTTAACACTCACTTTTTACCGAAACTATTACTATTATCACAGACTTGTACTTCCATATGTACATTTCGCTGTTGATTCCTAATCTGAGCTGGAGTCTAGTTTGTTATGCCTTATTTTGGAGTTTAGATCAACTTATTGGAGATTTAGATGATTTAGAAGTTTGGGATGCATGCCATTGCATTATATCTATTTATCTATCTATTTACTCAGGCCCAATCCCCCCTTTTCATTTTTGTTTTCTTTGTTTTTGGTGTTTTTTATTTTGTTTGTATTTTTTTTTTTTTTTTGTAATTTTTTTTTATTTTATTTTTTATTTATTTTTTTTTTTTTTATTTTTTTTTTTTTTTTTTCCCCACTAAAAACTTGTTAAGGAAATCAAATTGGATACATCTGGCCTTAAAACCATGTATCTCTGACTTCAGAGTGCAGTATACATTTACGGACAGGATAGTTTGAATTTTCAATTTTCGGACAGGATAGTTTTGCTCGAGTCTGACCCTGCCTAAAATTTGGTACGATAGGCAACGTAGTGAGGGCTGATGCGTGACCAAAATGACAGGATTCATTTTTCGGACAGGATAGTTTCTGTCCTGTCCGAAATGTTGCCTAACATAGGTGAACCGGACAGGCCAATAGCAAAAAAATGTTGCCTAATAAATGAAATGACAATTTTCTCAAACTGGACTGTCCGGTCGCGAGACAGGTTAGTTTTTGGTTAGGTTAGGTTAAGTTAGGATAACATTCAAGACCTCTTTCGCCGCCTTATTAGAAATAATTTATTAGGGAAAATAGGGACCAATAGACTCGCCATACTTTTCTCATTATAGTCCGCATGGAGGAATTTCGTTATCGACACTTGAAAAAACCCAATTACACAGAAAAATAACACAAAAATAATGTCCCGAACGTAAACAAAGCATTGCACCCAATGAATCCTTCGACCTGGGTCCTCAAGAACAAGAACCAAGAAAATGAAGGAGCTGGAATAAGAAGAAATAGATTATAATGCAACATATAGAAAAAAGAAAAAGAAATACAATATAATATAACAGAGCACGTCACAAAAGGAAAATTACAAGAACCTCTCAGGGAAGTGCCGTTGTTAAGGCATTACTTCCCGAACCACATCTGATCTGATCTCCTCTGACTCCTCTTCTTCTTGTTTTGAAAGATGCGGTGAGTGCGATTCACCCAATAAATGGCTTGAACGTTACTCACAAAAACGATATTATATTATATTATATTAGGGTTAGGTTAGGTTAGGTTAATCTAATCTAATATAATATTTGTACATTTTGGAAGCGTGCATGGCCTCCCCACAATTTTCCTTACCTACTGTAAAAGCGCGAGTCACCCAATAAATGGCGCCATTTGACGGAGTATCTTCAGATTAATGAATAATGGGTAAGATAATGCAAATCCTCCACTCAAACCATGATAAACAACAATTAAACACTATATTCCCTGGAAAAAATATAAAGAAACTTGGTAAATAAGGCGGCTCTAGCTGTCTTGAATGTTACCTAAGTTAGGTTAGGCTAATGTTAAAAATACTAAAATGCGACGGTCCTCGGTATTAAACAACACTGTAGGCCTAGGCCTATATCAAATAAAAAAAAAAAAACAACAACAAATTAGTCCTACCTGAAAAACTCTTAGGCCTATCTGGTTGGTGATAAATTTTTATCAAAATACGTTTTTTTTCCAGTTTCCGCATCTGCTGAACCATCCAAGAAAACGCTATTTAAGGCGTGTTTTGAAGGGGGGAGGTGGTGGGGGGTAGTGGGTACTGTGGGGGAGGGGTAGTATAACTGTAGATTTACCTCTAGAATTAATGATAAAAAACGTCGCTGGTACAGAAAGTGTTAAAATGCCAAACAGGTGTGTTACACTCAGGTGCCCTTTCTTATTACCAAGTTCAGTACGGCATTTCGCCATCAACAATATAATAGCCTAATCAGAGGAGGCTACAAGATCCTGATTGGATAGATAGGCTAGGCCTAATCAGATATTCTACATCTAGGCCTACCATAGGCTAAAACCTTTTGAGCTACTTGCGATTGAAAACTATGTTGATGCTAAACGTCTAGCAGAAGCTGCAATTGGTAAGATTTTACGGTTTGGCAGTTACAAGCCCCATCGATGTTTGTGTAGCCTATAGGTATGTTATATAATAGTCTTCAGTCCTATATATGTCCTTCCCGTCGCAAATGTATTATAAGGGAGATATAGGGTAAAACACAGTCTTGTCTGCATAAAGACAAGTCCTGTTTTACGAGATTTCTGCTTTATAAGGGAGATATAGGGTAAAACACAGTCTTGTCTACATAATGACGTCCTGTTTTACGGGATTTCTGCTTTATAGATTTTTTTTACCCCTCCTACCTTACTCGGGGGACCATACAGTTGCGCGATCCAGTGCTGCTTTGGTAATTGCGTACATTTTAGGTTAGTTTCTATCCATGTATTACTTTTAGGTTAGGTTAGGTTTCTTAGTTAGGTAAAACAACACTGTAACGTATAGGCCTATCAAAGAAAAAATGCAAAAAAAAAAAAAAAAAACACATTCTAAAACTCGTGATTGTCACACCGTATCAATTTACCAGTAACTTAGGTTTCTTAGTTAGGTAGAACGATAAATCTACAGTTATACTACCCCTATTTTGTCGCTATTCTGTTGGTACTAATGGGTTAATATTATTAGTAGTAGACTTAGTATGGTTTGATGATGCGCGGAAATGTATATTTGACTTGAAATAGATGCATTGAAGTATTACAAACCTTCGCGAACCCATAAACAGGGAACGTGAGCTGGGTTTAGACCGTCGTGCACCCATAAACAGGGAACGTGAGCTGGGTTTAGACCGGTCGCGATACAGGTTAGTTTTCGGTTAGGTTAGGTTAGGTTAGGCTAATGTTAAAAATACTAAAATGCGACGGTCCTCGGTATTAAACAACACTGTATATCAAATAAAAAATAAAAAACAACAACAAATTACCTTAAAAACTCGTATCTGGTTGGTGATAAATTTTTGTCAAAATAAGTTTTTTTCCAGTTTCCACGTCTGCTGAACCATCCAAAAACACGCTAAAAGGCGTGTTTTGAAGGGGGGAGGTGGTGTGGGGTAGTGGGGGAGGGGTAGTATAACTGTAGATTTACCGGTAAAACAACACTGTAGCCTATATCAAAGAAAAAATGCAAAAAAAAAACCACACACATTCTAAAACTCGTGACTGTCACACCGTATCAATTTACCCTGCGATTGGTATTGCATGAACATAGGCTATTAGGCCTACAACTTATCACAAAACAAACTAACACAAGTCAAATTTTCAAATAGGCCTAGTAGCAGTGTAACTAAGCATCGAATGCATGCTTAATAATCAAGAACAAAGCATCGAATACATGCTTAATAATCAAGAACACAATACAGTACAATAATGATTTAAGTAAAAATTCCGACACATTACCTTGTTGGCAAATGGCAACCATGCTTCCCTGTCCAACCCAGCAACAACTCCAGCTGGGCCGAATATTCATGTCCAGTTATTCGTCCATACTACTTTCAATATACACTAATGATGGGCTAGACGTATCCCTCGATGGCTTAACTGTGTCGATTATACGGTCTGGCATCCGGCGAGTCTCTACTAAGACGGGAATAAGCGGATTTATCGGATGTTATGGTACGCGGAACTCACATCACTACACACGTTTCTTGACTACCCCGGTCCCCGGCGGTGGTGATCGACAGCTTGACTTGTAACTTCGATTTGTTTAAAGTAAACATTACCTTCACTAAGCCAAATATATTATAAGCAAATATGTAATAGTAGATTATTTTTAACTGCTTATTAGTAATTATTCCTGAAGTTATTACATGGGTAGCCTATAGGCCTACTGTCATATTGATGATATGGTTATTATAGGAAACCGAAGTTATAAATATGTGATTCAAATACATTAAATATTGGATATTACACCAGTTTGCTTCTCAGTTAGTAATTGTCCTAACCTACTTCATCTAATAATTCAATAGACCATTATTTCAATGTTCAAATTGCATAATTCAAAATAGCGTAATATTTAAGCCATGAACACAGCGAAAATGTAGTATCGGAATTATAGAAAACGTGTATTGGAATGACAGAAAACTGGGAGTTTTAGGGCAAACTATACATTGTATTGTGAAATGGTATAAGATTACAATTAATCTCTCTATCTCTGTCCTTCGTATTAGTGAAGTAAATGAAATATTTGGCGTGGTACAACCTTTGGTATATACAGCATAGTTCGATACGTAGGGTTCTCGGATAGCTGTAAGATCATGCAAAGTACCATATTTGGCTAATGATGCATCGGGCATTTGATTATCTATAAGATCAGTTATAGTAAATTATTATTGTTTGGGATCATGATGCGTAGGGTTCTGTGCGATTTATCAGTCCGAAATGACGTTTCGCAAGCAATTTCAGCATTTCAGAGAGATGATAGATGTTGATTATGTGATTCTCATGTTGATTCTACTCATGTGAATATGGCAAATACATATTTTCTATTCGAAATCAAATAAGTATTATTATCATGAATTTCCATTGGAAACGTCTCTGAACCTTCTGGATTGTCGGAATGAATGCAAAAGTGTCCTTTCGGACAGACAAAAGGAATAGGTTAGCTGTATGATTTATACATCATTTAATTATGTTATGCTATTACTTAATTATTATCTATTTATATAAGTGTGTGTGTGTGCTTTATTGAGGCGCTCATCTCCATATCTTTGCTCATTGAAGTTGTGCTGACCTAGGGCCGGATTCTCGATGATGCCAAAAGTTTTGGTAATGTGAGAAGCATAGCAAACCAAAATTAACCGCTACAACGCGTCATAATCTTAAAGGAGTTAACCCATTCAATACCGATGCCGTCCATTTAACTTTATTTTAGCTACTATCAGATCATTTTATTCAGTTTAAATAAGGGCCTCCAACAACTAACAGGCTTCAAAGTATCTCACTTAACCCTTTTCACTACCACAGATCCTTCATAAGCAGCACAACATCGTCTAAACTCTAAATATTGCTTGAATAAAATGTAAAAGAAGTTGCCGGCTCAGAAGGGGTTAATAGTAAAGATATAAACTAATGCATCCCTGCCGAATACCAGGGGCGTGTTCAGTAGGCCTACACCCAAACATGCAAAAGTGATAGCCTCTGATTCGACGAATCACCTTTGCTATTGTTTGCAATCGGACGGTGATCACGCTATCACTCTGTGGAGGTGACTAGCAAAACAATCATAACAGTAGGCCTAATTCTCACCTCGAGATAATATTAACATAATTAGGCTTATTTAGCCTCATTGCATGTTATTAATCCATTGGCTGCGGGAACCTTTCAGGAACGCTTTGGCAATTTAAAACAATTTTCAGGCCCTTAAAGCCTCTTAAAGCCTATGGAGACGAGTGCGAGTGAGCGAGAGCGCGGTAGGCCCACATTCGCTTTCCAGCCAGGCGGCCGGGGCACCGAGACTCTCACCTCATATCTCGCGAGACCAACCCAGCATTGCCAAAGGCAAATGTAGCGCGACATTGCTCAGAATTAGCGAATATTTGCCGATGTCAATGGTAGCGCTGCGGATGAACCCTGCATGCTACAAAGCTCGTTCTGGTGTCATTTTGAAGCTATGTCTTTTAGTTTTTGGCTGAATACATTTCATTCCATTCAGACACTTGCTTAACCCGGTGGACCTCAAGCGATTTAATATAAATATACGCTCCAGGCCCAGCCACTTGTCATTTGTTTTCCTGAAAACACATGGGATGGCTTAGTAATGAAGGGAAAAAAAACGCTAATCAAGGTCATTTAGTGGTCCTGGGGGGTGGCAGAAAGTCACAATTAACATTGGGATATGGTTAGGCAATATACTGGAAAATCACTCCTGCGTGCGCCCACATGCACGCGGCTGGACTTGGAGGGTTGGCAACCATTCTTATTGTTCCGTGGGATCATAAAGTAGTTCCCATACAAATCTGAACACTCTAGGTGCCATAGGAAAAGAGTAATTAAGGCGGATGCAACCATTACGTCGCTGGGATTTAGTGTTAGATACATAGGCAACGCATAACGTACGTCGCAGGTACTCAAGGGGTTAATCAGTCAGGAGTGCCTGAATGAGCACTAATATAGTGGAAATATGCCCGCATTGTAAGTGTTAATGTGTCGCAATCTCAATTATAAGGTGGCTCACATAAAAATCATAGATATAATGACTATTTTGCTTTATTTAACATAAAACAAGTGACTTGGACTGCAACTATTACATCTACTTCGTCCATATTTCACTGCGGCAGGTATAGCCTAACCGGTAACGATTTCGCTTTTTAATCCGCAAGCCTACTCGTAAGGGTTCGAGACCTGAGGAGTTAATGCTTTTTATGAGTTTTTATTGTATTTGTATAGTTATTTGTTGGTAATGTTACTATTCCAATGATATATTTTAAAAGGTAATACACTTTCTGTTAAGGTTTTTGAGCGCTTGCCTATATTATTGGTTGATTAATATAATTATTTACTGTATTTAATATTTCTTCAAAACAAATTCTGAGGCATGATTGCATCGAAGTATGTTAGGTCAGTTAAGCTATGTCTACTACGGTATCCACACTATAGTTTAGTTTTCAAATGTAATCTAATGCTTAAATATAATAGTAATGAACCTTACATTAATATAGGCTTACAAATAGGCTATACATATTCATCGCCATGAAAAGAAAATATGCCTAGCTTGCCTACACATACCGTACATCGCCAGGTAAAGATAATATATATATACTGTATATATATATATATATATATATATATATATATATATATATATATATATATATATATATATATATATATTGTGACGCACCCCAGTGCTTTGCAACGCAACCTGATTGTACTCCTTGGTACTCGACTGTACCGCCCGTGATCTGGCTACCGTCAGCCGCAATGTATATTGAGTGTGACAACTTATAACTATGTTCTTTGTATCTCTGCAAAGGTCTCGTCATGTGCTAACCAGTGGTGGGTTTTGTTTTAAGCCATGTCGAGACCTTCCATTTAATATGTAGTATCAATAGAGAAGTTGATAGATAAAACAATGGGAGTTCAGAGAGAGAGAGTGAGTTAGGCTTCAGCGCAAGAGGGTAGCAACGCGCCATGCTGCCGGCCAGGTGGGTTGCCAGACGTATGGACTGGTTGGCAGCCCTGCGCTTATAGCTAGGCGCGACAGGGTTGGTAGTCCATTGTTGCCTGCCTACGCTGCCTGGGCTGGGCCCATGTTGTCGTACAGCACACTGCCTGGAGGCTGGCTGCGTGTTCCATGACCAGGTTGCCTAGAACCTTTGAGATTCTAACATCCCTTGCCCTCTCTCCCAACTTCTCACTGTTGCACTCTTTCTCTCTGACGACATTACTCTCATTTCATTCTTCTCTCTATTTAAATGCATAACCTTCCCTTGAGGTCCTAAAGGAGTTTCAGCACTCACCTCTCGTATTACTCTTAGGACAAGCATATATTTACATGTATTAGATTTAAGGGGTTAATGTGAACAGCGATCTTCTTGATGAGGATAGTTGGTGAACGTTCTACAGTTTGTTCACGAGTTATATGCCCCGCTCATCATCCCATTTGTGACTAGACTGGTGCCATGTGTAAGAGCCCGACCATGCCCAGGAGTTGTCTGTAGAGGGACGAGGACTTAGCCTTGATTTGCATACCGAGCCAGGAGCGAGTGTAGTACCCGAGACTACAGCTCGCTCGTAGTGCCGGTATAGTAGAGTAACGTAATTTATCTGTCCTTGTGTTCTCTACAGTCTTCTCCTGGGTTCTCGCTTTCGGTGCTGGGACTCGTTGTTCCTGTGACTTGGCCTGCTAGCTAGAACACATGGGGATGATGAGTGGGATATATCTTTATTTTACTATGCATTGCAGCTCTCTTTAAGTATATGTATGTAACCCTTTACAATACACATTACTCACACACAAGACAACACTATTAATACTTTCATGTATCAATTAACTGCACTGTCGTTTTGCTGCTGTGTCCGGAGTTCTGTTGCGTAGGGCGTATACGGACTCGGAGGGGAGACAGAGTGAGAGAAGCGAAGTAGCCTATGCGGTAGTAGGCTACCGGCGCAGTACTGTTGCCTGCAACTTTTTAGTTATTCCAAGTATAGATTCATTATTATAATAAGTGACTACTATTTATGTTCCTCCCATGTGTATTATTAGGTATCTACTGGATCATGAACATCTTGTATGCTACATGCTAGTGCATGTTAGTAGGGGACAGTTATTGTAGTGCACGCGCTTTCAAGTAGGCGTGTACATTTGTCATTTAGCATTTCACTGTCATACCTTTAGCCTGCTTCTATTCTACATTATTAGAGGCTTAATATTAACGTAGTTTCTTGAGTATTGCATGTCTTTAGTAATAACGTAACCTATAAATGTCTGAGGGAGTTTAGCCTCATAGCCTACCCCTGTTGTACACTTTCGCCGAGTTAAGGTACCTCGTTACCGTAGACGATAACTCTGTAGGGCGTTGGTGCTTTTGTTGTCTGGAGCATATAGTATTTGGGACTGGAATCGAGCGTGTCGTTGTCACTTAAGCCATTTCTGTCCTACGATCAAGAATCCCGAATATGTATTGCCGATCCAGCCGTAACAAAATGGCGACCTTGCACAAGATTCAGTAGTATCCTATCACATGTTTTTTGGAGAACTATTCTATGCTACCTAGTAGAGCTGGCTAGAATTTTCTTGCATATTGGAGGAATTTTTATTGTGTCATTATTGTATTGGTGGACTTGCAGATTGTTTCGTTAGGTGTCTAGAGTAGAGTCATTCAAGCATCTTTAACATTTTGTGAGTCGAGACTGCAATTAGTAATAAGCACTTTTTTTTTTATGAACAGCAATTGTATAACCAGCACTATGTCTAATGACTCATCATTTACGGGGGAGGATAACACGGTACAGCCTAGTGACCAGCAAGTACAGCAGATATTTAGGGAGGGAAGTGTTATAAGTGGAGAGAGGGATGCCCGGGCATTTTTGCAGACACCTTTGACCGAACAGCGCCTGCAGGCTATTGATTGTTACGGTCTTCGCTGTTTAGCCACGGTTTTGGGGCGGGACTGTCCTGACAGTTGGCCCAAGAAGAATTTGGTGGCATGTTTGTTGGGTGATGGCGATGGGGCGGTGGGTGGAGTGGGGTCTTGGGGGGTTCCCTCCAAGCCTCCATTCCACTCTACCCCTGAGCTGGGCCCTCAGCCAGCGAGTCTTAGCACGATGCAGCAGGAGGGTTCTCAATGGCAAGCTGGCTTACCCGTAAACACGTCTCGGTGTGGATCCCCCATTTTGTGCTCTCCCCCCCCAGGCCTGTCTCCTGAGATGTTATTTCAGCTAGAACTAGCTAAGCTTAAGTTGCAAGAGAGTCAACAGGCTAGTATAGAACGGATTAAGCTGCAGGAGACTCAGATACAACAGGCTAGTATAGAACGCATAGAGGTTGCTAGAATCCAAGCCAATCAGGATGCAACCAGGTACCAGGCTGAAATGGATGTCGAGAAGTCTAGAGTAGAGACCACGGGGCGTCATCTCGGTGGTGGGCACCGGGTTACAGACTCACTTTCGCATTTAATTAAGTTAGTACCCGCATTTGATGAGACAGCAGTGACTGAGTTTTTTGCTCATTTCGAAAAGAAGTGTCGTGAGTATGACTGGCCGGAGGTTAAATGGGCAGCATTAGTTTCATCACGTCTAGTGGGTAAGGGGTTGAAAGCCTACGATGCACTGTCACTGGACGAGAGTGTCGTGTATGGACTGGTGAAGGAGGCTGTGCTCCGGGCCTACGAACTGCAACCCGAAACTTATAGATTGAAGTTCCGTGGCGTGAATAAGAAGAGCGACGTCAGTTTTATGGAGCATGCACGGGACTTAACAGATGCATGTAATAACTGGTTTCGGTCCGAGCACGCAGAGTCGGCTGAGGAAATTAAGCAACTTTTCTATCTGGAACAGTTTTACAAATGTACTGGAACCGATCTAACGCTGAACATTAAGGAAAAATGTCCCAAGACAGTAGAGGAGGCTGCCAAGATGGCAGACCTCAGATTATCATTGATTCGTGGTTGCGGTGCCGCTCAGAGGGCTGAGTTAGGGCAGAAGGGGCGCTATAACCCACCCACCAGAGTTTTCAATAATAACAAATCCTATGACACACATAACCACACTAAAAGCATTGCACCTAATAACACCTACAAACACAAGCCTCTCCCGTTTACTAAAGGTCAGGCCCCTTCTTCGCCCGCACAAGGGAAGAAGCCCATTGGGGATGTGAAATGTTACAAATGTCAGAAGCTAGGCCATTATTCACGTGAGTGCCCTAGTAACACTCCCGCTAAGCCGGTGTCATTGGTTCACAGTATCGGTGTGTCTCTGAAGGCTGCAGCAACTGCCCGGGGTAGGTTGTCAGCAGCTGAGGCACACGCGGTAAAGAAGCGTACGGAAGGCTCGACTCCTGTCCGGGACGCTTTCTGTAGCCATCGGGGACACAGGTTTGTGAGCTGGGGGAGTGAACTACGGAGGGTTGACTTGCTGAGGGATACGGGGGCTTCGCAAACTTTGTTGAGGAACTTCACAGGGAAACCGATAAATGCGGCCAGAGTTGTTGTGGTGCAGGGTATTAATGCTACGAGGTCATACCCACTTGTGAGGTTGGAGTTGAGAGTGGGAGAGGTGTGCAGGGAGCTGGATGTAGGGATCGTTGAGTGTTTGCCAGTTGAGGGCGTCGACCTTCTTCTCGGCAACGACTTTGCGGTGCTCACTTCCGGGACTCCACCCTTAGTCGTTGCCGAGAGGGCGGCCGACGTGGATGGTGAGAATCGGGAATGGGTTGGGAGGTGCCAACAGGATGAGATGGCCTGTGTGGTAACCCGATCTCGCTCTGCGGCTCCTGCACAGCCTAGCACTCAACCTCGGGGACAGTGGAGGAAAGATCAGGAGAAGGTTGCTAAGGGCAGGAAAAGGGACATTGATTCTGCTGCACTTCTCGGTGATTCGGTACTTGGACCTATAATAAACACGGGAGTTGACTCTGGCCCAGATATGGTGTGTAACAAGGCAGAGTTGGGTAAGACTTCGCGTGAGGCAAGAGCTGTAGCGAGAGCCACTAAGGCAGTAGAGCCTACTAGCCGGGGTAATGTCTTATTACAAAACCATCTTGATGCATTGACGCCCGGGGACATTAGTGAGCAGCAGCTGCAAGACGCTAGCCTAGCTCGTTATAGCAATGGTGCCATAGAGTTGGAGGAAGATGGGGATGCGAAGCCGGGAGATTTCTTTAGGCTCAACAGGATATTGTACCGCAGATTTCTAGACCCCAAATCGAAGTGGGAGGGCGGTGCGAGGGTAGTAGACCAGGTGGTTGTTCCAAATAAGTATAGAGAGTCCTTATTGTGTCTGGCGCATGATGTGCCGGTGGCGGGTCATTTGGGGGTAACAAAAACATTGGCGGCATTGGGCAGGTTTTTCTGGTGGCCTGGGGTCAAGGCTGATGTCTGTGCATGGGTGGCTGGGTGTGCGACCTTCCAGACAACGGGGAAGCCTAACCAGACAATCCCGAAGGCACCTTTGTTTCCCATACCTGTCACCGGGCCTCCGTTCAGCAAAGTTGTAGTAGATTTGGTTGGCCCTTTCCCGCCTACTAGTAGTGGCAATAAATTCCTGTTGACAATCATGGATGTGGCTACGAGATACCCGGACGCATACCCCATGAGAAACGGCTCGGCAAAGGCAGTTGTTAAAAACTTATTATTGTTCTGTTCCCGTTATGGATTTCCACGTGAGGTGCAGTCAGACCAGGGGAGCAATTTTACATCCAAATTGTTCAAGCAAACCCTTCAGTTGCACGGTATAGGTTCTGTAGTGTCGTCAGCCTACCATCCCGAGAGTCAGGGAGTCTTGGAGCGGTGGCACTCGACCCTGAAGAGTATGCTACGCTGTTACTGTGCAGAACATGACACTGATTGGGATTTGGGTCTGCCGTATGTTCTGTTCGCTGCACGTGAAGTCCCAGGAGAGAGCCTGGGGTTCAGTCCAAATCAACTAGTCTTTGGCCATAATGTGAGAGGACCTTTAAGTATGGTGAAAGAGATCTGGGAGGGCGAAGAGAAGCCGGGGTCTATACTTAAATATGTCCTTGAGAGCCGGGAGAGACTTATAGGTTGCATGGCAGCGGCAGGTAATAACTTGGTTAATGCACAGGCGGTCATGAAGCACCAGTATGACGCCAAGGTGAAGCTTCGGGAGTTTTCGGTGGGTCAGGAGTTAATGTTGCTTTTACCTTTGCCTGGACACCCCCTTTCTGCCAAGTTCATTGGGCCGTATGTGGTGGCTAAGAAACTGTCCGACCTTGATTATCTCGTTGCAACACCTGACCGTAGGAAAAAACATCAGTTATGTCATGTTAACCTCATGAAAGAGTATGTGAGACGCCCCTCAGAGCCTCTCACTGTCCCTGTGCTGGCCTGCAGCGGCCAGGGTGGAGAAGGAGGTGGGGACAGTCATGCTGCTGAGGAGGATAGCTGGGACTGTGTCATTTCCGCGGAACAGTGGGCGGGGAATACTGAACAAGAGGCTAGGCAAGTTGTAAGTCACCTGCCTGAGCACCAGGGTGCTGCTGTCCTAGGCCTGTTCAGGTCATACCCCTCTGTTTTCGCCGAACACCCAGGTCTCACTACTCAGGTAACGCACGACGTGGACGTCGGTGATAATGTGCCCTTCAAGTCAGTGCCCTACCGTGTGCCCCCGGTAAAGTTGCCAGCTTTACGGGAGGAGTTAAAGTACATGGTTGAGAGAGGGATGATCACTGAAGGTTATGTGAAGTGGACATCACCCGTCACGTTGCAGCCAAAACCTGACGGCAAGGTGCGGTTCTGCATAGATTTTCGTAGGCTAAATGGCTTGACCACTACCAACCCTTACCCTTTGCCTCGAGTTGACGACAGCGTGGACAAGATAGGGAATGCAAAGTACCTTACTAAAATTGATCTTGTAAAAGGCTACTGGCAAGTACCCCTGTCGGACCGAGCTAAGCAAGTTTGTGGTTTTGTGGTAGATGGCAAGACCTACCAATGCAACGTAATGCCTTATGGGCTTAAGAACGCACCTGCCACGTTTCAGAACCTGATGAACGATATTTGTGACGAAATCCCTAACTGCACGGTCTACCTTGATGACGTGATAGTGTATGATGACGATTTTGAAAATCACCTAAGGCACTTAGAGACCCTGTTTGGGAAGTTGCACGATGCTGGGCTGGTGGTGAACCTGAGGAAGTGCGAGTTTGTAAAGGCTACTGTGCAGTATCTTGGCTTTGTGGTCGGGTTAGGCCGGGTGTGCCCCCCCTGAGCAAGATACAGGCTATCAACATGTTTCCCAGGCCCACCACTAAGCGCCAGGTCATGCGGTTCCTAGGTATGATAGGCTATTATAGGCGCTTCATCCGGGGATACTCTACTGTCTTAGCACCGTTAACTGATCTACTGTCGAAGTCAGTGAAGTTCTGTTGGGCTGCGGAGTGTCAGAGGGCTTTCGACCTAGTCAAGCACCTGCTGTGTACACATCCGATTTTGAGGGCCCCAGACTTCTCCAGGAGTTTTCAGCTGGCGACTGATGCCAGCGGTGTGGGTGCCGGGGCAGTGTTACTGCAGACTGATTCCAAGGGCTTGGAACACCCAGTGAGCTTCTTTTCTCGCAAGTTTAATTCGGCACAAAGGAATTACTCGACTATAGAGAAGGAGCTTCTGGCTATCGTTTTGTCGCTCAAACATTTCGAAGTTTATGTTCCAGCCTACGGCCCGGTAGTGACGATTTATACGGACCATCATCCCTTGAAATTCCTAAATCAGTTTCACAATCGGAATATGCGGTTGACCAGGTGGTCCCTAATGATCCAAGAGTATAATCTCAACATTCAGCATATTGCCGGGAGTGAGAACGTGATAGCAGATTGTCTATCAAGGGTTGATGATCCAAGATAGTCGTGCACGGTGTGTGGGTTGAGCAGGAGTAAAATTAGGCTATCATAACGCCGTCCAAAAAGATTATAAAACAATAAAATAAACGAGAAAACTCTTTCTTTTTTTTAGTTTTGTAAGTCTTTATTGTTGTAGCATGATGCATGCGATATTGTGTTTTATGTATAATTCACACTTCAGTTGTTGTGCACCTTTTGCAATTAGTGGCAGCTAAGGGTAGCAGGTCGGTTGGTTGCCTGTCAGATTTTGATAATGCTTCTAAGGTCGATTATCTAAAATCTTGGGGGGGCTGTGACGCACCCCAGTGCTTTGCAACGCAACCTGATTGTACTCCTTGGTACTCGACTGTACCGCCCGTGATCTGGCTACCGTCAGCCGCAATGTATATTGAGTGTGACAACTTATAACTATGTTCTTTGTATCTCTGCAAAGGTCTCGTCATGTGCTAACCAGTGGTGGGTTTTGTTTTAAGCCATGTCGAGACCTTCCATTTAATATGTAGTATCAATAGAGAAGTTGATAGATAAGACAATGGGAGTTCAGAGAGAGAGAGTGAGTTAGGCTTCAGAGCAAGAGGGTAGCAACGCGCCACGCTGCCGGCCGGGTGGGTTGCCAGACGTATGGACTGGTTGGCAGCCCTGCGCTTATAGCTAGGCGCGACAGGGTTGGTAGTCCATTGTTGCCTGCCTACGCTGCCTGGGCTGGGCCCATGTTGTCGTACAGCACACTGCCTGGAGGCTGGCTGCGTGTTCCATGACCAGGTTGCCTAGAACCTTTGAGATTCTAACATCCCTTGCCCTCTCTCCCAACTTCTCACTGTTGCACTCTTTCTCTCTGACGACATTACTCTCATTTCATTCTTCTCTCTATTTAAATGCATAACCTTCACTTGAGGTCCTAAAGGAGTTTCAGCACTCACCTCTCGTATTACTCTTAGGACAAGCATATATTTACATGTATTAGATTTAAGGGGTTAATGTGAACAGCGATCTTCTTGATGAGGATAGTTGGTGAACGTTCTACATGTTCACGAGTTATATGCCCCGCTCATCATCCCATTTGTGACTAGACTGGTGCCATGTGTAAGAGCCCGACCATGCCCAGGAGTTGTCTGTAGAGGGACGAGGACTTAGCCTTGATTTGCATACCGAGCCAGGAGCGAGTGTAGTACCCGAGACTACAGCTCGCTCGTAGTGCCGGTATAGTAGAGTAACGTAATTTATCTGTCCTTGTGTTCTCTACAGTCTTCTCCTGGGTTCTCGCTTTCGGTGCTGGGACTCGTTGTTCCTGTGACTTGGCCTGCTAGCTAGAACACATGGGGATGATGAGTGGGATATATCTTTATTTTACTATGCATTGCAGCTCTCTTTAGGTATATGTATGTAACCCTTTACAATACACATTACTCACACACAAGACAACACTATTAATACTTTCATGTATCAATTAACTGCACTGTCGTTTTGCTGCTGTGTCCGGAGTTCTGTTGCGTAGGGCGCATATGGACTCGGAGGGGAGACAGAGTGAGAGAAGCGAAGTAGCCTATGCGGTAGTAGGCTACCGGCGCAGTACTGTTGCCTGCAACCTTTTAGTTATTCCAAGTATAGATTCATTATTATAATAAGTGACTACTATTTATGTTCCTCCCATGTGTATTATTAGGTATCTACTGGATCATGAACATCTTGTATGCTACATGCTAGTGCATGTTAGTAGGGGACAGTTATTGTAGTGCACGCGCTTTCAAGTAGGCGTGTACATTTGTCATTTAGCATTTCACTGTCATACCTTTAGCCTGCTTCTATTCTACATTATTAGAGGCTTAATATTAACATAGTTTCTTGATTATTGCATTTCTTTAGTAATAACGTAACCTATAAATGTCTGAGGGAGTTTAGCCTCATAGCCTACCCCTGTTGTACACTTTCGCCGAGTTAAGGTACCTCGTTACCGTAGACGATAACTCTGTACTTTTGTTGTCTGGAGCATATAGTATTTGGGACTGGAATCGAGCCATTTCTGTCCTACGATCAAGAATCCCGAATATGTATTGCCGATCCAGCCGTAACAATATATATATATATATATATATATATATATATATATATATATATATATATATATATATATATATATATATACTATATATACAGTATATATATATATATATATATATATATATATATATTTATATATATATATACAGTATATATATATATATATATATATATATTTGTTTTTCTTTTTTTTTCTTTTTTTTCTATGTGATTGAGGGAGGCAAAAGGCATAACTGCCTATAGCGAGTGCCTCTCCCATAGTTGAAAGAGTGACAGGGCCAAAATCAAGGGACGTTCGAGCCAAAATGCCTGGACACACAGAGTTTGAAGCAACTTAAGTCATAGGAAGAGGGAAAGGCTGATTCTGGGAGAGAGTTCCAGAGCTCAGCTGTTGAGTAGAAGAAAGTTTGAGAGTAACGTTTCACTCTTGGGTTGGAGAGTTGCACAGAGTAGGGGTGGGATTGAGTTGCAAGACGGGTACCACGTGCCCTACGTAAAGGAGGTGGTATGCACTGGGATAGCTCTGAGGAACACTGATTATTATAGTAGCGATAGAATAGCGAGAGAGATGCAACATTGCGGCGGAGAGAGAGAGATTGCAGAGAGTTGGTGAGTGGACGGGAGTTAATGATACGAAAGGCCTTCCTTTCAACTTTGTCTAGGAGAGCGGTGTGAGAGGAACCTCCCCACACATGTGAACAATACTCAATACAAGGGCGCACTATGCCCCTGTACAGAGCAAGAAGCTGTGCAGGGGAAAAGAACCCCCTAAGGCGGTTGAGCACACCCAGCTTTTGGGAGGCAGCCTTAGCAAGACTGGTAATATGATCCTTCCAAATGAGAGCAGAAGAAAAAGAGACACCAAGAATATTGAGAGAAGATGAAGGGTTGATTTTTGTATTGCTGAAGAATAAGGGATAGTCCGCTGGGAGATCCTGACGGGTAGATAGATGGAGAAATTGGGTTTTGGAAGCATTAAAGTTAACAAGGTTTTCTCTGCCCCAATTGGAAATAGTATTTAGATCAGAATTTAAGAGTTCTATGGCTTCATTACGTTTGTCGTTGAGGGATTGCTGGCTGGGGCGTTCTGAAAAACTAATGGAGTAGTGTAAGGTTGAGTCGTCTGCGTATGAATGGATGGGAATTAAGGTACAGTTAAGGAGATCATTTATAAAATTAGAAAGAGAATAGGAGATAGGACAGAGCCCTGAGGAACACCGGAGTTTATAGGGTGAGGAAGTGAACAATGGCCGTCCACAACCGCGGCTATGGAACGGCCGGAAAGGAAATTAGAGACAAAGGCACAGATGGAGGGATAGAAACCGAAGGAGGGTAGTTTAGAAATTAAAGATTTATGCCAGACTCTATCGAAGGCTTTCGATATGTCTAGTGCAATAGAAAAGTCTCACCGAAGTCCCGAAAGGAGGATGACCAAGAGTTAGTAAGATATGAAAGAAGATCACCAGTAGAGCGACCCTTAAGGAAGCCATACTGGCGATCTGAGAGCAGATTATGAGAAGAGAAATGCTTAAGAAATTTGGAAGCAAGAATAGTTTCAAAAACTTTAGAAAGACAAGAGATAAGAGCAATTGGACGATAGTTGGAGGGTTGAGAGCGGTCACCCTTCTTTGGGACAGGTTGAATGTGAGCAAACTTCCAGCATGAAGGGAAGACGTACAGAGGATAGACAGAGACGAAAGAGTTTGCCTAGGCAGGGAGTCAGCACGGAAGCACAGTTTTTGAGAACAACAGGAGGAACACCGTCCGGACCGTACGCCTTATTAGTGTTAAGCCCTGAGAGGGTAGAAAGTACATCTTTAGAAGAGATTAGGATATTAGGCATAAGTAAGAGAGAGGAGGGCGGAGAGGGAGGAATAGCACCGGAATCATCCAAGGTGGAGTTTCTAGCAAAAGTTTGAGCGAAGAGTTTAGCTTTGTCAGAGGAAGAAGTGATGGTTGTGCCATCAGAGTGGGAAAGGGGAGGGAAAGACGAGGAAGAGAAATTGTTGGAGAGGTTTTTGGCTAGATGCCAGAAAGCTTGGGAAGAGCTAGAGTTGGATAGTTCAGTGCATTTATTATTGATGAAAGAGTGTTTGGCAAGTCGAAGAACAGATTTGGCTTGATTCCGGGCAGAAACATATGAAGAATGAGAGTCTTGAGTTTTAAGGCGTCGGTACCGTTTGAATGCTTCCTCCTTATGCGGACAGCAGTAGAACAGGCGTGAGTAAACCAAGATTTTTTAGCATTAGTCTGAGAGAAAGAGAATGGAATGTATGCTTCCATGCCCGATAGGATTACCTCGGTAATGCGTTCAGCACTCTCCGAGGGTCCTCGGCCATGGAAGCAGAAATCATTCCATGGGAAATCAAAGAAGTACTGCCGAAGAGCCTCCCAGTCGGCAGCGCCAAAGTGCCACAAGCGCCGCCGGCTAGGAGGATCGGGTGGCTGTACTGGAGAGATAGGACAGGTGACAAGAGATAAGTTTATGGTCGGAGGAGCCCAAAGGAGAGAAAAGATCGACAGTATAAGAAGAAGGGTTAGAAGTTAGAAACAGGTCAAGAATGTTGGGCCGATCTCCGGTGCGATCCGGGATACGGGTGGGTTGCTGAACTAACTGCTCTAGGTCATTTAGGATAGAAAAGACGTAGGCTTGTTCACCATATATATATATATATATATATATATATATATATATATATATATATATATATATATATATATATATATATATATTATATAATTCAGCCTCCACATACATCGCCAGGAATAAAAAAATACATATAAACTATTTAATTCAGCCTATTCATACATCGCCAGGAAAAAAAATATATATTACTTTTTAATTCCCCTAACGGTGATTTGTTTTAAACTTACACGGGGAATAAAGAGCTACCTTTGCCAGAATTGGACCATAATAGCTTTGTCAAAATGTCCTGATAAAAATTAAAGGTGAAAGTTTTATTACAAGATTATAATAACCTGACGGTAGCCTACACGACCTACCCGAATCTGTCTTTAGCTTGAACAAAGATGCTGACTGTAGCTGACCGCATGACTACCTTAGCCAATAGCCTATATTGATGGATTATATTTATTACAATTTATTGATTGAAATGAATTGACGGAAAAAGCACATGTGACGTCACCGATTATATTATTAATTTCGCGCTCACAGCCACTTACCAATCAGCGACGAGAATCAATGTTTGGCTATCATGTCGTTCACTCTGCTCAATCAGAAACATTATTGCCTTGATAGGGTGCACTGAACGCACCCCAGATGTTATTTGTGTGTTTTCATAAACTAACGATATATTTAATTTAATCAAAGGACAACTCAGTAATCAGGATAAGGACATATTAATTTTCAGCTCGGTCAATCTTATCTGGTGCGAGGCGGGTCTTTTATTAACCCTCCATAATTCACTCCATTAATTTAGAGATTCTAAGAAGTTTCACCTCATTAGTTTGGCTATTTAACAGAGGTGGGCGCGCTTCGGTGGGACCGGTAATGCGGCAGCGCTCCGCGCTCACAGACATAAGGTAATGCGGCAGTGCTCACACGCTCCTTTTGTCAGCAGACCCGATGCGCTTCCCGCTCCGCGCTCCCAAAAATAGGTATATAAAAAACAAAACAAACAAAACAGCTTCTAGAAGTTATTTAATTATTTACCTTTGTCCTTCACTTTGTCCTTTGTCTTTCACTTCACTAAATTCCAAGAATTCAAAACATTAAAAAAAATGAAGTCATGGTGTCTTTCTGAAGTTTAACTGTTTAAGTTTCTCACTTTCTCAGTTTCTGTTATTCTTTATGTCATACCAATGAATCAAATGTCAATGATATGATATGAATCATATCATTGCAAATGTCAATGATATGATATGATTGATATCATTGTGAGTTTGTGACATTTTGACTGTCCATTGATATCTATGATAATTGACATAAAGAATTACAGAAACTGTCCAAACTGAGAAACTTAAACAGTTAAACTTATCAAGCTAACATTCTAACAAGCCTAACAATACAATTACAACAATACAACATGATTAGTATTTAGTTGATTACATGATTAAATGAATAATAATTTAATATCATAATATGACGGCACCACCACTACCCCAAACCCCTCCTCCCACCCACTCGCTGACTATCGGTCGCCTCACAAGGAAAAAAAAAAGAAAATCTGTGGCGGCGAAACGATTGCACCAATCGGTTCCATATGTGTGTGACAAGTGCCTTACCCTTATGCCTTACCTCCACCACACCCCCAACTGCCTCCCACAACCACTTCCAGCGTATCCGTACGAAGAAAAGGAAAACAAATAGAATCTGTGGTGGCGAAACTACCTCACCAATCGGCTTCATATTTGTAACAAGAGTCAATTACGCTTCTATCTTCCCCCCACCATCCCCCAAACCACCCTCCCACCCATACATTCAAGTAACATTCCGATAGTATCGAACTATCGATACCATAATATCGATAGCAAAAGCCCCCCCCCCCAAAAAAAAAATAACAAGTTAACAACTGTAACACTGTCAGTTTGTCACTATCATAGTATCACTGTATCACAGTTCACTAACACCGTGAGTAACACCGTACGAACGGTACGATGACTGTACACGATAATGACGTTCTTGTACCTGTTGTTGACAGGAAAAATCGCCTCCGGAGCGCCAGAAAGGAGCGCGAATTTCTAGCTGCGCTCCCCGCCTGCACTCCGATTTCAGAATTTTACCGCTCCTCGCTCCGCGCTCCTCTATATTGGTAATGCGCACCGGATCGCAGAGCGCAGAGCGCCAAATGGCGCGCACATGCCCACCTCTGCTATTTAAAGGCACTTCACCCCATTCAAGAATCGATTTTCTTCCGGGAAAGCGATAGCGACTTGCAATTCAGGAGAAACCGAAGGGGATTTGGGGTCGTTATCTAGTTTGGAGGGGTTCTGGGGAGGCTTTTTTATATTTATATATTTGTTATTATTTTTGTTTAAGTCTAGAGGCAACTGAAAACACATTGCTCGTAAGTGGAGACATCAATGATAACATTCAATGATAATAAACATAATATCATAATAACCTCCCACCCGTTGCACCAAAAAGAGTTAACCCTTTAACCCGGCAAGCGCGATAGGCCTCACGGAAGGCTTCCTATAGGGAACGCGATAGGCCTCACGGAAGCAGGACCATAAAAAAAGCCTTCCATAAAAAAAAGGGCCTATCAAAACAAAGGAATTTGTCTCTAGGTGAGATAATTCCCCTCCAGTACTCATCCATGTAAATCTCACCCACCCCCCTCCCCTCCTTCCCCACCTTATTCCCCCCTCCCTCCCCACCTCAATTATCACCTATTTTTCCTCTTATTATCATCATTATCGGTTATTTTCTCTCCCGCGATAATGTAGCACAAGTGGGTTGCATAAAAGATCGTTATGCAACACCCAGACACCGGCACACACCGCCCCGCTCTTCTCAGTTGACTCCCAGACAGCGAGAGGGGAGGGCTGCCTGTCTCTCTCTCTCGCCTGAGATTATGACCGGGTGGCCAATATCTTCGTTTTTCACCACCCAAATGCTTTTCCCACTTATTTTAGCACTCTTGAAGGTTCATATATACATCATATATGTAAAATAAAAGCATACCGAAAACAAATAATGGTTTATATTGTAAATATAACGAATTCTGTCAGAATCCAGGGCTAGAAATGCACAAATAACTACCCTAGCACCTACTGTCATATCGCGCTTGTCAGGTTAAGGATCATGACGCGTTTTGACATCTTTTTATCTGGCTATCATTAGACAAATTTCATACAATTTGGAGGGATCTGTGGGAATTATAAGGTTAAAAACTATCCAAATTAACTCTCTAACTTTCATTTATCCTTCCTAATCTGAATATAATAATTTATTAACCCCTTAAGGACGGGGCCGTTTGTTGACATGATCTATCTGCCAGGCGGGTATATTTACCGAAAACGAGCTTCATTCCATGCTCTTTTTCATGAATAAACAAGAGCCAGAGCGTAATACAATTATGTATACGTGAAAGGGCGATAATACAGCTTTCCAATGATACCTGAACCATCCTTGTACGACCAAGGGTTATCCTGTAGCGATCGCGTAACCGAAGGTGAAAATACCCTAAAATAAGGTAATTTCCGCAGTTTTTTCCTTATTTCGCGAGGACGAGTGTTGGTGGGAAGACAGCGGTGGTCCCAGACACGGCCCAGTGGTGGTACCTAGCAGTTAGAGCCCGCCTATCGTCCTCCCAACGCGTGAACTCTCTCTCAGAGCCCCTAATGTGCTCAGAATGCCGCCCGTCATATGATGGGCAGAGGAGGATAGGCCATTTATCTCTCGCCCGTCATATGATGGGCACCGAGGCTTGAGTGTTAATAGCCAGGGAACACAAAAAGAACTGCGGCACCCCATCTTCTAAGGGTTAAGCCAAGCATAGTATCATAGCCAGCTCAACATGCAGTCTTGATTTGGCTTGCACTATTTAACCCTTTTAGTATTTGAGGACACATTTCGTCCTTATATTTACCTATCATTCGACAATTTTCTACAGATTAGGAAGGAATTTTGAGAGAGAGGGATAATTGAGATAGACCTCACCTTTTCAATACCACAGGGCCTCTCGAAACTGAATACAATTGTCTAATGTTATCCAGAAAAAGGTGAACATAGCGTCCTAGATACGCAAGGGGTTAACCCACAGCTTGTTACCTATATTACTACACCATTACCCACAGCTTTAGTTACTGTTATGCCCTGTTTTTCTACAGGTTTAACTTGGGTAATGTGAGTTCTAAATTGACTGGGTATATAAGGCTGCATGCACAATACAAGATATGAGGAATAGAGAACACAAAAAAACACATGGTAGCAAGTTACATGATCACGTTTATTGATATACCACTGCAGAATACTTGTGTAAGACAATATAATAGAATTGAACAACACTAGCATAAGTGGATCTGGATGGAGCCTAGTCTCCCACTTCCAACGTTCAGGTATTAATCTTCTGATCACTGGCTTTGATTTCACAGGTTTATATACCGAAGACCATCAATGTTACTTATAGATTCCTATTCACTGTTAGATTTATTACTGGTAGCTCTGGTGCACAAGTAGTAGTTCACAGACTAGATTAGACACGCATTTTTAGAGCACGGGAATTCTAGTAACCTCAGGGGGTACTGATCTAAGTTTTATATCCTTGTCTCAGAAATACATAGAACGCAAATCAGTGGGCGAACGTTAGATATCACTAGAGTTTTAATATCTGAATAAGGTAATTACGAGAGTCAAGGTCGCCTGTTAATTAAAGAGCACTGATCGCTTAGTACGTCCCAAATGGAATGGTTAAGTATGAATTACACTGGGCAAGGTCTTAGCCACTTCGTAGAAATATTAATTAGTGAATCTAAAACAGCACAGTAATATGTAGTACTGCTAAAGGGAATCTTGGGTAGTATCTGATGGGTCTGGTCCTGGTTATCTTGCGTCCATGATGTTGGGGGCTAACGACTGGTTCCGCGGCCGTCCAGGGGGGCCATATGTGTGAAGTTCTTCAATACGTGGGCAGGTCCTTCTATCCAAATCTGCCACGGAGTCTGCCGGTTCTGGGATCTCACTCCGGAACAACACAAGGGCAGAGCTAGAAATTAACTGCAGGGTAGTGACCCCAGGTTGGTGTCTAGCTTTCAACTGATTTGACTGGGGGCGGGAGTTAGATTTATAGGCTCGGTTCTGGACCTGTAGACAGTAGGGATCTCGAGTCTTATGGACTTAATTGAGCTCTCAATAGATATGGGGACTAGGTAAGATGGTATTTACAGTTGTGGCACAGGGCGATAGGAAGCCTTTATATTTTCATATAACTGAGCCTTAGTAAGAGGTACTATTTTGGCTATACTGGACGTATTTAGGGGAGAGAGACTGGATCTACTTTGCGAGGAGGATGGGGACAGCTGTGATAGGAGCGTCTCTCTAGATTGTTCAATCTTCATTCTATGGTATAGCTGAGGTGCTAATTTAGTGATCAGAGCATGCAAGAAAAGTAAATGGTTTATTGTGAGGTAATAGAGGTTAGTAAAGGTGTTAGTCATTCATGGTTAGTTCATTGATAGGAAGAATTCCTGTGCTACCTGGCAATGACTCGAAAGTCAAAACAGGGGCCAGGTATACCTCCGCAGGGGTGGGGGTCTCCCTCCTCGGGTGGGCAAAAAGGGGGAGCTGGGCGCCCTCTCTCTGATATAGTCGTCCGGCGGCTGTGGCTAGGGGCTTGCCATATCACCAGTGTTTGTAATAACCCTCTGTGTATGAGACAGATGTGAGTGTCTTTAATACCAAAACCGAAGGTGCCTTAGTTAGCTGGTTTTACTCGGCTGGTTGTTAATTGTAGGGTTTGCTGGATATGGTGGAGACTGGGTTGCTAACTCTGCCACATTTATCTGGAAGTATGGCAATAGAAGTTAGTTACTGGCGGGGCGGCTAGCCTCGCACCGACGACCATTGGGTGCAGGGTTGTGAATGTGTTGTAAGAGAATAGATGGCATGCAAGGGGCTAGTAAAGTTCTAATGTTGTTCTGGCCTACTAAGTGAAGGTAGGCTGGATAGGAGTATATATATAAAAGGTTGGAGAGCGTTAGTAACGGACAATTCAAGGATCTTCAAGAGGTATGAGAGAGAGGCTAGGTCGGACAAGAGTCGAGAAGCGCGGGTGTCTTAATGAGAGTGGGGGGGAGAGTTCAAGGGCTACAGGGAAATTTTGCCCCTAAGGTCCCTGGGCGTGGGGGTGGCATTAGGCTACAATTTATATGGAAGTTTGAAAAGGCAGTAGAATACGTTAGCCAAATGCTACCGGGGAATGCAAACTATGGGGTGGTATATGAGTCTGGAAAAGATAGAGTTATGTGATCAGTCAGAGGGTTATGGATACTATTAGTTGGCCCTGGGAACTGCGTTTTCTATTAAATATAAAATACCACCCACAGCGGCAGTTCGTAGGGGTACTTAGTTATTGTTTCGGGGTACTTATGACAGATACTGGTAACCAGGTTATCTTATACAATCTCTGGTTGGGGTAAGAGGTGTAAGACACGAAATAAATTGGCGTAGTGTGGGCTGTGGATACGAAGGAGGCAAGGGGAAGACGTATGACAATTGTGGAAAGTAAATGGAAAAAGGTGAACACAATGGCGGAGAAAAATACTTAACCTAAGGATTGCATACATAGATTTATGGGGCGATGGGTCTTCAGAAGCTTAGTCTGGCAAGACAAGATGTTAGGGAATGTTAATATTAATACTTAGTTACTAGAGGAGCAATGCAAGGGGCGACTGAGCACGGGTTACATATATCTATACTCGTCATGGAAAATGATATACGAGGTCTAGGGACAAGCGTGGGTGTTTGAACTTCTAAGATATATAACATCTACTTCTCGGATGCAAGAACATACATAGATATAATTATGGCTGTCTGATGTGTTGGTATTGGCTCAACGTCGGGACAGGCATGGGTGTTTTTAATATGAATGTATATTCCTGTTCATCATCTTTGTAGTTAGGAGTGTAGGACACAAGGGGGTTAGTGTACGTGAGGTGTGGAAAATGGTCAGTTTTAGAAAAGGTAAATGGGTGTGTCCTGGAGCTGTTTAGCCCTGCGGGCTTGGGCCTGGCTGAAATGGCTGGCTCGGTCAGCTGGTCCTTTCGTTCTGTGGACCTTTCCTTTGGTGTTTCTGTGTGGTGTTCGTTCATGGCTTCTGTGGTGGGCTTCTCGTTCTGGGGCATTTTAGTTACCTATATTACTACACCATTACCCACAGCTTCAGTTACCTACAGTATATTACTACACCATTACCCACAACTTCAGTTACCTACAGTATATTGCTACACCATTACTCACAGTTACCTACAGTATATTACTACACCATTACCCACAGCTTCAGTTACCTATTGTATATTACTACACCATTAGCCACAGCTTCAGTTACCTACAGTATATTGCTACACCATTACCCACAACTTCAGTTACCTACAGTATATTGCTACACCATTACCCACAGTTACCTACAGTATATTACTACACCATTACCCACAGCTTCAGTTACCTATTGTATATTACTACACCATTAGCCACAGCTTCAGTTACCTACAGTATATTGCTACACCATTACCCACAACTTCTTTTACCTATATTACTACACCATCACCCACAGCTTCAGTTACCTATATTACTTCACCATTACCCACAGCTTCAGTTACCTATATTACTACACCATTACCCACAGTTACCTACAGTATATTACTACACCATCACCCACAGCTTCAGTTACCTACAGTATATTGCTACACCATTACCCACAAATTCTTTTACCTATATTACTACACCATTACCCACAGCTTCAGTTACCTATATTACTACACCATTACCCACAGCTTCAGTTACCTATATTACTACACCATTACCCACAGCTTCAGTTACCTATATTACTACACCATTACCCACAGCTTATGTTACCTATATTACTACACCATTACCCACAGCTTTAGTTACCTACAGTATATTACTACACCATTACCCACAACTTCAGTTACCTACAGTATATTGCTACACCATTACCCACAACTTCAGTTACCTACATTACTACACCATCACCCACAGGCTACAGCTGCGTCATCTGATCTATAACTGAACAGATGGATGTATAATTCAATTGTATTTTCCAGTTTGACGTAAAAAGGTTGTATAGCGAAACATTGTAATAATAAAAGGATTAATTTGGTGTTCATTTAAATATTATGTGGCTATATCATTTAAGAGACAGTTGTTTTTACATATTATATAATTATACGGTTACTTTTGTTCTAGTACATACATACATGTATTGATAGTCATGTATGTATTCCACAATGTATGTATAATTTGAATCATGGTCGTGTATTCCAGAATGTATGTATTATTTGAATCATGGTTGACAGATATGATTAATGATTAAATGGCCACACCTGACAATGTGTCACAAGCCTCAATACATCAAAAGCGAGTGCTTCAATAGGATTAATCCCATTAATGAGACATCAAATGACATCATAACTAAATGTATTTCAGTAGTAGCTCATTCTAATCTGATTAGATATGTACGTGTGTGTGTGTGTGTGTGCGTGCGCGCGTGCGTGCGAGCTGATAATTATGTTTGCCTTATTGTTAATATCATGGGCTACACAATGCATACAACGTTATGATAAATAATGTGAGTTACATTTGTATGTATGTATGAATATACTCCGGCAAATATCCCATAGCTGGGGGTGGCCGAAACGAGACAGAGCCCGAACAGAAACAACATTTAAAGTTCAAAGTCTTAAGATCTGGGACCACTTTGGCGCTACCTAGTCCCTTTATCTGTTTCGTCAAGTAAGTGAATTGTACAAGGAGAGAAGGATTCCTACTAGTAGGATTTCCTAATACTAGGAGAAATAGTACAAGGAAAGAGACAGACAGAAACGGCTAAGGTAGGGTAGAGGATGCCAAACCTCACTCTGGACAGGACCAGCCTATATTATACAGGATGTTCAGAAAACATGTGTACAAAATGAAATGGGTGATAGGGAACACAGAATTAAACATGTTGTACTCCATGGAGGTATGTCCATAAATGCTTCCTTGCGGTGCTACAGGGTAGACAGTTTGAACGTAATTTACCTAGATTTGTACCCTAACTTCTCTGTGAGTAATCCCTTTACATACAAACATGGTAATGTAATGTATACAACAGTATGAACATTACTTTATTAATGTCAGTACACTGCAAAAACAAAAGAACATTAAATTGAAGAGAAGATTAACAATCATTAATCATCAGTCAGAACTCTTTACTGAACGAAGATGTCTTATGGCATACTGTTGTGTACATTAAATTACCATGTTTGTATGTAAACGGATTACTCACAGGAGAAGTTAGGGTACAAATTTAGGGAAATTACGTTGAAACTGTCTACCCTGTAGCACCGCAAGGAAGCATTTATGGACATACCTCCATGGAGTACAAAATGTTTAATTCTGTGTTCCCTATCACCCATTTCATTGTGTACACATGTTTTCTGAACACCCTGTGACGCTTCTGCATAGTAGCCACGTGCGGGCATGCGCGCGCGTTGGCTGCCCAGCCGTTTAGAAACCGTCTGGCGGCAGGCGGCCGGCCGGCTTTTCCTTAGTATATATCCTATGACAACGTAACTAATGTCTGGGATATTCTTATGTTGTTTCACAGCTTGTAGCTGCCCTTATTCTTAACCAACGCATCTTAGTATATTTTATTCTCGATAGTTGATTGTTTCATTATAATATATAAGATGTAAGTCTAGTGAGAGTGGGAGGAGACGAGCGGGAGAGAGAGACCGGCTGGGGGACGTTGCTTCGCGCGGAGAGTCTAGCTTGGGATGAGCCTGATTTTGCCACGTGTATTTGATTGCAACGTTAGGCCTAGTTTCGACTCACGCACGGGGTAGAAGATTTTGACCCGGCAACTGTGTCGAGTGTTGCCAAGCCTGGGATGTATTTTGTATGCCTAGGGTGGGGTCCAGACAGATTCAAGACTCAGAGCTCACCTCACTGTCGTACCCTTCGGACCCCCTTGATATCTATCCCTCTCAACCCCACTTAGAAACTTTCTCTCTTACTTTGTATACCTTCCTTCCACTACTTCACCAATCTATTTAATTATCCCATCCCCTTGATAGACCTTATATCTATTATTGTATTAACGACGAGCTCTCAGATAACTAGATAGGATTTTGGGCCTTATGCAGAGATGTAATTGTTAATGAGACCTAGGAAGCTTTTTTGTTGTCTCATATTTGGTGGTTTCATGCTTGCTAGTGTGTTCTTGTGTCAGGTTAGCAGGGGCTAGACCGGAGGGGAGGCTTTTTGCGATCCTTTAAGTAAAGTCTGCTGGTGCGAGTCCTGTGGACCCGCACGACTTTACTAGGATACCCGTGGGAGTCTGGGGGCATTTTCTTGTCTGTGTCCCTGTGTGTCTAGTGTTGTGTTGTGTGAGGGCCCTTGCCTAGTCCACTCAGCACTGCGCTAGCACGTCTTGCTTTTGTTTTAGGGTCGCCAGGAGAGAGTCAGATACTTGCGATCTGAGTCTCTCAAGAGAGCACCCTTTCAATTAGAGTAATTTGGAGCACAGACCTGGGAACGTCCCTAGGCTAGAGCAGGTGGCTCAGCCCGGGTATCCGAAGCCTATATCCTTCCGGCTAGACCTCTGCCACCTGGCAGATTAACAGCTAGGGGTTTATTATTTCTGTATGCTTGTTATTGTGCCACAGTATACCGTTTTTGTGAGCATTGTGAGTCAGGGTGTGGCTTAGAGACTCTGTCCGAGCAGGCTTGCCTGACTAAGAGTGAGAAGCACACCTGTATGTGGTTATGTTGCAAGTTGCTGCCTTTATTTAATTATACCTATGCCATTATACACTGTATGGCCTATCACTAGTATTTATTCCTGCTTATGAGTTAAGAGTTCTCTAAATCCGTAACGTACTTTCTTTGCTAAGCATCAGATCCTACAGTAGCCGCATGCAGTTTAGAAACCCGCATCTTGTCTACCGGTACGATGTTTTGAGGACTGTTTGCTTTCACCTTCTTTCACGCAGGGGTGATTAGTTGTATTAATTAACGTAACGTTAAATGTACTTTCTTCTAGTTTGTTATTAAATTGTTTCTGCAATTTAATTCCGTTATCTATCTTTTCCTTGAAGCTTTAAGTCAACTTAATTGTGTGATCTTTTATATAGCCTGCTTGACTATCAGCAGTCTATAGTGCGTGCACCCTGTAACCGAGTCATAGGATACCTTGTTGTCCAGGCAGGACTCTTGACGGTTTAGGGTGATTTGTTGCCTGGGTTTATAGATAAGGGTTGGATCTAGCGTTTTCCGTTGTTGCTTGTTGCCGCATACCTAGTCCAATAGAAAGAGCCCAGTGTTTATATATCCCAGGACGTAACAAATGGCGACCTTGCATATGATTTGCTGAACAGAGGATCATATAGTGATCATTTGTTTTGAGATTCCTTATGATTAGAGGAATACAGTGGACATAGATTTTTTTTTTTGGAGCAACCAATATAACACATTAAAGACTTTAAATAACATTAGTATATACATACTTGCATAGGGGATAAGGCACATTCTATAACCGTGATAATTACTGCAGTACACAAACATGTCTAATATATCAGAACACAGTGATGGGTCAGGTCACGATACAGGCTCGGAGGGAGAAAGACCTGTGGAGTGGCTAATCGATAGCGAGGAGGGTGCTAGAAGATTTTTAGAGGTGCCCCTTACCGCTGCCAGGGTGTTGAAGCTGAATAAGTATGGCTTAAAGTGTGTGGCAGGTCTTCAGGGTCACCAGGGTTTAAGTGGCATGAGGAAAGATCAGCTGAGGACTTTGATATTGGGTTTAGAAGGGAGAGACCTGGGTGGAGAGGCGACTTGGGGCCCCGGTCCCCAGCCCCCCCTCCACTCTACCCCCGTATCAAACGTCAGGGTGCCTGAATTTAGTACATACCCCCAAGTTGATGGTCAATGGCAGCGTGGAATTCAATCACAGGGACCCTCCCCATTAAATGCATCTTCCCCTCCTCAAGGGTTGACTCCAGATTTGTTGTTTCGGCTTGAGATGGCCAAGGTTGAGGCTGCTAGAGCTCAGGTTGAGGCCGCCGAAAGACAGGTTAGTGTGCAGGCTGAGGTTGCTAGAGTTCAGGCTGAGGTTGCTAGAGCTCAGGTTGAGGCTACCGAAAGACAGGCTAGTGTGCAGGCTGATGCTGCTAGAGCTCAGGCTGAGGCTGCAGAGAGAACAGCTATACGAGAGGCTGAACTGCAGGCAGAGTCTACTAGGTATCGGGCTGACAGGGAGCTGGAGAGATCTCGAGTGGAGGTAACAGGGCGAAATATTGGGGGAGGTAACAGACATCGGGACCAATCATTGTCGCACCTGCTTAAACTAGTTCCTGTGTTCGATGAGTTATGTGTGACTGAGTTTTTTATGCGATTTGAGAAGAAGTGTCAGGAACACCAGTGGCCTCAGGAAAAGTGGGCAGCATTAGTTTCATCAAGACTCCTAGGAAAGGGGCTAAAAGCGTATGATGCACTACCTTTAGAGTCCTGTGTTGTTTATGATGAGCTAAAGAAGGCTGTGCTACGGGCCTATGAGTTACAACCAGAAACTTACTGCTTGAAGTTTCGGGGTGTTACTAAGGGCAAGGATAGTACCTTCCTAGAACACGCCCGGGACTTGTCTGATGCACTACGACATTGGCTGCGTTCTGAGAGGGCAGCTACTTTTGAGGAGTTGAGTGAGCTGGTTCTCTTGGAGCAGTTCTTTAAGTGCACAGGCGGGGACTTAACATTACATATAAAGGAAAAAAATCCTAGAACTCTCCAGGAGGCAGCAGAAATGGCTGACCGCCGACTGTCATTAATTCGAGGGTGCGAAGCAGCAGCTAGGAGTGAGTCAGGTGCAAAGGATCGTACCCCTCCCCCTCCCAAGAATTTTGATACACATAAATACACAAAACCATGTAGCACTGACAATAAAACTGAACATAAACCAAATACCGTCCCGTAAGTCTAATGGTACCTCCCACTCCCAAGGGAAACCAAAGAGTAAAGAGTGCTTTGCATGTCACAAGGAGGGTCACTTTGCAAATGCTTGTCCGAACAAGCCACCAAACAAGGTTGTGTCATTGGCCCGCAGCATAGGGGTGTCGCCTATATCTTCTGAGTTTGCCAAGGGTAGTTCATCAGAGGTTGGGACACAGCCTGTGTTCAAGAGTCCGGAAGGCTCGAACCCTGTCCGCGACGTCTTTGGGGGTCATAGAGGGCATGGTTTTGTGAGGTGGGCTGGCGAAAGGCGAGGAGTTAAGCTATTGCGTGATACTGGGGCTTCTCAGACCTTGTTAAGGAACTTTACTGGTAGACCGATTAACGCTGCTCGGGTGGTGGTAGTTCAGGGGATCAATGCTACGAAGTCCTACCCACTGGTGCAGATGGAGCTGGAGGTGGATGGTGTGGCGAAGGAGCTGGATGTCGGAATTGTAGAGAACTTGCCTGTTGGGGGCGTCAACCTCCTCCTCAGCAACGACTTTGCGGTGCCTGCTTCTAAGGTTTCACCCTTGGTCGTTGCCGAGAAGGCGGCCGACGTTAGTAGGGAGGAACAGGAGTGGGTTGAGAAGTGTAGCGTACAAACCATGGCGTGTGTTGTGACGCGTTCTCAGACATCCGGAGCCTTGCAGCCACCACCTCAGTCTATCAAACCGCGGAGGAAAGGTCTCAAGAAAACGGGAAGTGTTGGTCAATTGGAGAGTTTTGAGCCGGCAGTGTTTCTTGGTGACTCATTATTGGCACCTATGTTAGAGTCTGGAGAGGCCCCGGGGCCTGTCACCGCTAGTGCAGGTGCAGGGCAGGAAGAGACTCTGCGACAGCATCGTTATGCGCAGCGTGAGGAAAGGATGGCTCAGCGGGATATTGGAGGTGGAAATAAATTATTTAAGATAAACTTGGATAATCTCGCACCTGCTGATATACGTTCCTTGCAGCTGGAAGATCCTGAAGTCAGGGTGTGTGGTAATGGTGCTGTCGAACTGGAGAGCGATGGGGATGCGCAGCCTGGTGATTTTTTCTTGTCGGAGGGGATCTTGTATCAGAGACATCAGGATCCCAAGAAAAAGTTGGATGGCGGGTCAGGATTAGTGGACCAGTTAGTAGTACCGAGGGTGTGCCGTGAGAGCTTATTGAGATTAGCTCATGATGTGCCTTTGGCAGGGCACCTGGGGGCACATAAGACGGAGGCAGCTCTGAGCAAGCTTTTCTGGTGGCCTGGGTTAAAGGCGAGTGTCGTGTCATGGGTGTCACAGTGCCACACTTGTCAAGTTGTTGGGAAACCCAATCAGGTCATCCCGAGAGCCCCGTTACAACCCATCCCTGTCATTGGGCTGCCCTTCAGCAAAGTAGTTATCGATATGGTTGGCCCATTGCCCCCCACTAGTGCCGGCAATAAATTTTTACTAACTGTAATGGATGTAGCAACACGGTATCCAGATGCTTACCCCATGCGCAACGGGTTGGCTAAGACTGTTGTAAAAAACCTACTTGTCTATTTCTCTCGTTATGGCTACCCTCAGGAGATCCAGTCTGATCAGGGATCCAATTTTACTTCTGCTCTGTTTAAGCAGACCATGCAGCAACATGGGATAGTGTCTGTGGTGTCATCTGCCTACCATCCCGAGAGTCAGGGAGTTTTGAAAAGGTGGCACTCGACTCTCAAGAGTATGTTGCGGTGTTATTGCATGGAAAATGGGAAGGACTGGGATCTAGGTCTCCCATACATTTTATTTGCTGCGAGAGAAGTACCTGGGGAGAGCTTGGGATTTAGCCCGAACGAGTTGGCTTTTGGACACAGGGTCAGGGGGCCCCTCCACATAGTCAAGGAGATCTGGGAGGGATTCACAAAGCCATGCTCGCTTCTAAAGTATGTAGTTGAAAGCCGTGAGAGAATGCTAAAGAGCTTGGAGGTAGCAGGTCGGAACCTTAAGAGTTCACAAGCTCAGATGAAGGACAGATACGACCAGAAGGTGAAGCTGAGGGAGTTTGAAGTAGATCAGGAGGTACTGATACTACTGCCTCTGGTGGGACACCCCTTGTCTGCCAAGTATTCTGGTCCGTATCGGGTTGTAAGGAAGGTTTCTGATCTCGACTATTTAGTAGCTACTCCTGATCGTAAGAAAAAGAACCAACTTTGCCATGTAAATCTGATGAAAGAGTATGTGAGGCGCCCCTCCGAGCCTCTCACTGTCCCGGTGTTGATCTGCAGCGATCGTGGTGGAGAAGGAGGAAGGGACAGTCAAGCTGCGGGGGAGGATAATTGGGATTGTCATGTTTCCGCGGATCAGTGGGCGGGGAATTCTAGACAAGTGGCTCACGAGTTGATATTGCACCTGCCTGAGCAACAGCGTGTAGCTGTGCAGCACTTGTTTGATTCAAACCCCAGCTGTTTTTGCGGAGCATCCTGGCCACACTACTCAAGCGGTGCACGATGTCGATGTTGGGGACCACCCGCCCTTTAAATCAGTGCCATACCGTGTTCCCCCTATTAAATTACCAGCACTTAGGGAAGAGCTGGATTATATGCTGAAACGTGGGCTGATTTCTGAGGGTGCAGTAAGGTGGACTTCCCCAGTCACACTGCAGCCCAAACCAGATGGCAAGGTGCGGTTTTGTATAGATTTCCGCAGGTTGAATGGTTTAACCCCCACAAATGCCTACCCTCTCCCATCATGTGGACGACAGTGTGGATAAGATAGGAAAAGCCAAGTTCCTCACTAAGATAGACCTTGTTAAGGGTTATTGGCAAGTGCCCTTGTCTGAGCGAGTGCGAGAGGTGTGTGGGTTTGTGGTGGACGGTGCCACATATCGTTGCCATGTTATGCCATACGGGCTGAAAAATGCCCCTGCAACGTTTCAGAAATTAATGAACGACATTGTAGCCGACATTCCCAACTGTACGGTGTACCTAGATGATGTCATAATATACGACGATGATTTTAACAGTCACTGTGCTCACATCGGACAGCTTTTTAATAAACTGAATGAAGCAGGTTTGGTGGTAAACCTGGGTAAGTGCGATTTTGTCAAAGCCACAGTTTTGTACCTGGGGTTCGAGGTGGGGATGGGTCAGGTGTGCCCTCCACAGACAAAGATCAAAGCCATCGATCAGTTTCCCCAGCCTACGACTAAGAAACAAATCATGCGGTTTCTAGGTATGATAGGCTATTATCGTCGCTTCATCAAAGGCTATTCGACTGTACTTGCACCTTTAACTGACTTATTATCTAAGGACAAGAAGTTCCGGTGGTCTCCTGAGTGTGCAGAGGCGTTTTCCTTGGTGAAACACCTGTTATGTACCCACCCCATACTCAGGGCCCCGGACTTCAGCAGACCTTTTCAGCTGGCGACTGATGCCAGTGGCGTAGGGGCTGGGGCTGTCTTGTTACAGACAGATGATGAAGGTATCGAACATCCAGTGAGTTTTTACAGTAAAAAATTCAATAGTGCACAAAGGAATTACTATGTAATTGAAAAGGAACTCCTGGCGATAGTGCTGGCGCTCAGGCACTTCGATGTATATGTTCGTGCTTTCGGACCAGTCGTAGTGGTTTATACCGATCATTACCCTCTGAAATTCTTGAATCAGTTTCATAACCGGAATATGAGGCTGACCAGGTGGTCACTCATGCTTCAGGAGTATAATCTGGACATACGCCATATTGCCGGTTCTGATAACGTGATAGCGGATTGTCTATCAAGGGTGGATGATGTTGGTTAGACTGCCACAGGATTGAGGGTTGATTGTGGAGGAAAATAGGCTGTCACTGTAGTTCAGCCGAAAAAAAACAAATTAAAAAAGCAAAAACCTTATAAAAACTCTTTATTTTTTATAACGTGTAGAATTTTGTATAAGATGTTGTAGCAGTATCTAAGTTGAATGTTTTCGCTTATTGTCGCTAAGTTAGTTGAACTTGCTCGGTGGAGCGCAACAGTCTTTATTTTTTTATATATAGTGCCTTGTGTCGCAACAGTGTGTGGTACTATGAGAAGCTTTCTGTTAGATATGAAGAACTTAGTCAAGGGTCTTATATCTTGGGGGAGGTGTGACGCTTCTGCATAGTAGCCACGTGCGGGCATGCGCGTGCGTCGGCTGCCCAGCCGTTTAGAAACCGTCTGGCGGCAGCCGGCCGGCCGGCTTTTCCTTAGTATATATCCTATGACAACGTAACTAATGTCTGGGATATTCTTATGTTGTTTCACAGCTTGTAGCTGCCCTTATTCTTAACCAACGCATCTTAGTATATTTTATTCTCGATAGTTGATTGTTTCATTATAATATATAAGATGTAAGTCTAGTGAGTGGGAGGAGACGAGCGGGAGAGAGAGACCGGCTGGGGGACGTTGCTTCGCGCGGAGAGTCTAGCTTGGGACGAGCCTGATTTTGCCACGTGTATTTGATTGCAACGTTAGGCCTAGTTTCGACTCACGCACGGGGTAGAAGATTTTGACCCGGCAACTGTGTCGAGTGTTGCCAAGCCTGGGATGTATTTCGTATGCCTAGGGTGGGGTCCAGACAGATTCAAGACTCAGAGCTCACCTCACTGTCGTACCCTTCGGACCCCCTTGATATCTATCCCTCTCAACCCCACTTAGAAACTTTCTCTCTTACTTTGTATACCTTCCTTCCACTACTTCACCAATCTATTTAATTATCCCATCCCCTTGATAGACCTTATATCTATTATTGTATTAACGACGAGCTCTCAGATAACTAGATAGGATTTTGGGCCTTATGCAGAGATATAATTGTTAATGAGACCTAGGAAGCTTTTTTGTTGTCTCATATTTGGTGGTTTCATGCTTGCTAGTGTGTTCTTGTGTCAGGTTAGCAGGGGCTAGACCGGAGGCAGGGGCGTAGCTAGAGATTTGGAGGCCCAGGGGGCTTGGTGCCTGGAGGGGCCCCCTCCATGGTTTGGGGGTGGGGGTGGCGAGCGAAGCGCGCCTAATCAGCTGGGGGGTTCGGGGGGGCGCTTTAAGCCCCCCCGAGAAAATTTTAGAATAATAATGCTACCTAGGTGCATTTTGACGATATCCATGACTCAATAGTGGGGTACTGGTAATAATTTAATATACAATTAATTATTATATCACCGTTATCTAATGGATTAGGAATACATGTACAATGGATGGTACAATACTGTAAAACATATACCACTTTGATGAACTCTTTCTCTTTGTCGTTCATTAGGCATGTCTGAAATAAGAATATAAAATATAATACTAAAAAAATAATAAAAAATAATAATGTACATGAAACGTGATAACATTAAAATATTATTTCAACCCCACCACTGGCGTTAGGGAGTTAAAATATGCGTCATTGGTAGGCCTAATCAAGCTATGCATTACCTCAAATCTCAATACTGGGGGCCTCTTCTTGAGAACCCCAGTAACTTGTTAGAAAGCTTACCAACGTTTGCACCTGACCCTGAACCAGCCAAAGGGCTAGATTAACCTACAAACGAGTATTCAATGCTCATAACTGTGTTCCTTCTTATTTCACAGTTCCTGGGCTTGATATGTACAGCCACCATAGCCTATAGCCTATATGGAAGGCGTATGGTAGCCGTATGGTAGCATAAATAAAAGTGATCCAGAGTCTAAATTTGAAAGAATGAGTCATAGTGCTCATAGCCTAACCAAGGTAGCCTACACTCTACACCATTAATGTTGCCTCTCTATGCTCTATTTCAGCTGATGTATTGCACCCATACTTAATTGACTAATATTAAACGACTATGCATCTTTTTCACGATAAAGCTAAGGTTTAGTAAGACCATAAACATTGTATAGGCTATGTTAGGCCCCCTACAGTTCGAGAAAAAAATATGAGACCAAAACATAGTCCTACAAATTTCAAGGCCTAAATATTTAGCACTTTAGAAGTTTAGCCTACTCTACAAATATCTTCGATACCACTCAACTTTCTCACAAGGTTAAGTACATAGGTTATCTATGAAATATAGCTATCGATTTGACCATTACAGTTCACGAAAAAGAAAATATTACCGAAATTTTTGGTTCATATATTTATATATAATTGTATGTAGGCCTAATCTTCGATTATACACTCAACTTACTAACAATCACCATGTTTCTTGTTGTCAAATTAGGCTATATCTTATTATTCCTTTACACATGCTTACGAAAAACACAGTATATTAACCAACTGTCAAACTCAATAGTGCTATTTTGTAATGTATATAAAGTATAATCATTAGGCCTACCAGGCTACCTGTCCTATAGGCAGTATGTCCTAAGCAAGTGGCGGGTAGGAGGCTAGGAGCGAGAGCGACGTTGTTTCCCCTTGCACCGCCAAATCAATACTGATGGAGTGATCGTTATTTTTCTAGTTGTAAATACCCATGACGTCGCAGGATAGAAGAAAATAAAGAGGTTAAATCAGAAAACACACATGGTGTTTATTTTACTCATTATTAATATTACTTATATATACAGTATATACTATTAGTATAATTAATATTATTTTCAGATCCATTTGGGGGCCCCCTTCTCTTGGGGGCCCGGGGGGCGATTTCAAACAGCCCCCCCCCGCCCCCCCCCCCCCCCCCCCCCTTAGCTACGCCACTGACCGGAGGGGAGGCTTTTTGCGATCCTTTAAGTTAAGTCTGCTGGTGCGAGTCCTGTGGACCCGCACGACTTTACTAGGATACCCGTGGGAGTCTGGGGGCATTTTCTTGTCTGTGTCCCTGTGTGTCTAGTGTTGTGTTGTGTGAGGGCCCTTGCCTAGTCCACTCAGCACTGCGCTAGCACGTCTTGCTTTTGTTTTAGGGTCGCCAGGAGAGAGTCAGATACTTGCGATCTGAGTCTCTCAAGAGAGCACCCTTTCAATTAGAGTAATTTGGAGCACAGACCTGGGAACGTCCCTAGGCTAGAGCAGGTGGCTCAGCCCGGGTATCCGAAGCCTATATCCTTCCGGCTAGACCTCTGCCACCTGGCAGATTAACAGCTAGGGGTTTATTATTTCTGTATGCTTGTTATTGTGCCACAGTTTACCGTTTTCGTGAGCATTGTGAGTCAGGGTGTGGCTTAGAGACTCTGTCCGAGCAGGCTTGCCTGACTAAGAGTGAGAAGCACACCTGTATATGGTTATGTTGCGAGTTGCTGCCTTTATTTAATTATACCTATGCCATTATACACTGTATGGCCTATCACTAGTATTTATTCCTGCTTATGAGTTAAGAGTTCTCTAAATCCGTAACGTACTTTCTTTGCTAAGCATCAGATCCTACAGTAGCCGCATGCAGTTTAGAAACCCGCATCTTGTCTACCGGTACGATGTTTTGAGGACTGTTTGCTTTCACCTTTTTTCACGCAGGGGTGATTAGTTGTATTAATTAACGTAACGTTAAATGTACTTTCTTCTAGTTTGTTATTAAATTGTTTCTGCAATTTAATTCCGTTATCTATCTTTTCCTTGAAGCTTTAAGTCAACTTAATTGTGTGATCTTTTATATAGCCTGCTTGACTATCAGCAGTCTATAGTGCGTGCACCCTGTAACCGAGTCATAGGATACCTTGTTGTCCAGGCAGGACTCTTGACGGTTTAGGGTGGTTTGTTGCCTGGGTTTATAGATAATGGTTGGATCTAGCGTTTTCCGTTGTTGCTTGTTGCCGCATACCTAGTCCAATAGAAAGAGCCCAGTGTTTATATATCCCAGGACGTAACAACCCTGTATAATATAATTATATATTTAAATATGCCAAGTAGCTTTGGCAGTTCTGTATGACCTTGTATACGAGATGGTGCCTTACACTGTGTTATTTTCGATTACTTAGGTGTCTAATATCGTAGGAGCCGATCCATACTAAGCACTATGTGGATGAGGTGATGTCTGTGTGATTTTGAGAAACTCCATGAGGCAGAATTCATGTGATCATCGCATCATGGATTTCTTATATTTCTGGTGAAATAATGTTATGTGAGAAAGAGTGTCACTCTTCAGGAAGGGCTCAAGGAGTCGACATATCTCTCCCCATATTGCTGACATAGATTTCTCCCGCCTTATAATCTCGTATCGGTAAATATCATTAAATAATATATATATTTTTTTTTTTAATAATAATAATAATAATAGCAGTAGTAATGTGAGTATAATAAAATCATACACATTATCGGATAATGGACTCCTTCAGTACACTAAGATATTGGATAAAAAAACACCATCTGAGGAAGAGCACTTTATTGACAACGTTTCGCAGATAGCTTTATCAGGTCACTCACAGTACCTGATGAAGATATCTGCGAAACACTAAGATATTAAGGGTACAAACAGGGTATGACAAAGGTTATAAAATCATTGGGTATATTGATAATGATTTACCTTGTCAATATAAGATGGGTATATTATATTACCATGACTATAATCGGTTTCATTTCAGCTGGCGGTAAATTGAATCCTTAGGCACCTAATCTCGATGACTAATGGAAAAATATGATACTAATATGCCTCTGAGCCATAATTATACCAAGTATTCATAACTAACATCATATTTCGGCAAACATATCTTGGTAATAACTGAATACGCCAGACGGAGACGTGGCAATTCACCGTCAGATGAAATTGATCAGGGTATAACTCTGTGTGGGTAGGTTATTAACTTATACACATTTACACACCCATTATACCATTACACACATTATACACACATTATACACATTACACACATGCATATACACATTATACACCCATTATACACATTCCACACCCATTATACCATTACACACATTGCATACACATTATATGCATCATACATACAGTACATACACATACACATTATACACACATACACATTATGCACACATTATATACATGCACATTATACACATGCACATTATACACATACACATTATACACATCCACATTATACACATAATACACATACACAATATACATATACACATTATACACATACAGATTACACATATTATACACATTAAACACATTATACACACATTATACATACATTATACATATACACAAATTATTCACATTATACACATTATACACAAATTATTCACATTATACACAATATACACACATTGTACACACATTATACATACATTATGCACATATATATATATATATATATATATATATATGTATATACTGTATATATATATATATATTATTAAATTTGCAGAAGTGAAATCGATGGTAAACATACAAACAAGTGTTAATTCTTTAAGTATTATAATATATATTTGTGTATTAAATTTTCTCTAAGCCATGGTATATACTGTACATCCACGTAAAGTATATTCATTATGTTTAGGTCAGAAATCTTGAACTCTATCTGTAACTCAAATACAGCTGGAGAAGATGGGTTGTAAAATTCCACACCTATTCTCTGGCTGACTCTTTCCATAAGGTATAATTGTTATTACTTTTTGTTCTATGTGGATGAGGGAGACAAAAGGCAAAGCTGCCTATGACGAGTGCCTCCCCACGTGTTGAAAGAGTGACAGGGCCAAAATCAAGGAACAGTCGAGCCAAAATGCCTGGGCACACGGAGTTTGAAGCAATTTAAGTCATAGGATGAGGGAAATATGGATTCAGGGAGAGAATTCCAGAACTCAGCTGTTGAACAAAAGAAAGATTTGGAGTATCGTTTCACTCATGAGTTGGAGAGTTGCACAGAGTAGGGGTGGGATTGTGTTTCTAGATTACTCGTCTTTTTGTGTTATTTATTTTTGTATGGGGTGTGGTTAGTGCGAGCGATAGCGAGCCTGCAGTATAGGTAGAATCGGCCTTCGGCATGGGGCTTTTTATATCGAACAATGCACAAATATATCGTGAAGGGGGTCTTGGGAGTGTTATATTAAGTGTACACTCAACTTAACCCTATTTGGTGCAATGGATGGCTGTTTGGACTCCACCTGTTTTGCTCCATTAGTTTGGATTTTTAAAGACGTTTCACCCCATTTCTTTGGCGATAATAACACGCTTCACTCCATGTAGATGTCGATGCGTGTTTCTGGGCAAACGATAACGAGTTTGTACCTTAGAAGAGATCAGTCTTCGGGTGGGACATATTTCTACTGAAAATATGTACACATTTACCTAAAATAGGGTCTGGATGAGCATTATTTAGTTTGAAGGAAATCTGGGAAGGCGTTTTTGTTAGCCTAGGGGATAAATTAAAATAAATGACTCGAATGGGGCAAAAACAAGCGAAATCTTAAAAAAAATATAACACACAGTATCATAGTAAATCCACAAGACGTCGGACCAGATAGTGTTAATAGATTCACATACATACATATAAATGAATTAATAATTTCTGAACGGGCGACGTTTTTTTAATATTATATTAATTGTATTTAGACGATTGTGTGCAGTTGAAGAAGGATCTGTGGTTGTAAAACATGGTTAAGTGAGATAGTTCAAAGGCTGGTCATTGTTGGAGGCCCATTTTAAACTGAATATAATCGTCTAATAGTAGCCACAGTAAAGTTAAAAGGACGGTGGTGGTATAGAAGGGGTTAAGGACAATAGTTAGTTGCACTAGTCTGTAGGCTATTCCCCCCCCCCCCCCCTTCACACACACACACACACACACACACACACACACACACAACTTCAAACTGTGTACTCCTAGCCATCTACATAATCTGCCAGCAATCACTCAAAGGGTACAAAGGAGTACAAAGGAAATCAAGCAACAACAGTTCAGCGACCCCTCAAGGCTGCTTGCCCTCCAAAACACTAATGGTCAAGTGTCCAAACAGTAGTTTAGAGTGGGTAAGGGAAAAATGGAAAGGGAAGACTGCCTTGGGTCAAATGTCAGTGGCAGGATTAGGAGATGTTAGTAGGGGACAGTTATTAATATAATAGTGGAAAAAACCCACACACTTTAGTCATTTACAAATGCAGTCAGTCGTGGATCACTCCCGATAACAAGCTAAAGAATCGAACGTTGCCTCGGCATATGGAGGCGATGCATTCGTGTCCACCCCCTTGGGGACAAAGACGTCTGGCAATATTTACTGTAGATACTGGATTTATAATTATATGAACATCAATTAAAATACAAAAGCACGATTAATTAATTATTAATAAAAAACGTTTCCGTGACAATTTTGTTTTCGCGTTTGTTGTTCTGTTTGAATCAACTTATCAATGTTTCCTGTTGATATTATTAGTAGTAATAAATACCAGTATATTTAACTATCTTTTAATTCCTTTCCTTATGTCTGTATTTACCCCCCCCCCCCCTCCCCCCACAAAAAGAAGACGAAGAAAGAAACACTATTTTCTTGCATTTCTTTAACCCGATTGTTTATCACTACCTCTTGCTATGCATTTTTACTTGCATTTAATTTTCATTTAGTATTTTCTTTTTATTCACAAATTACGTTCCCTTAACTTTTCTAGAAACACCTGTTTCTTCTGATGCATAAGCCACACATACACACACATGTAAGTAAAATAAAAGTAAGGGACTGCATGTTAGACCTAAATAAAAGAAAGGCTATGGGGCCGGATCAGATTTCTGGGTGGATGTTGAGTGAATGTGCAGAGGAACTAAGCTTTCCCATAACAGAGATTTTTAAAAAATCTTTGTCCCAAGGCAAGCTACCCGAGGTGTGGAAGGCTGCTAATATTGTACCGATATACAAGAAAGGACCGAAAGAAGATGCAAATAACTACAGACCCGTGTCTTTGACTAGTGTTGTAGTAAAACTGCTTGAGAAATTGATCAGGAAATTTTGGATTTGTCACCTCGAGGAGAACCATTTACTATCGGATTGTCAGTTTGGTTTTAGGTCGAATAGGTCATGTGTGTCAAATTTGCTGAGCTTCTATGATAGAGTGATTGAAATTATGCAAGAACGAGACGGATGGGCAGATTGTGTATTTTTAGATTTCAAAAAAGCGTTTGATAAAGTACCCCATAAAAGGCTTCTACATAAACTTGAAATGTGTGGAGGAATCACCGGTGGACTCTTAAAATGGATGAAGGATTTCTTAACCGGGAGGAAAATGAGAACCATCATAAGAGGGAAATATTCATCATGGAGTGATGTGATAAGGGGAGTGCCCCAGGGCTCAGTGTTGGCCCCATTGATGTTTTTAATTTTTATAAATGATCTGCCTCTTGGAATTAGCAGCTATATTAACATGTTCGCCGATGACGCAAAATTAGTAAGGAAAGTGGTTGATAACAATTGCTGTAAAATGCTCCAGGAGGACATCAATAAGCTGTATCAATGGAGCCGAATGTGGAAAATGGAGTTCAACATTGATAAATGCCACGTGATGGAGATGGGAGACGGCCAGGGAAGACCCCATGGGGAGTACAGTATGGGCAATGTAAGGTTGGAAAAGTCAGAGAAGGAAAAAGACTTAGGAGTTGTAGTGAACAGGAGGTTAGATCCCGGTGACCACATCAATAACTTGGTAAATAAGGCATATTCGTGGTGGGCTAATATTAGGGTAGCGTTTAAATTCCTAAATGAAGACATGGTGAAGATATTAATAACACAGTTTTTAAGGCCTAGCCTGGAGTATGCAGCGGTTGTATGGAATCCACATATGAAAAAACACATAAGTAAGCTCGAGAAAATTCAGCGTGTGATCACAAGATGGGTGCCAGGGTTAAAAAAAAAAAAACTTACAATATGAAGACCGGCTGTGTCACCTGGGGATTCCCTCACTTGAACAGAGAAGGGAGAGGGGAGACATGATAGCTTTATTTAGGTGTGTTCACGGAAAGGAATATATTGATCAAACAAATTTTGTTTGGCCAGCGGTGGGGAGGACGAGAGGACATGACTATAAACTGTTGAGGAGGAGAGCTAGGAAGGATGTTAGGAAGTTTGGTTTTCCAGATAGAATGGTTGAGAAGTGGAATAAGTTACCAAACGACCTAGTGTGTGCACAAAGTATTCAAGCTTTTAAAGTAAATTATGATAAGTTAAAGGCTAACGGGACACTACGAGAGTAATCTCAATCCTGTAAAATACAATTAGGTAAATACAATTAGGTAAATACACATATACACACACACACACACACATACATACACACACACACACACACACACCTGTATATACCCAGCCATCTACATCATCTGCTCGGATACATCTGTGTGACGCAAGCTTCACTATTAGTAAATATATAATATATACATATGTATATATGTGAGAGAGAGAGAGAGAGAGAGAATTAAATTTGTACCTGGTGCCAAAATAGAGTAGCAACCACAGTAAAAACAGACTTGCTGAATCAGCCATATTATAAAGAACACACACTCATTACATACACATGTACATACAGACACATAAACCATACTCAAATATACACCACACTACATACAAACATAATTATACATACACATTACACACACAAACGCTACCAGACCCGCGCTCACACACACCCAGAAGCAACTACTGATAAATAGCTTTAAGGGGACAGTGGCTCTTTGTTTGGTCTATTAATTAATTTATTCATATATATTTTTTTAGTTTCTTCCCTCGACCTCCATCAAGCTTAGAAAAAACAAACTAGACCCCCCCTTGAAGCTAGATTTGTAAATTTTTCGGTAGAAAAATATCCCGGCCAAAGACCGATTCCTCCTAAAATTTCAGGCTCGCTGTCGCTCGCCAGGAAAAAATCGACACCTATTGACACGAAGGGTCCTAATATTGACAAAAAAATGGGGTGAAAAGTCATAACATCTCCAAACTAATGGAACCAACGTCTTAAAATCTCAAAGCTAGTGGGGCTAAACATTAGGGAGAAAGGGGTCCAGAAAAAAGGTCGGTCTGTCTCCCCTTAATATATAATATGTTCTAGATTGTTGATAAATTTAAAACTAACACGACCGAGGTACACAGATGTTACCCGGGGAGATTTCCACTTAAGGGTTTTTTTTCTTGACCCCTTTCTCCATCATGTTTAGCCCCACTACTTTTGAGATTTTAAAACGTTTGCCCCATTAGTTTGGTAATTTTAAGAACTTTCGCCCCATTTCTGTCAATTTTAAGACCTTTCGTTCCATTTAGGTGTAGATTTTTTGCTGGCGAGCGATAGCGAGCCTGTAATTTAAGAGGAATCGGCCTTCGGCCGGGACATTTTTCTACCGAAAAATGTACAAATTTATCATGAAAGGGGGCCAAGGAAGTATAATTTGAAGTTTGATGGAGGTCTAGAGAACAAACAAATACCTCCCCTTAAGGTGGATTTACACCAGCCCATTTTCCTTGCAATTTTTTTCAGCAAATTTTATCGGGCATTTTTAGAAATGTTCTTTTGCTGAAATTCTGTCCTATGATAATCTACCTACAGTTTAGTTGCCGATATGCAAAATAATCTCAGTGTTGCCAAAATACAGTTTCCTGAATAATGTTAAGTGCAAAATATCCAAAAAGTTGCTCGCCAGGAAAAAATCGACAGCTAAATGGCACGAAAGGTCTTGAAATTGACAACGAAATGGGGCGAAAGGTATTAAAATCGCCAAACTAATGGAAGGAACGTCTTAAAATCTCAAAAATATCCAAAATGTTGCCAGAATAAAGTTTCTGATCAAACGTTGCGGGGAAACGTTCGTGTGAAACTATTAGGTGTATTTCCGGCAAAGTTTGGTCATACAACTCAAGGGGATAGTGGCCGGTTTTGGGGGCTATTTATTCATGAATTCATTTATTTTTTAGTTTCCTCGCTAGACCTCCATCAAGCTTAAAAAAACACACCCCCTAGACCCCCCTTCAAGATAAATATGTAAAATTTTTTTATAAAATATTGTCCCGGCCAAAGGCCGGTTCCTCTTAATATAACAGGCTCACTATCGCTCGCCAGGAAAAAATCGACGCCTATATGGAACGAAAGGTCTTGAAATTGACAACGAAATGGGGTGAAAGGTATTAAAATCGCCATACAAATGGAATGAACGTCTTAAAATCTCAAAACTAATATGCTAAACACGAGGGAGGAGGTCCATAAAAAGCGAGTGGTACCCCCTTAACACTATCTGGCTGAAGTCCTGTGGGTTATTATGATATTATGTTAAATATTGATTGAGGATTGGTAATGTTTTTGCCATTTTCGAGCAAAGTATTTTAGTTCATCCTCTTGGCTAACAATAACGCCTTCCCCGTCTTCCTTCAAACTAAACAAACATTCCACCCAGACCATCTTCAAGCTACATTTGTAGATTTTTCGATAGAAAACTGTCCCGGCTTAAAGCCGATTTCTTCTAAGGCTTAGACTCGCTATCGCCTGCCCTGAAAAGTATATCGACAACTGAATTGGGGTGAAGCGTCTTATTATCTTCAAACTAATAGGGTGAAACATATTAAGATGGAGCAATACAAGGGGTGGGTGGGGATGGGGTGCCAAACCCCCCCCCCACCCCCCACCCCACCCCACCCCACCCCCCAACTGTATTCAATTGGCCATTTTGGATAGGTAGTTGTGGGATGGTTCACTTTTTGGGCGTTTTGTGCATGTAGGCTTATTCATTTTTTTCTAGAGTTTCCTCCCTAGACCTCCATCAAATTTTAAAAAACATCCATATAGATCCCCCTTCTAGATTAATTTGTAAATTTTTCGGTAGAACAGTTTCCCGGCCGAAGGCCGGTTCTTCCAACATTACAGGCTCACTATCGTTCGCCAGGGCAAAAAATCGACACCTAAATAGCACGAAAGGTCTAAATATTAACGAAGAAATGGGGCGAAAGGTCATAAAATCGACTAACTAATGGGGCAAACATCTTAACATCTGAAAACTAATGGAGCTAAACATGAGGGAGAAGGGGGCCCAGAAAAGCGGACCATCTCCTCTTAAGGGGGTAGTGCTTGTTTTTTTGGTCTATATATTTATTTATTCATTAATGTTTTAGTTTCCTCGCTAGACTTCCATCAAAATTAAAAAAAAAAAAAACACCCCCTAGGCCCCCTTTCAAGATAAATTTGTAATAACATTCGGTAGAAATATGTCCCGGCCGAAGGCCGATTCCTTATAAAATTACAGGCTCACTTCCGCTCGCTAGGATAAAATCGATACCTAAATGGCACGAAAGGTCTTAATATTGACAACAAAATAAGGCGAAAGGTCTCAAAATCGCCAAATTAACGGAAAAAACGTCTTAAAATCTCAAAACTAATATACTAATCATGCGGGAAAAGGGGTCCAGAAAAAGCGACTACCTCCCCCTTAATATTACAGTATGAATGGTATTAATACTAACTGATACTCCTGAGTTAAGGGAGCCCACCTCGCTTGTTCTCTCTTTCTCTCCCTCTCTCTTTGGCTTGTATCCATTCGGCCCCATTCACCCTAATGTTTTAAGACGTTTACCCCCATCCAGGTGTCAATATATTTTTGTTTTTACAGCAAGCTAAATTCTTACATGTGTCGATTTCTCCATACAATGCTGGCTCGCTATCGCTCGCCAGGAAGAAATCGACACCTGGATGGGGATAAACGTCTTAAAACAGTAGGCTGAATGTGGCCGAATAGATACAAGCCAGAGAAAGAGAGAAAAAGAGAGAAAGATACAAACAAAAACGGTGGCACCCTTCGACACCCACAGTCATATACAAACAAACACACAAACTATACGAACACCCACATACACATTATGTACTATATACGTACATGTACACACACACACACACACACAGCGACACCGGTGATGTATACAGTCACGTGTGCTTACATATGCTGGCTAATGTGTGTGTGTGCGTGTGTGTGTGTGAGAGAGAGAGAGAGAAAGATATATATATATATATATATATATATATATATATATATATATAGAGAGAGAGAGAGAGAGAGAGAGAGAGAGAACATAGATACACCACTAAAGATAGATCGATAGTTGTATACAAAGATAATGGCAGAGAATCTCAACTACCAAAACAAACATTTGTTCATGACTACAGCAATTGCACTGCAATTTATTTTCTAAGCTGACGGTAAATTGTAATTTCCCCAGCTTGATTATTCAACTATTAGTCACATTATGAAGGGAAACATGTTGATAATTATGATAACTTCTGGTGCAGAAACATACTGTACGACTTCCACATTTTTCTGTATTGAGAAATCATATGCAAAAGGACTCGATTTATTACTCGATTTACTGTCATATAAAATATAACTGGTTATAGTCAGAAATATTTAATTTCGTACAGTGAAATGTTCTACCCACACATATATTATAATATCTGGACGTACTATTATTTTTGCTTTGTTCTATGTGGATGAGGGAGCCACAAGTCAAAACTGCATGTGACAAGTGCCTCCCCCAGACATGAAAAAGTGACAGGGCCAAAATCAAGGAATGTTCGAGTCAAAATGTCTGGACACACGGAGTTTGAAACAATTTAAGTCATACGATAAGGGAAAGACGGATTCAGAGAGAGAGTTCCAAAGCTCAGCTGTTGAATAGAGGAAAGATTGGGAGTATCGTTCTACTCTTGGGTTGGAGAGTTGCACAGATAAGGGGTGGGATTGTGTTGCAAGCAAGGTACTATGTACCCTACGTAGAGGAGGTGGTATACACTTGGAGAACTCTGAGGAACACTGATTATTGTAGTAGTGATAAAATAGCGAGAGAGATGCAACATTGCTCCGAAGAGAGACATTTTGCAGAGTTGGTGAGTGGACGGAAGTTAATGATACGAAAGGCTTTCCTTTCTAATTTGCTAGGAGTGCGGCGTGAGAGGATCCTCCCCACACATGAGAACAATACTCAATACAAGGACGCACTGTGCCCCTGTACAGAGCAAGACACTGTGCAGAGGTAAAGAACCCCTTATTTTAATTTGGGCACATCCAGCTTCTGGGAGGCTACCTTAGCAACACTGGTAATATGATCCTTCCAAGAGAGAGCAGAAGAAAAAGAGACACCGAGAAAACTGAGAGAAGATGAAGGATTGATTTTTGTATTGTTGAAGTATAAGGGATATTCCTCTGGGAGTTCACGACGGGTAGTAAGATGAAGACATTGGGTTTTGGAAGCATTAAAGGCAACAAGGTTTTCTTTGCTCCAATTGGAGATAGTAATTAGATCAGAAGATAAGTGTTGTATGGCTTCATTACGTTTGTTCTTGAGGGATTTCTTGTTGGGGCGTTCAGGAAAAATACTTGAGTAGTGTAAGGTAGAGTCGTCTGCGTATGGATGGATGGGACTGGAGGTACAGTTGAGAAGATAATTTGTGAAAATTAGAAAGAAAATTGGAGATAGGACAAAGCGCTGAGCAACACCGGAGTTGGTAGGATGAGAAAGTGAGCGATGGCCATCCACAACCGCAGCGATGATACGGCCAGAAAGGAAATTAGAGACAAATGCACAGATGGAGGGATAGAAACCAAAGGAGGGTAGTTTAGAAATTATAGATAATTTTATGCTAAGAATACCTTGTTTTATCATTTCCCAAAGTTATGACTTTTCCTCCTGGGACACCCTGTATACTTCACACTAGTTAATTACTAAAATTATCTTATTAGAACAATTGCTTGGGATATCAGTATTATTTGGTACTATTATAAATGTTTTCTAAATGCTTGATTATTTAATCTATGATTGTGCTATTATATCATATAATTGGTAGTGTGTTAGCTAACAATACTAATAAGAATTGTTACAATGTTATTAATATTATTATTTTTCTGTTTCGGCTTTCCATGACAAAACTGTTAGTACCATTAAAATAATTGGCATTCTCTTGTGTTTTTATTATCCATATTTAACAATGATATCTTAGTAAGCATTGTAAAGTAATACATTGGTTAAGAGGAGACCTCCAATAACCTTTATAAATATCCCGAAGACACCCCTTTGAGATTAATGTGTGCATTTTTCGGCAGAAAAATGTCCCGGCCAAAGGCCGATTCCTTCTAAATTGCAGGCTCGCTGTCGCTTGCCAGGAAAACATCATCACCGAAATGGCACAAAAGGTCTTATAATTGACTAAGAAATGTGGTGAAAGGTTTTAAAATAGTCAAACTAATGGGATGAACGTCTTAAAATTTAAAAACAGTAATGGGGTTAAACATAAGGGAAAAGGGGGGGTCCAGAAAAGGGGGGGTCCAGAAAAGGGGGGACCAGAAAAGGGGGGACCAGAAAAGGGGGGACCAGAAAAGGGGGGACCAGAAAAGGGGGGGTCCAGAAAAGGGGGGGTCCAGAAAAGGGGGGGTCCAGAAAAGGGGGGGTCCAGAAAAGGGGGGGTCCAGAAAAAAACTCCCCTTAATATTATGTTCATATTGCTTAACCCTTTCAGTGTACGATACCGCGCAATAAAAGTGGCTCCTGCTCAATTGATGTTTTAATAACCCCTTCTGTACCGACGCTGTCTTTTAAATTATACGCTTCCTAATATTAGCCGATTTTATTGAGTTTAAAAAAGGGCCTCTAGCAATTAGCAGGCTTCGAACTATCTCGCTTAACCCTTTTTACTACCACAGATCCTTCTTACACTGCAGACAAGCGCCTAAATATAGCTAGAATGAAGGTAAAAGACGTCGCCGGTATGGACTGTTTTAATATCCATTTATATGTTCCGTTATGTACAGTCGCGCTAATAAGTAATGTCTCGGCACCAAGTAAGTTTTGATCAATAATTGGTATCAGCAGTATCTAAGCTTCATTTCTTCATATCGAGTGAATTATACTAACATGTTCCTACACTTACCCACCTTATTCAACATCTGACAGACATGACTACAGCACATAGCGAGCCAAACGTAATGACAGCTGAGACATGACTTATTAGCGCGACCGTACACATCATCAATCTTAACCCCTTGAGGATCACGACCCATTTGGACAGCTTATTGTGGCTATTAGTAGACGATTTTATTCAGCATAGGAAGGGATTGTGGGAGTCAGAGGGTTTATTGCGATCGATTTGACCCCTTTGATTCCGAGACACCCTTCCTATCTATCTATCTATCTATTGCCGGACGCCTTACTCCCGTTTATGAGGGTGACCATGCCCAAAATGCCCCCAATAGGACAATAGCCAATAGCCCCTGTGAGAAGGACAACACGTGCACCCTTCCTAAGCTACACAAAATCGTCTAATGATCGCCAGAATATACTGTCAAAACGCGTCATGATCCTCAAGGGGTTAATATCTGTAGAACAATATATTTGAATTCTTATAGTAATAAGGGGGTCACCTCGTTTTTTTCTCTTTATTGATTGTATCCATTCGGCCCCATTCAGCCTACTGTTTTAAGACATTTATCCCCATCCAAGTGTCGATTTTTTCCTGGCGAGCGATAGCGAGCCAGCATTTTATGGAGAAATCCAGCTTCGCCGGAGACATTTTTCAATTGAAAAATGTACAAATTTAGCCAGCTGTGTAACTCATTATGCAAAATATGATGGCTCGCTCTCGCTCGCCAGGTATAAATTGACACCTGGATGGGGATAAACGTCTTAAAACAGTAGGCTGAATGGGGCCGAATGGATACAACCCAGAGATAGAAAACAGCAGGTGACCCCCCGTAACAGTCCCTCTGAATTCGAGTCATACCTTTCTATTTTCAACTTTATTTTGTTATCTTGTGGGAAACAACTGTAGGAAGTGAATGAATGTTTGACTAAAACCGGTATCACACGAGCGCCTTTTCCCTCAACATTTATCCTCAACACTGGTCTGGCAGCTTCTGAGATCAACATTTAATATATTTCGTTTGCCTAAATTCATCTACCAGCACTCTAGTTTCCGATACCAGTGCCAGATACTCCCTAAATGTTGCCAGACAAATGTTGATCATCAAATGTTGATTACAATAGCTCTCGTGTGATACCGGCTTATGAGATGTGTTGTTCGTATGTGTTACCTGTTTAAGGGGAGATATTTTTTATTTGTTTACGTATTATGAGATTAGAGTGAGGGCTGGTCCTATCCAGAGTGAGGTTTGGCATCTTCTACCCAACCTTAGCTGTTTCCTCTCTGTGATCTGTCTCTTTTGCTGTCATACTTTTTCTTCTGGGGGTGGGTGGCTCGGAATCCTTTTCCCCTTGTAAATTTCACTTACTAGAATAGACAGAGAAAGGGGTGAGGGAACGTGAAAGTGGTCCCGGATCCGAAGAATTGGAACTTTAAATGTTGTTTCTGTTCTGCCTGTCTCGAGTTGGTCACCCCAGCTATGCGGTATGTGCCTGAGTATATACATGCATACATACAGTATTATTATTATTATTAGGGGTTCGACCCTACGGGGAACCCCTATTGTAATCATTAAATCTACTTATTCATCCAAATTATTTTTCCACGCCGGTTTTTACGCAATAACTGCAGAACCGCTTTATGGATCGGGACCAAACATTCACACAAGGTACGTTTTTGTATTGGTCAACTTTTGATATGCTAAACATCCGAAATGGCGGCCAAACAGGTCCGTGGCAGCCGTTTTCCCGAAAAATTTAAAACTTAAATACCGTCTCTCCCACTTAAAGAAAATGATTGGGCTTTGGTATATGGACTCCACTACTAATGCTCCGCAAATGTTATAGAAAAGGTTTTGCTTTTGCACATGGGTTTTTTCCGGCAATCTTGAAAAAACCTCGAAAACACTTAAAATTCCACATCTTGAAAACTACACGGATGATCAGAGCCATGTTTGCGTAGTTGGGTGAGGCTCGCAATTCCGAACGTTTTTATACCAAAAGAATAGAAATGGGTGGAATAGTTTGGCCGCAGCATTGAAAACTGTCTATTCATAAATTACTTTAAAAACGTGTGAGCTACCCACACAACATTTTCAGTCTTCAGTCTATAGGCTTCCCCGCATCCCCTAGTTTTGCTTAATAATAGTATAGATTCATTATTCAGATCCATACATTTTTTAAATTTAACTCTCTCAAAATAGTTAGAGTCCCTACGAATTCCAGCAATTATTTAGCTAACCTACCTACAGTATACATACCTACCCTACCAAATAATAATGATAATTCAAATTTATTTTTGGTGAATAGCAGAGTATTGGATAAGGTTTTTAACAATTCCTTGCTTAGCTTAATGCTTACTTTAATAACAATGTTCTAGAGTCTAGACCTTCAAAGTTTTGACAACTTCCTGTGTGACTTACCCTGCCCTTCCTTCCTACCTCCCTCCTCCCCCGTATATTTTACTTTAAACTTATCTATCAAAAGTATCAACATCCACTCTAATGAACTTTCGGTATTTAGTTTATTCGGCTTAATACTATTTATCTACATTAAATAGACACCTATCACTATTTTTGTCTATTACAACCATAGACAGTGCTATTACATATTATTTGAACATGATGTCGAATTTATCAGCTGCTGTTTACCTTGAAGAATCATCTTCTTCTTATTGTTTAAATGTGCAGTTTGCTTGGAGGGTTGTGGTGTCTCCAGGTTACTGCACAGGCGTTTTAGGAGGGGTGAACAGATTTTTGTTTAGTATAATAGGGGTTAGGAGAGATAGTAAAGGTGGATTTTATACTACTGTATATGGGGGGTAAGTTTAATTGTCGCTATCCTTTGAGGTCAGGGTGATTTAAGTTAAGGTGAGAGTGAGGCCAGAGATGATGATGATGATCAGTGGTGGTACAGTACAGTACTGCTCTATGTGTACTGTGTGATTTAAGTCAAGGTGAGGGTGAGGTCAGAGGGGATGATGATGATGATGATCAGTGCTGGTACAGTACAGTACTGTTCTATGTGTACTGTGTGATTTAAGTCAAGGTGAGGGTGAGGTCAGAGATGATGATGATGATCAGTGGTGGTACAGTACAGTACTGTACTCTGTTGGTGTTTTGTATGTGGGATGGTTGTTCAGTTGGGTGGTAATTTTATATGCTTGTGATTTTGTTTGTTGTTCTGATGTAGGTTCCTAGGGCTGATGCGATGACATGCTTGCTGTGCTGTGGTAGCTCTCCTTCACCTAGGATATGCTTGATGTTGAATGTTCCTCCTTGTTGGGTTACTACACTTTTGAGGTGGGTGCGGGCACTGTAATGTCTGTGGCAGTGGAGTAGATAATGCTCCACTGTCTCTGGTGTGAGGCAGTACGGACAATTTTAATTTTCTTGCAGTCCCATCTTGTACATATGCCCTCCCAGTCTGGTGTGTCCTGTTCTGAGGCGGAGAGCGGCGGTGTTTAAGGCTTTGTTCTTGTAGATGGAGTGTTTCCACACTGACCACTCTGACTTGATGTTACTGTATTGTGTGCCAGCTATGGTTATTTTCCACTCTTCCTTGAAATCTTGGAGGACGTCTTCTCTGAGGATGTTTTTCCGGTCGGTTGTGGTGTAGGGTATGACTGTTGTTAGGTGGAAGGAGTGCATCCCTTTGGCTAGTCCATCCACTATTTCATTATGGAGGATGTCAATGTGGCTGGGTACCCATTGGAGGGATATTGTATATCCTTGAGTGTGGAGGGTGGTGAGGAGTTGGATCATAGGGTATACTATTTCCTTGTTTGTCTTGGTGTTATAGTTGATGGCTTGTATGGCACTTTTGGAGTCACAGCAAATGGTGTAGGCATGATTGAACCGAAACCTTCTGTATGCGGTGTAGTAAACAAAGATGGCAGGGTCACTTGTGCCTGCCCATAAAGCTTTACAATCAGTTACCAAGTCAGAGCTAACTTCCACAATGTACTAACATCCTGGACAGACAGCAATATAGCACTAAATCATACATATATCACCACAAAACAGATAGGAAAATATTATATTAATTACCTTGGTATTTGAAATTATGCAAATGAGTAAAAGCCATTATAGGCCTAATATTATGATAATGGATTTGTTTTCGTATCTGGCAAAGTTGTCAACATTTTCGGAACATAATATTTATTTATAGATTTTCCCCTTCTATTCTTACTCTGTCCCATCTAAACGCCTGTGGAATCTATGTGAGTATATTATAAGGATTCCATAGAGCTTCACTTTCCCTAATAAATTATGTATAATAACGCTGCGAGTCTTTTCAAAAAAATTACCAATGAAAATACGTACAGTAATTGAACCTGTGCCGCTTCTCGAGTTTGTTTTTTTGTTTGTTAGCAGCTTGTGGCCTGAGCTGCTAAAATGGCAAGAATGTAGTTACCGGGTGTAGGCTACCGCCCGTGTTGTTTACACTACTCGGACGCTCACCTCATGTTCCCGTCTATTTTGACTGCCTTTGGATACAAAAATACATTACCCTAACCAAACAACCTAACCTAACCTAACCTAACCTAACCTAACCTAACCTAACCTGTTAAACCTATAGCCTAGGCTAGTCTATTTTTTTCCAGCCGAGCCTAAATTGTCATGTTTCCATCTTTGTTACTCAGCTAGGCCTATAAGGTAGATTTTGTAGCGAAAGATGATGGTTATTCTGAATCTGAAAACTTGGCCTTAATATGACACACAGCCATAGGGTAGTAGTTTCGGTAATTTTTTTGAAAAGACTCGCAGCGTTATTATACATACCGGTAATTTATTAGAGAAAGTGAAGCTCTATGGAATCCTTATAATATACTCACATAGATTCCACTGTGGGAGAATAGTTTTGATAGTTAACTATAGTTTTGATGTAAATACTACCGCAACTACGAATCTTGTTTCCGAGACCTAGTATATTAACCTAACCAAACAACAACAACCAAACAACCTAACCTAACCTAACCCTAGAGTCACAGAGTGCCCTAGACCCAGTACGTGGGATACAACACTAGCCCTTGCAAGTTGTATGCCAGCTAGGCCTACTGTGGGTTCACAGGGCTGTTCGGCCAGGCAGCTTAGGGAACAACAACAACAACTGTGGGTTCATATATTAGACATACAGTAACATCTTTGTAGAACATAACACTTTACCGTAGCGAGTGTACTCCATTTCGAACACGTCCGTAGCAGAGCTCTCAAGATTGCGGGACTGAGTTTGTTTACGCGCGGGACTATTTATATCGACAAAATCGAGTTACAAAACTTATCAAAACTATTCTACCACAATGGAGTATATTATAAGGATTCCATAGAGCTTCACTTTCCCTAATAAATTATGTATAATAACGCTGCGAGTCTATTCGCGATAATTATCGTAGTTTCATATATTTCCATTAAGTATCGAGAAATCAGCTAATAAGAGATTCAATTTACGATCAGCTGGAAAAAAATACATTATAGGCTAGGCCTAGTATTATAGATTTAGGCCTATAGGCCTAAGTATTTATTTTATTATAAGTATTTAGGCCTATAGATAATTTATGTTGTATGTCGGTAGTGGTACACCTGGTAACTACATCCATCCCGCTAAAATTCTGAGCAAACTGCACATAGGCTATAGGCTAGGCCTAGCCTAAATACCAAGAAGAAAATTCGGGAAACAATATTTAATTTTGAAATTCGAATAGGCCTATCAATAATCGAGCTGTTCTCAGCAGAATGTATAGAAAATGAAGATGAAAGAAACAAAGTTGGGGTCCTTGGGGACTGTGGGACATAAGGTGGGAGGAAATAAAAGTATAGCCTAGGCCTATCTATCTATCTATCTATTGCCGGACGCCTTACTCCCCTTACGAGGGTGGCCATACACAGAATGCCCCCAAGCGGACCTATTCCCTGTGAGAGGGACAACCCGAGCCAGTTTAGTGAAGGACTTACAGGATTGACCACTGAATTTAGGATCCGTCCGACTCCGAGGCCCTCTGTGTATCTTGTTAGCACTATTTTTCTACAGTGGTGTTTGGCTAATCCATCCACTAACCTGCCTTACCCTTAGGTACGGTAAGCAGTACGGATTTGTATCAGGTTTACTCCCCTAGACAGGTTGCCAACCAAGGCTGACGAGTCCCATCCAACCGGATTTGTATAAGGTTGTCTCCCCTAGATGAGTTGCCGACCAAGGCTAACGAGTCCCATCCACCCGAATAGGCCTAACTAGGCTAAATAAGTTGGTCACCAATTATTTTGCAATAGGCCTATTTGAAAACAAATTGGATTTTATATGCTCTAAACATCATATGAAAATGTGTTTTAAGCCTCGGCCAAACCTAATACAAATATATGGTACTAAAATGGACATTTTTCGTAACATGGTTGTCAATACCTTCCTATAGACGGCACCGATTCGTACACACGCCATTTTCACCTGTCTTCCGAGGTCTGTCCACCAGCTTTTTAGTCAACACTAACTCCACCTGCCTATCTCTGTCGAAACTACAGGTGTTTATTTCCACACCTTTGTGCATCACGTCACGAAACACTACTGGGTTCCTATTGTTTTTTTTTGTGAAAACGTCATTATAACGCATATGCTACGTCACGCTCTCTCTGGTCACGCATACCCTCGGGAGCCAATCACTCTGGTGGAATATGTTGATTACGTCATTGCAATCGGCCAATCACAGATACCCACCTTGATTTAGGCCTAGGCCTACCTGATAATCGCCAGTCGAGTCACTGTAAAGGTCCAGCCTCTGCCACACTGTGTTATTGTAGAAACTACAAGAAATAATACTGCTGCCCTGAAAGTATTTACAGAACATGGGTGCTTGCCTACTGATGTGACGTGTAAGAGGTAAGATTTTTTCGCATAGCCTAGGTTTAACCTAAGACGTGCGCATGGGGGGTATGAGACACCACACTCCTGTGCGCACGTATTTGAGCTGTTCCCATCACTAACATCGTTATTTTACCATAAATAGCATTAATATTTATCCATATGCGCCTATTATAGGTGGATTATAAAGGTATTAACCTGTTACAACAATAAAACAAGTGGAAACAGTGTTTGGATGGTCAAAATCGGCGATACAGGCCGGGAGTTACATAATGTATGGCTGAGGCAACCTCCCTGCCCTCCTCCCCTCCCCTTGTCTGGAGAGACACTGTTACGCAATAGTCTCTCTCGCTCTTTCCCACGCTTGGTAACAGTGATGACAACGCCCTGCTACCAACTCGCTAATGTTAGCACGAAAACAGACCACAGAATAAGGGAATAACAGGGAAAATAGGTGATAACTGAAGGAGGGGAGGAAAGTGGGGAAGGAGGGGAGGTGGAGGAGTGATATTTGGCATGGCCCAGGGGCATTTTTTATATTTTTTTTTTTATGGTGTTTTAAATGGATTTTTTTTTTCCCCGACTCTTAAGAGTCTTCCCGTAGTCCGCCGGGGGAACTCTTAAGAGTCTCCCCGCAGTTCCCGGGTTAAACTTCCGGAAATTAATGGGTAATACATACCACGTACCGAGTACTATGAATCCTCTGTAGCTGGCATGCAAGGGCTAGTTTAGTATCTCACATACTGAGTACTATGAATCCGCTGTTGATGGCATGCAAGGGCTAGTTTAGTATCCCACGTACTGGGTACTATGAATCCGCTGTTGCTGGCATGCAAGGACTAGTTTAGTATCCCACATACTGGGTACTATGAATCCGCTGTTGCTGGCATGCAAGGGCTAGTTTAGTATCCCACGTACTGGGTCTAGGTTAGGTTAGGTTGGGTTGTTTGGTTAGGTTAATATACTATTACTAGGTCTCAGAAACAAGATTCGTAGTTGAGGTAGTATTTACAGATACGCCCGAATACTAAATGGGCGGCGGCCCAACCGCCATGGCACCGGTAAGGGTTCGTGTTGTATCCCACGTAGGCCTACTAGGTACTACGGACACATTGTAGGCGTTAGGTGTGGATTATGCTTGTATCCAATGTACTAAGTCTATGTTACTGGATATTTATGATTTAAATAAGTGCTACGTTTTCGATAAATCTGGTTATATGGCTTTGCAATTAGGGAAATCATGAGCCGATTTCCGACATTTCGTTAGTCTTTTTCGATTCTCAAAATCCGATCCAAGTTTTGCCAAAAATTGGCTCTGGTTTTCCAAAATGATGCTTTTTGGGGTTTGCAATTTAGGGAAACATGAGCCAAAATTCTAAATTAGGTTACTTTAATTTGTTTACTCTTAAAACTCGCAAAATCCGAGCCAAGTTTTGCCAAAACTTGGCTCGGGTTTTCCAAAATTCGGGTTTTATGGATTTGCAATTTCGGGAAACCTGAGCCAAATTTCTAAATGAGGTTACTGTATTGTTTTTGTCTACAAACTCGCAAAATCTGAGCCAGCTTTGGCCAAAACTTGGCTCGGGTTTTCGAAATACTGTATTGGGTTTTAGGCCTTTGAAATACCTTAAAACCCGAGCCAAGTTTTGCTAAAATAAGTTTTTATCAATGTTTTACGCATTTAACCCCTCATTTTCCCTGTACTTCATAGCCCTCCCCACTATTGGGCGGCGTGTCTTAAGATCGTTGTATAATGGGGAAAACGGTTTCGCCGAGGGTTGTAATTATTTCCAAACACTATATATTGATGAAAACTAACAGGGAAAAATAAAAAACTCCATGGGAAAATTAGTGACCATCTTATTTAGTTTTTCCGAAATAAGACAGGAGGGGTAAGGGCATTATTGACAGTGCTAGGCTGTTAGGCAAGGCCTAGGCTACATATTATTTGAACATGATATATGACCATAGACGGTCGTTCCTTTAAATCATCATCCATACCAATCACGAAAAATATAGGCCTAATAGGACTAGAATTTTTTTTTTTATTAATGGTGACGTTCAGTTGGTGCAAAATATTGGGTCAAATTGGATTTTAGGTCACGTATGTGTTTTTTGTATTATAATAATTTTTCTCATCAGTTCCTTCATTGATTAGTGTGTTTTTCCGGTAAAAATTGAAGAGACCCCGGACAGCCTTTTTACTAGTTAATTTTAGTTTTTTTTTTTAGTTTTATTCGATATACAGTGTTGTTTAATACCGAGGACCGTCGCTTTTTAGTATTTTCAAGATTAGCCTAACATAACCTAACCTAACCGAAAACTAACCGACGGTCTAAACCCAGCTCACGTTCCCTGTTTATGGGTGCGCGACGGTTTAAACCCAGCTCACGTTCCCTGTTTATGGGTGCGCGACGGTCTAAACCCAGCTCACGTTCCCTGTTTATGGGTACGCGACGGTCTAAACCCAGCTCACGTTCCCTGATTATCGGTGAACAATCCAAGTTTCTCGTATTTCACTTATATTGAATTTGCGACGGTAATTACATGTACACCAACATAGTATCGTCCATGAAACTTCTAGAACACTGATAATTATCGATGGGGCTCGTATCCGGGTTGTCTTCAATTTTAACCGTTTGTTAAAAATTGAAGAGACCCCGGACAGCCTTTTTACTAGTCAATTTTAGTTTTTTGTTTATTTTTCTTTGATATACAGTGTTGTTTATTACCGAGGACCATCGCATTTTAGTATTTTCAACATTAGTCTAACCTAACCGAAAACTAACCGACGGTCTAAACCCAGCTCACGTTCCCTGTTTATGGGTGCGCGGCGGTCTAAACCCAGCTCACGTTCCCTGTTTATGGGTACGCGACGGTCTAAACCCAGCTCACGTTCCCTGTTTATCGGTGAACAATCCAACAGTTTCTCGTATTTCACTTATAGTGAATTTGCGACGGTAATTACATGTACACCAACATAGTATCGTCCATGAAACTTCTAGAACACTGATAATTATCGATGGGGCTCGTATCCGGGTTGTCTTCAATTTAAACGCAATTTTTTTGGTTATTTGCACCCTGCTGGCAATATATATGATGATGACAATATGTCATGGGGGGGTAAGGGGTGGCAAAGCCCCCTCAACATATTATTTTATCCAATGGTATTCAAAATAGACGGGAACATGATTGCAAAGGTCCGACGCCTCCCCCGCCGCCGCCGCCATAATGTTTACATTTGTCGTTCGCCGTAGTTAAGTGCGCGTCTATTTTGACGGCGATTTTTTTTCGGTAATTTGCCCCCTGCTGGCAATATATATGATGATGACAATATGTCATGGGGGAATGAGGGGGGGCAAAGCCCCCCCTCAACATATTATTGTATCCAAAGGCAGTCAAAATAGACGGGAACATGATGGCAAAGGTCCGACGCCAGTAAACGTAGTGTAAACAATGATAGTGGTACGCCCGCTCTTAAAATTCTTGCCCAATTTTTTTGCTTGGCCTAAATTTGCTGGACAATATGATTGTATAATAGGCCTAATATGTATATGTACAAATCGCACCACAGGTTTTGTGTTTTGTATTATTTTGTTTTTCTTTGTTTTCTATTAGCCTAGTGATTTAGGCCTAAGCCTATGCCTTAAATCAATATTTTACCAATGGGCTCGCTTTGTCAAGCCTACCGACGCTGTCGGACGAAAGCGGTTAAATTATGCCGATGAGAAGGCTAGGCTATAATGACTGATTTCAAATATAGTTTGTGTGGTAAGTAATCTCCTCATAACTTGTATTTATAAGTATTCTCCTCAAATAATATATATTTATTGGATATATTTGGGGGGAAATTGGTACTTTATGGGTGACTGGACGAATGTGGAACAAAGTGTGGTACCGTCACTGATGGTACCACACTTTGTAGATGTGGAAATTTACAGCCAATTTGCTCTACCCCATTTTGAGATACAGAGGTTAGAGGTCATGATTTCTCGCCTACTAACAGTGAATAGACTATAACAGTACCGGGTATGTGTTTTCACCGCACAAATTTGTGCATCAATTAGGTCTAGCTTACATTAGGTTTTGGCTGGCATAGGTAGGCTACTCTTAGCTTAATTAGCCCTGCCATAAGAATGATACGACATTAGGCCTAGGCCTATGAATACAAAAATTATCATCCTTTTTTATTAGATGCCTAATGGTGTTTTAAGCACATGTTAACATGTATAGGCCTATTGCCTCAATAATTACTTTGTGTGTCAAAAAGAGCTATACAGCAGACGAATTTGTCATGGTCGCCGGTTGTGTTATTGATATTGGGTAGAATGTAGAGTTTGGGCGTACCGCCAGCCTTGCTTACACTACGTCGGACGCTTGCCAATTGCCATCATGTTCCCGTCTATTTTGACTGCCTTTGGATACAATAATATGTTGAGGGGGGCTTTGCCCCCCTCACCCCTCTATGACATATTGTCATCATCATATATAGGCCTATTGCCAGCAGGGGGCAATAACCAGAAAAAAAATCGCCATCAAAATACAGTAGACGCAAACATAACCACGGCGATCGACAAATGTAAACATGACGGCGGCGGCGGTGGGGGAGGCGTCGGACGCTTGCATTCATGTTCCCGTCTATTTTGAATGCCATTGGATACAATAATATGTTGAGGGGGGGCTTTGCCCCCCCTCTCCCCCCTATGACATATTGTCATCATCATATATATTGCCAGCATGGGGCAATAACCAAAAAAAATCGCCGTCAAAATAGACGCGAACTTAACCACAGCGATCGACAAATGTAAACATGACGGCGGCGGTTGTGGGGGAGGCTTCGGACGCTTGCATTCATGTTCCCGTCTATTTTGAATGCCATTGGATACCGGTACAATAATATGTTGAAGGGGGGCTTTGCCCACCCTCACCCTCCCATGACATATTGTCATCATCATGCATATTGCCAGCTGGGAGCAAATAAGCGACAAATTCGCCGTCAAAATAGACGCGAAGTTAACCGCTGCGATCGCCTTATGTAAACATGACGACCGTACGCCCGGATTCTACATCCATCCCTCGATATTTGTGTACCGGTACCCTATGTCCGGGTCACCAGCATTGAGCCGTAAGGGTGTTTTCGGATCATGCGACCGTTAGTGAATCCAGGCCTTGGCTAGCCCCTGGGCGGCTATAAAAAAAAGCTGTTTACTGTACAGTCTAAGCTAAGTTACTGCTTAGGCTATTAGCTTAGTATTAGACTAATCACCGCGGTAAAGCCACTTTCACACATTCACGATGTTGGTCCCGATGTACCCCGATTTGAATATCGGGACACAACGTGGTGCAATCCCCAACGTGTGTCGGGGTCGTCGGGGAGTGTCGTGTTACCCGCGGTGCGGGACGTGGCAAATTGGGCATGGCCACCAAAGTTTTGGATTTGTTCAAAAATTTTGCACGACGGACTTTTGGCGTGGTACCATCGGGTACATCCTGTCGATGACGTGACCCGTTTGACGTGGCTCTGGCGTGTCTTTATCGGCATCGACGTGGTGGCGTCGGGGTACGTCGTGAAAGATAAAGGGCCATTTTCAAATCCCCCACACCCACCAAGACAGGCCCACGGAGCATGCCGCGCACCCCCCGCTGTACTTACGAGCCCCACACTGCATCCACGAGCCCTAGACGCGGCCATAAAGCCAGCCCCGAGGAAGGCCTCTGCCTCACTCGCCCTCGCCAAAGTGAACAGTGCACATCTATCAACGTTAATTATTTCTACATACCCCACCACTCCACGCCACGCCATGCCCCGTAATAAGAACCTAACCACCCCTGTAAAGAGGTGTAAGAAGACAGCAAAGGCAGCAGCAGTGGTAACCAATGTGGCATTTGCAGATGAAGAGGTCCCCGACCTGTCCCTACCACCACGCGCTGACACACCCGACGCCATTGAACCGACGCAGGAGGTTGCTGGACCAAGCAACGAGCAGGGAGAGACACCACCAGCACAACACCAGGCAACACCAACACCAACGAAAGGCAAAAAATCACGGAAGCAGAAGGAGTACGCCATGTTTGCGGAGGATGTGGAGAAGGAGCTTGGGGAGTGATACCGGGATAATGCCCTCTTTTACAACAAGGGCCTTCGCGATTTTAAAAACGCAGACAAAAAGAACCGATTGATGGAGGAGAAGGCCGCCTCCCTGAAGGCAATTTCATAAATGTTTAACATGTGCAATCGTCTTAATAGGCCTAGGCTATATATCAGTGCCACCCCGTCATTACCATATATACACCCGATAAATACTGATGAAAACCAACTGAGATTGAGAGGGAAAGTACGCGCGGACTGAACAGTATAACCTTCACCTACGGTGAAATTCCACATATTATTATTAATTATTTATTTTGTTGTTGTAATCTTATATAATAACCTTTCCTCTTGCCGTTCATAACAAAATTAAAAAAAAAAAAAATATATATTTTGGGTGAAAGCCAATTGAGAGCGTATATTTTGGTGCGGCTGGGATTCTATAAAAACAAAAAACTATCGTTATAGATTTATTTCTATAAAATCCAATACTGTATTGATGATAGCATATTCTAAACACCGCCATCATGTTCAGCGGAAAAAATTGCTGTGATTTAGTATGAAAATAAAAATAACGATAAAAAAAACGATATGCCGGTACCGGTATATCTCATATAGTATATAATATAACAGTGCATTTAATCTCCACAGGTAGGCTACACTTCGTGTTTCGGTAATCATACCGGTACACTGATTTTTCATTTGAACTCATTAACTCGTTTGATATAAGTTGATTATGGAATATTATATACGGTATATACGGTATAGGCCTATACCATATCAGGTCTTTATTTATTCATCATGTGCGTATGACAACACTATAAATACGCACATGATTAATAAATAAATACCTAATATGGTATAGGCCTATAGCGTATACAATATATCATAATCAACTTATATCAAACGAGTTAATAAGTTCAAAGGAAAAATCAGCGTACCGGTATGATTACCGAAACACGTGCGTAGCCTACCTGTGGAGATTAATTGTCGAGTGAGTGTGTGTGCGTGTGTGTGTGTTCTTGTTCTTGTTCTTGTGTGGCTATATCGACCGCCACTGATACACGGTATGCTTGGGAGGTGTGTAGAGTGAGGTACAGGTACCAGAACCGGCCCCTTTTATATCGAATTGTGTCTGTCACCCCATCTGTCGTTGTGGCATTGTGTTCGTCGTGTCCCGCTCGTAACACCATCGTAAGTCCATCCCCCTTCGTCGTCTTCCCCTCGTGCCACGTCGGGGTAGGGTTTTGACCGGTCGGGGTACGGGTTTGACCGGAATTTGGACTGTTAGGGCATTGACGTGGCGCCCTCGTGTTGCAACCGTGGTACCATCTGGCCCGTCGTGGCTACGACATGTCACCGTCGAGGCTTCATCATCAAACGCGTACATCGTGTCACTGTCTCTGCCGATGTACCATTTTGTGTACCTCGGGGTACATCGGGACCAATATCGTGAATGTGTGAAAGTGGCTTAAGATCCTGCGTAGATGTGGAAATTTACAGCCAATTTGCTCTACCCCTTTTTGAGATACAGAGGTTAGAGGTCATGATTTCTTGCCTACTAACAGCGAATAGACTATAACAGTACCGGTATGTGTTTTCACCGCACAAATTTGTGCATCAATTAGGCCTAGCCTACATTAGGTTTTGGCTGGCATAGTTAGGCTATTCTTAGCATAATTAGGCCTGCCATAAGAATGATACGACATTAGGCCTAGGAATATGAAACAAAAATTATCATCCTTTTTTAGTAGATGCCTAATAGTGTTCTAAGCACATGTTAACATGTTTTTTTTTTTTTTTTTTTTCTATGTGATTGATGGGGCAAAAGGCAGAACTGCCTATAACGAGTGCCTCCCCCATAGTTGAAAGAGTGACAGGGCCAAAATCAAGGGACGTTCGAGCCAAAATGCCTGGACACACGGAGTTTGAAGCAATTTAAGTCATATGAAGAAGGAAAGACTGATTCTGGGAGAGAGTTCCAGAGCTCAGCTGTTGAGTAGAAGAAAGTTTGAGAGTAACGTTTCACTCTCGGGTTGGAGAGTTGCACAGAGTAGGGGTGGGATTGAGTTGCAAGACGGATATCACGTGCCCTACGTAAATAAGGTGGTATACACTGGGAAAGCTCTGAGGAACACTGATTATTATAGTAGCGATAGAATAGCGAGAGAGAGAGATTGCAGAGAGTTGGTGAGTGGATGGGAGTTAATGATACGAAAGGCCTTCCTTTCAACTTTGTCTAGAAGAGCGGTGTGAGAGGAACCTCCCCACACATGTGAACAATACTCAATACAAGGACGCACTATGCCCCTGTACCGAGCAACAAGCTGTGCAGGGGAAAAGAACCCCCTAAGGCAGTTGAGCACACCCAGCTTCTGGGAGGCTGCCTTAGCAAGAATGGTAATATGGTCCTTCCAACTGAGAGCAGAAGAAAAAGAGACACCAAGAATATTGAGAGAAGATGAAGGATTGATTTTTGTATTGTTGAAGAATAAGGGATAGTCTGCTGGGAGTTCCTTAAGGGTAGATAGATGGAGAAATTGGGTTTTGGAAGCATTAAAGGTAACAAGGTTTTCTCTGCCCCAATTGGAGATAGTATTTAGATCAGAATTTAAGAGTTCTATGGCTTCATTACGTTTGTCGTTGAGGGATTGCTGGCTGGGGCGTTCTGAAAAACTAATGGGAGTATTGTAAGGTTGAGTCGTCTGCGTATGAATGGATGGGAATTGAGGTACAGTTGAGGAGATCATTTATAAAAATTAGAAAGAGAATAGGAGATAGGACAGAGCCCTGAGGAACACCAGAGTTTATAGGGTGAGGAAGTGAACGATGGCCGTCCACAACCGCGGCTATGGAACGGCCGGAAAAGAAATTAGAGACAAAGGCACAGATGGAGGGATAGAAACCGAAGGAGGGTAGTTTAGAAATTAAAGATTTGTGCCAGACTCTGCATAGGCCTATTGCCTCAATAATTACTTTGTGTGTCATAATATAGGTTTGATTCCCGAAGGAAAGTAGAGAAAACATAATATTTAGTAGGGCCCCGTAATCATTGACGACTTCGCCTATTAATAATAATAGTCTCCATTCAACTTCCTGCACCACCATTTTGAATAGCCCGCGCGGAAGTATCATGGAGTACTCGTCATAAGTGCACGCCTAATTCCCTTATGGGATCGTCACTTTGATCGGGTACCTTACAGAAAAAACTCTGTAAAATATAAAAAAGAAAAAATTACTTAATATCTGTTATCATATGACTTGCCATATGCGTGGATTTCTCATGTTTTGCTTCCCCAACACCAGGCCCTCTAGCGGCCATCGTCTTCCTTCACTGATATACCAAGAATAAACTAGAAATCAACGAATGGGAAGTGGGATGGTCGGGAGGGACAGTGTCGTCAATGATTATGGGGCCCTACTAAATATTAGGTTTTCTCTACTTCCCTACGGGAATCAAACCTATAATTTAATAGGGCCCCTTCATCATTGACGACTTCGCCTGATTAGCAAGACTGGAGGCGGGACATTCGTAAAATATCCTAACCTTAGGGAAGAAGAATCCAAATAAAAAAAATTAAGTTTTATTGTATGCAAACAATATATAAAAAAGTATAAAAGATTTGCAAGCAGTGCGTGAAACTGCTTGCTCATGGTCAGATCTTTACATTAGATCGTATGCATGATAAAGTGGGACACGCATGTGTTCCCGAGAACTGTAACTCTGCAGTAGTTATTCGTTCCATTCTTAAAACTATTTGTACAGTAAATATATTTGTTCAATTTGGTAAAAACATACATACTGTAGTTGCAACTATGCGAGATATCTTCTTAGAATTAACATAAAAAAATAATACTGGACTGTAGAACCCGTCCTATCACAGCTCGTGATTCATCACAATCTTCAGGGGCACAGTGGGGATATGGACTATTCCGCACCCCCCCCCCCTTTTTAACAACAAAACTTATACATAATAGAACATTACCTACTGTACCCGTTGACGTAAAGCTACACAGGTACGCTTTGGTTTATCTAGAGCGACAGACAGGTAGCGTGTTAGGAACGTATGATTGGAAGCTCATAATTGAGTATTAGCAATGTCTTCTGAGAAATTTTGTAGAAATCTGAGAGAGACTGCCCATATCCTGATATCGTGAGCCCTGCCTATCACGCCAGGATTACTTTCCCTAATAACGTCCACAAGCAAGGAAGCTAACTTTCGTTTTGTAACACGCTTACCTGTCTGGTTGACCCATAAAGCACCTGGTTGGCGAGGCTGCGCACTGCGTAGCCCTCATAAACTTTGTGAGTGCTTGCACAGGACATAAAAGGTGATGAGTGAGGCCCCTCTTTAAAGCCGGGATGGAAAATTCAGAAAATACATGGTCAGAATGTTCGTTCTTAGCTATAAATGTGGGAGACGGCGCGATTTGCACATGATCGTGCAGTCTCCCAAACCTAAGGCAATTAGGGTCGTTGCTCATCGCCGCCAGCTCAGACGCCCTGTTTCCGGTGGCTAGAGCCATGAGGAATACAGCCTTTTTCAAAAGTGAATCAAAATCCGGCGCATTATTATATTTGCGCAATTGAAGTACCGATAAGGCTTTGTCAAGTGACCAGGTGCATGAGCTGACGGCGTGGTGGACGTAATAATAATAATAATAATATTTATTCAGTTAGCAATTTACAGAGTTGGTACCACATAGTATGTTACAAATATGACATGTACCAGCCTTGCTTAATTCCAACTAAGGATAGCCCAATAAGGCCGTTAGGCGTATTTCCATTGGGGTCCTTGTGGGATTAGGTTAGCTGGGGAAATGGGGAGGATAAAGAAATAGATACTTTAGAGAAAGTATTTCTAGGGGTATTTTAAGATACCTTACATCCTATAGTAAATATCAGTAATCCGTAATCAGTAATCATTTCAGTTTGGTTTGTCTATCTCTTATGTCGTATTTAGTAGTAGACATAAGCTTGGTGCTCCCTTCTCGCAGCTGTCCGGTTCAGGTGTTCCTTCAGGCTACGTCTGAAGGAATACAGTGTTCTTTTTTCACGGACTGACTGGGGTAGGTCGTTCCAGTCTTTGATGGCAGTGAAGAAGAATGTTTGCTTACCCTGTCTTAGCTTGAAGCACGCCCTCATAAACCCTTTCTCCTCCGCCTGCGGTATGGAAAGGCCAGTGAGATAAAAAAAGGGGGTTCTAATGGCAGACAAATGATTTTTTAAAGTGGTTACTGAATTTGTTTTTTGTTCGAATAGATAGTCTAAATATTTGAAAATTAAAGCCCCTGAGGCAGTAGTTTGCCCTGACTCTACAATCCAGGTTGTGAAGGTTTTCCAATGGGATTGATATTGTCTCCTGGTAGACATAGTGTACTGGTTCATTAATTTATTAGTGACACTTTCCCCAAATTGAACTAACCATTTGGCATAGTAAATATCCATACGGCAAAACTGAGCGAGGTCCGAAGGTTGCCAATTGTTTCCAAGTGGAAAGCGGAGACCTGGAGGGACACCGGGGTCCTGCACCACTGTTGCAATTGGTGGTACCATACCTGGGCTGGCCATAGCGGCGCGATCATCGCGACTCAGCCCCGGTAACCCCTCAGCTTGTGAATTACTTTGCACATTAGCACAGAATCTGGTGGAGGAAACAGATAGATTGAGGTCCACCTGTTCCAATCTACCAACAATGCATCGGACCCCCCGCCGGGGTTACCCCTTGACGCAAGAGGAAGAGGGGGAGTCTGTGGTTCTCTGTGGATGCAAACAGGTCCACTTGTGGACGGTACGGCTTTGCAATCATCTTGTCGAAGATAGCCTGTTTGATTGTCCATTCTACTAGAGTGCTCCGCCGGCGAGAAAGAGCGTCTGCCCAGACGTTCGCCACGCTGGGGAGATATGTTGGAGATATATGGAGATATGCATGCAGGAAAATGCCTAGCGATTCGGCTAGGGCAAAAATCTGTTCGGAAACCTTCAGCAACTCTCCGACCTCACTGAGCCCTGTTTCTGAATACAATAAACTGCAGTTTGGTTGTCCATTCGGAACGCTATTGATTTGTTTTGCAAAGTCATGCCGTGAGTTTGGAGAAAAAAGAGAGGGACTAAAAGCTCCTGCTTGTTGATATGTGATTGACTGTCTTCTGACCAGGTGCCTTAACCTTGATGGCCCAGGTTGAACTGATAGCCCTAACCTAGTGCCCCTGAGGCGTCTGTGTCTACCCATACCGTAGGAGGGGGAGAAACCCATGTTGTGATAGAGTGGAGGACTTCTCGCTTGGTCCAGACCGAGAGTAAGCTGTGGATTAATGGAGGAATTGGCCATAATTTCTTCTCCGGCGAGAGAGGGAAAACTTTGTTGCCTTCCAGGATTAATCGTTTGACTTTCAACCGGCCCAACTTCACAGTTAGTTGTATCCAGTTGAGAGAGCCGATCAGGGAATCCCACGTCTTCCTGGTCGTATCCAGACTGTGGAGAAAACGGAACAGTTTCTTGCGGAATCTGCTTCGGTTGTCCACACTCTGAGTAAGAGTCAGATTGGCGGTGTCCCAGACCAGCCCTATCCACTGAATACTCCTTGTGGGGACAAGGCGAGACTTCGCCAAGTTCACCTTGAACCCTAGGGTTTGTACATGAGCGAACACTTGGTTTACATGATCTTGACACAATTCCAAAGAGTTCGCCACTACCAGCCAGTCGTCTAGATACCAAAACACCTGTATGCCCTGGACTAACGGGTAATAGAGCTTGCCGGACGAGTTTTGTGAAAATTCTCGGTGCCAGGTTCAAACCAAAAGGCATTCTTTGGAAGACATAAGTCTCTTGCCTGACCCTCAGAGCGAGGAATTTTTGGAACCTTTTGTTTATAGGGACATGCCAATAGGCATCTTTGAGATCGATCGAGCACATCCAACCCTGCGGCGGAAGTGCGAGTCTGAGTTGCTGAACTATAAGCATCCTGAAGGGTGAATTCTCTATAAATGTGTTCAGTTGCGAGAGATCTAGAACTGGTCGCATCTGCACACTGTCCCTTTTTGGCACTAAGAAGAGTCTTGATGTGAATACTGGGTGATTGGCATTGACCAGGATAAGGACCTGTTTGGTAATCATTTCCTGAAGTAGAGTCTCCTCCTCCTGAGACACATTGGCGTATTCCCGCGGCTGACGCAGTCGAGGCCGCCGGAGCCATCGCCAGGTGATTCCTTTGCTCACTACTTTCCTGGCACAGGTTTTCTTGGGCCAGGCTGAGCGGAATGAATGGAACGAACCCATAGACCAGTCAAAGTAGGGCTGGACTTAGAACAAATTGCAATAGAAGGTTTTTTGGCTTTAACTTGTTTATTAGGTCCCTCTGATGAACATATAAAAAGTCTCCAACTTTTGGACACCGGGAAAGTGGTTAATTTGCATAAATTCAAGATGGCCGCCGTCCAAAGCTTCAATTTACAGATAACTTTTTTCTGGTTGCTCCTAGACCCTATAAATGTATTACAAACAACGTTTTTTGGCTTTAACTTGTTTATTAGGTCCCTCTGATGAACATATAAAAAGTCTCCAACTTTTGGACACCTGGAAAGTGGTTAATTTACAGCCAAAAAACCTTACAGCCAAAAAACCTTTTATTGCAATTTGTTCTAGGTCAAGCCCTACCTTTACTGCACATTATTGTCTATTACATTTTGCCTAGGCCTATACTAATCCCATCATCTTGTTTCTTGTTTCAACAGATTGGTGCGACATCTACCGAAGCCATGGAAGAAGAGGTGGTGCATAATCCCTGCGGCATTTGCTCAAACACGTTAGACGAAGGAGAAACAGTCAAGCTGAGGGCGAAGGGAGCAGATACTATCAACAAGGCCAGTACTGAACGTGGAACGCCATCAATTACCGTGTCCGAGGGCCAAACGGTGCACATTGATTGCCGAAAGAAGCATGTCAATACGAAGCCAAATAGAATTCCTGGGAAGCAGAAGAAACGTCCTGAAAAACCTGCTCTTCGTTCTCAGACACCAGACTTTTGTTTTACAGAGAACTGCTTTTTTGTGGTACAAAAATCTATTTGGACACAAAGCATGATTCAGAAGAAGTGTATCCAGTACGCACCTTCAACTTTCAAAGGACAATACTTTCTGCATGTGATGCCAGGGCTGATGAGTGGGCTGACACTGTTAGAGGCCGAATTAACTTTGCACGCGATCTTCCAGCAGCTGACGCAATATATCACAAGCAGTGCAGCTCAAATTTCCAGACACATAGGCAGATCCCCTCCAAATATCGTGTTTCCGCAGTCAGTGAACCTCCTCGCAAGGGTCGCAAAGTAGATGCCTCACGAGAGGAAGCATTTCTACTCGCAATCGAGGACCTAGTCAGTGGCAATGATGATGAACAGACTACAGTGGTTGATCTCGTTGATAGAATGTCCCAGTTGTGCCCTGTTGTTGAAGCGTATAGTGTAAAATACATGAAACGGAACTTATTTCATATTTTGGGGATGAACTGGTTATTAGTAACGTGCATGGACGCAGCGATGTTGTAACTGTCAAAGAAAGTGCTGCAAAGATTTTGCAACAATTCAAAGACTCACCACAGACTGATGATGAGGAAGCAGAACAAAGAAAGATAGTCAGGGCTGCGGCACGGTTGATCCAAGCAGATATAAAGAACATTGATACTTGTAGAGATTTCTATCCAGATCCTTCTGAACTCCGGTCGCTGGAAAAGAATGTGGCGTACGTTCCGCAGTCCCTTCGTATATTGCTGCAAGAGACGTTCAGTGGCAAGTCATGTGATCTTGAAGTTGCATCAATTGGACAAAGTATCGTGCAACTTACCAGACCAAGGGCCATTGTAGCACCCATTCAGTATGGATTGGCGGTTCAAATGCACCAGCACTTTGGTTCCCGCTTTCTTGTGGACAGTTTACACAGCCACGGCTTCTGTCTGCCTTACGCAGAAGTTTTGAGGTTTTCGAAGTGTGCTGCCAATTTCAGGGGCACCAACATATCCACTGCAGGCAGGTTTGGACAGTTCGTTGCAGACAATGTTGATCACAACTTGCGTACGCTTGATGGGTCCCCTTCGGTCAAAAAAGGAAAACTTCTTGTCAAACTCGGACAATAAGCAAAACTTCATTGACTTATTGTGTGAAACATTCAAGGCAAATGGAATTGACTGTGTCAATGCGCCAGCAGATGCAGATGTCATGATTGCGAAGAAGGGAATTGAGCATGCAAGGGAAACCGTGACATATGTGATAGGTGAGGACACAGACTTGTTGGTGCTGTTGTGTCATTATGCGGAACGAGGGATGAATGATTTGTACTTCAAGTCGAGCAAGGAAGGTGGGAAATGTTGGCATATTAACTCAGTAGCAGAAGCTCTCGGTGAAAGCATCTGTCGTGTCCTGCCAGTTGTCCATGCACTCTGTGGATGTGACACAACCTCACGACTGTATGGTATTGGTAAAGGGGCTGCCTTGAGGAAAGTGAGGGAAGACAACGGTTTCTTGAAATGTATAGAAGCATTCTGTTGCCAAAGTGGAAGTAAAGACGCGATATCATCAGCTGGTGAAAAGGCCTTGGTTTATTTGTACGGGGGAAAAGGAAATGACACCCTTGACGGACTGCGAAAGACAAAGTTTTGCAACAAGGTGGCAAAAAGTTCAACTACCGTTGAAGTTCACAGCCTTCCCCCAACAACCGATGCAGCCAAATACCACTCGTTCCGAGTTTATTGTCAGGTCCAGGAATGGATGGGGAACTGTGTGGACCCCGAGAAATGGGGCTGGTGTCTGCGGAAGGGACAGCTTGAACCGAAGACGATGGATTCGCCAGTGGCTCCTGATTCACTACTGAAATTGGTCAGATGTCAGTGTAAGGGCAACTGTGACACTCAACGCTGTAGTTGCAAACGGAATGAGCTTGAATGTTCCAGTGCATGTGGTCAATGTAAAGGACTCTGTCAAAATAGCAACTTTGATGCAAGCACCGATGATCCAAGTGAATACGAACTCCTATCATGAATTACATAATTGGCTCTGAATGACGTCATACTACGTCATGGTTTTTTTTTTTTTTTTATAAAAAAGAGGGACAACAGGTCAAAAAACCCATACATGCACAAAGTGCCTGTGTCACCCCTTGTGAAAGAGACAGTTCAGCCTGTCTGTAAGGATTTTCGGCTGTAAATTAACCACTTTCCAGGTGTCCAAAAGTTGGAGACTTTTTATATGTTCATCAGAGGGACCTAATAAACAAGTTAAAGCCAAAAAACGTTGTTTGTAATACATTTATAGGGTCTAGGAGCAACCAGAAAAAAGTTATCTGTAAATTGAAGCTTTGGACGGCGGCCATCTTGAATTTATGCAAATTAACCACTTTCCCAGTGTCCAAAAGTTGGAGACTTTTTATATGTTCATCAGAGGGACCTAATAAACAAGTTAAAGCCAAAAAACCTTCTATTGCAATTTGTTCTAGGTCCAGTTAAATGATTGCTAGATTTACTGGACTACCAGGTGCAACCGGGGCCAGACCTTCAAGGCAACTCTCAAATCCTGTGTCCTTTAGCACGGTACTGGGAGGCTGAGAGTATGGGTGGCTAGTTTTTTGGAGGGGGAGGTGGGTTGGCATCTGACGCTTGGCTAGATTTGGCTGATGATTGGCCCTGATTACCCTTCTGAGGGGCCTTACCTTTATACCCAGAGTGTTTACGTTGTTTGGACTTGTGCAGATTGCCTCCTTGCTCCGGAGGGAGTCTGGGATCCCTTGGTGACTGTTTAGCTTGTGGCTGGTATGGCTTGTTACCGCCCTTTGATTTATGAAAAGGCTTCTTAGCAGGGTCCTTCCGGGCTTGGGAGGTACCATAACCTGCTTCCAACCATTAACCATATTAAACACTAGACTCCAGGTTTCTGAGTTAAGTAGGGTGGCAGTAAGTACCGGCGAGAGAGTTACCCGGCGACCTATGTCCGCCGGCAACTTCCTAACCAGATGGACTCTCAGATCTTGGCGGGCTCGAACCGCTTCCATGATTGCAATTCTGATGTCTCATAAGGACTGAATGGAATTTTGTAGCAAAAGTCTCCTAGACAATTCAGTAGCTTTCCAAATTTGGGGATCAGCTATGGCTGAAATAGTACGTGAAAGGGAGGCGGCGATCTGGTGACTAACCAAGTACTGAGAGAACATCCGGTAGGCCTTATTTCTTAACTTGAAGTCCCTGTCAAGGTGAGCAGCCGGGGGAGTAGAGAAAGGTTCATCAAGGGAGTGCAAGGAAACTTTGGACGCCACAAGAAAGGTAAGTAAATCTGAGGACATTCCTTCTGCTTTGGCTACTGGCAAAGAAAAGTAAGCATGATTTTCTTGGGGAACCTGATGTGAAGACTTAGAAGTAATTGTTGCAGCAAAAACCTGAGCCTCTATCTCCCAATCTACCCAGGGGCCTAACCCCACCTGCCCCATCTGCAGGACTGGTGTATGCGTCTGGTCTAGGACCAGAGTTGTAGCCAATTCCGGCGTGAGAGCATTCAAAGCTTTGACATTGTTGATGCCATCAGCTTTTGACCAATCCGCAAACAGTCGTGCAGATGCGGCGGGAGGGATTGCCGGGGCAGCTGTATACACAAAATAATCCGGGTTGTACGAACTTGGTACAGCCTTAATTGACACATCCATCACTCTCCCTGCCTCATCTTTCGCCTGAAATTTTCTACTCTTATTGATTTCAATATACAGTAAAACCCCTCCCAACCGGACTAATTGGGGGGAAACCCTGTCCGGAAGTGCCAAAATTCCGGATCTGGCGGGGTCCGGATAGGTCCCACACAAACCCCTATGAACTGGACAATTCCGGATGTCAGAGATAATTATGTCCGGTTCTAATTCGGACTACTCCGGATGTCAGATATAATAAGGTCCGGATTGCTAACTTTGTACTGTCCAGTACTTTCCTAATCTAAATAAACTGGATCTGAAAAAAGAAATTAGTGTAATGTACAGTATATAAGAACCTATCTCTTTCTTACTGACCTGTATTGTAAGTGGAGTGGACAGTGAAGGTGGAGTAGAGTGTAGGGTGGAGTGGGTGGTAGTGGAGGTGCCATACAAAAACAATGATTGCAACTGTAGCACATTTTTCATGTACTGAACACATTAGAACACTGAACACTTTTTGCCACTTAAAAACAGAACTGAACTTTTTATTTTCTTACCACAGTAAATCAACTTTTACTTTCTTATTTTTGCAACACTGTAATATACTGAGGCATAACTTAGCCTAATCAACTTTTAACCCCTTCAGCACCATGACGTAATTTTACCTATATTCAGGGTAAAGTTATACGATATTATGCAGTTTCAGAAGGACCTATGTTATTCAGAGGGTTTATTGAGATCGTATTTACCCATTTCAGTCATAGAGGTAGATTATAAACTAAAGAAAATCGTCTAATGTTAACCAGAATACTCTATGTTGAAAATTACGTATTGGTGGTGAAGGGGTTAACAACATTCTCACAAGCCTCACCAGCCTTCTCTCCACTCTCCGCTTCCTTGGAAGTCATCACAACATCACTATCCATCTTGGTGGGGCAGGGGAGTAGAAATAATAGCACAAACACAGGGATAATATCCAGATGACGCATGACGCTTGGGGCGGACCACCTGACTAGACGTAAACAATACTTTTGGCGCGAATGGAAACTTACCCACAATGCTGTTCAGTCTTCGGTCCGGTGTTTTTTTTCTCTGCCATCCGGCCTTGTCTGGATGGCTGGGACATATGGCCGAATATAAAGGTTGTTGTTGACCGAATAAAGCCTCATAAACTCCCCTGACATCCGGACTTGTCCGGATGTCTGAGACATGTGTCCGGACCCGAATGCCTGTCCGGAAGTCTTGGGATTCCGGATTGGAGGGGTCCGGATGGGCGGGGTTTTACTGTACCACCCGCCGGGGACTGGTACAGAAGGTTGAGCTAATTGAGGGTTCACTGGTGTCACAGGGACCCAAGAACAATCTGGGCCATAGAGGAGGGGCATGGGGCCCTTCTTCAGAGGTGCCCTATCTAAAGGAGGGGGAGGAATATCTGCAATAACCCTCAAAGTGGAGGAAGCCAGCGTCGCTGGCACTGTAGTGCCTGGAGCCGCGGCCACCACCGGGGTAGGACATGATGGATGAAAACCTGGGGAATCTAGGGGTCTTACGACAGAAGTACTAGGGGTCACAGCTGGTTTAGAAACCGGGGGCTCCGAAGAGGCAGGGAGTTGATAATGTTGCATAACCTTGTGCAATAAATCACTTATCTGATCTGAAGTAACACACTTACTGTGGGAGTCCCTGGATGAATGGGAACTTGCTTCAGAATCTTCTCCTGTGAGTGACTGGGGAGCCGGGGAGAATATAACTTCCTCCGGCTCTCCACTCAGCTCAGGATTCTCCTTTTGTATCACTATTTCATGATCCGCCGGGGGCCACATTAAATCTAGAACCGATGATGGCAACATGTCTATGCTACCTTCCTCAGTTCTTTCTTGATTGACGTTAAAAAGAGGTTGAGATGGTTCAGACTGACGCCAGTAACCCCCTGCCACAAAGGGCTGGGAGTCTGGAATCACTTGAGAATTCAGTTGTGACCCCGACGGATATCCCCTGTACTGGTCGGCCAGAACCCTACATGGGCCTGCCGACCTAACACTACGAGGTACATAATTCAGTTTAGGTATGGCAAAGGTAACATTGGGAGGCACACTCAAGGATTGTTCATGACTAGGTGTGGATTCCAGTACATCAGACCCTACTTCTGAGTCCCCAGATTCCTGTTGAGGCGTGTCAGAGGTAGGGGTAGGGGGCGGTTGCTGAGGGGTGTCCCTCCGGCTGCCGCTGCTTGCCTGACTCGTCGCTCCCCCAGAGTCCTCTCTCCGGCGTTTGGTAGACCGGGAAGACTCCGTGGAAGAGTGTCTAGACTGTTTGCGGGGGGATCTAGATCTTGACTTCGACTTCCGCCTCAGAGAGGGTGATCGTCTCCTCTTGGCATGGTCGGAGGGGGGAACCTCGGTGACATCACTCTCACTGCTACTACTCACTACCTCTTTGCAGAGGGCTTTCGACTTGACTTTAGGTCTGACAGATTTAGAGGAACTGGGTTTCACAAGGGGTGACTATAATAAGTTGTTCCCATAGAACTTAATCATCACAGTGAAGTGCCTTATGGGCCGTGTCTTTGGCATAAGAATTAAATGTACTCTTAATTTCTTGTAAGGCCGCTAGGCACGATAAGTCTTTGTTAGTAACTAACGCGGTTTTCAAATCAGAGCAAATTGAACAGCGTTTAGATAACCACAAGCCTCGGGAACGATCCAAGCACTTGACACACTTAATGCATAGTTTGTGAGCAAAAATTGGCAACAGAGAGCAGGTAGGAGTAATGCATAGTTCGAACCTCGTCATGGTGCCAATAAAGGACCCCCCCCCGCCGGGATCAGCCGCCCAACCTCCGCCGGAGTAGCAGTCTCAGGAGTCTGGAAAATAAAATTTCCAGGAATCAATGCTCATAAGGATAACCTGCGAGGTGTTATACATCCTAACTCGAGTCCGCCGGAAAATTAGGTATAGTGCACCACTACTCTAACCTTCCGCTGGACTCGTCTAAGTTGGGTTTAACTACTAACCTGTGACAAGCGTCACAGATCCCTAGACCTTTAGTGTCTGATCATTAATGAAAAGTTTGCAAAACTAATCTTATCACTCTTGTTCACTCGACTTGTGGTGCCGCAGGGCGAGAAAATCTAATCGTGTAACTGGGTCAGTTAGGGCGAGTTAACTCGGCGGGCCGAGTTTGCAGCCCCCTTAGGAATGCAGTTCCGCCGGGAGAATGTGGTTCAGCCAAACCATGCCGGGACCTTTTGATTGTTCCTACCCGTTTATAAGACGGATAACCTGGGCCCACCGCATGGGGCCGCCGGAAAAAACAAAAACTCGGGAGAATGGAGTTGGCACAGCTCCACTAACCTAAGTCCCACACATAACACATCATAAAGAATATATAGGGACGTCCCCCTTACCCCAAAACATGCCAACACGCATGTAAAACACACTAGGGGCATACATAGGCATATAATAAAAATACAGAAAAAATCCCGACACTGACTTACGGAAGCGAAGCATGGACGTTGGTTGAGAGACTCAGACCAAGAGTGAGAGCAGTGGAAATGAATTACTTAAGAAGTGTGTGCGGAGTTACATGGAGGGATAGACAGACTAATGAGGAAGTAAGAAGGAGGTGTGGTGTGGAGGTAGATGTGTTGGAAAGTGTGAAAAGGAACAACTTGAGATGGTTCGGCCATATGGAACGTATGGAAAGCGAGAGAATGACTAAGAGGGTGTACGAGAGCGAGGTGGAGGGACAGAGAGGGAGAGGTAGGCCGAAAGAGAGGTGGAAGGATGGAGTGAGGAAGTACTGTATATGAACGAAGGCGGTGCTGGTTGGGGGGAGGGGTGTCGACTGACTGGGGACAGAGGTGCATTGGGGCGGTTCGTTCGTGGCCACCCCTTCGGAGATCACGGTGTCAGGCAATAGATAGATAGATAGAAAATTTAGCATCCTGAATTACCTGAAGCACAAAGAAACTACCACCACAGTATATAAACAATACATAAGATCAGTGATGGAATACGCAAGCCCAGCCTGGGCTTCTAACCTAGCTGAAACACATCATAAGACCTTACAGACTATTCAAAACAAAGCCCTGAAGATCATTACAGGCTGCACAGCTACTGCACCCACAGATCACCTACATCAAGAAACCAAAATCCTCAAAGTCAAAGACCATCTGGACATGAGAGGCACTCAATTCCTGGCAGCAGCCTCCACGAACCAAGACCACCCACTAAACTACATGGCAACACACCCACAGACACCAAGAAATATCAAAACAACACCCAGCACACGGTATCACACACACAATTATTGTCCTCTCTCTCCCTCCCTGCCCACCCCGAACCAACTTCCAGAAGCACATCCATAATCATATCTCTCGCCGATCCATCCACTCACTCACAGACAACACGCAGCTGCATGCACGACCTCCCGAAATCCATCTTTCCGAATCCTCCCTTCCTCGCGAGGACAGAGTCCACCTGGCCAGGCTGAGATGCGGACACCATCCAGCTCTCCTGAGCTATCAGAAGAGACTGGATGACTCCGTTGTCGACGCCTGCCCGGGATGTAACACAGCACCCCATACCATTAAACACATCATAGAAGACTGCATTTCACACAACCACTTACGCCAACAACACAATCTACACTCAATGAGAGCTCTGTGGGAAAGCCCGATCGTGGCCATGGCCTTCCTCAGGGACTCGGGGCTGTTTGGCCAGGCAGCTTAGGGAACAACAACAACAACAACAACCTGAAGCCTACGCCGGAGACCCCTACTAAAGGCTGACCACGAGGTACGACGAACATCACAGGCAGACGACGCTCTGAAGACCCAGCATAGCACCCAGATGAAGGAGGCCCATCCAAGGGGCCCAAAGCAAAACACGAACCCTGGAAGGTGGAGCACCACGTGCAGACACCCTTAAACCAGAGCATTTGCTGATATATAATAATATGACATGTACTTTCCTCAATATTGACAGTCTGTATCATGCCTTGTAGAGTGGTAGCCTCCTAGCTAAGTAATCACAAAAGCTATAGGCGTATCACAACAAAAAACACACGCGGTACGACGATCCTGGACCCGTAGACGCCTGTTACAAAAGTACCCTATTTTAACACACACTTCCTGCGGACGTACCAATCTAGCAGCCGTGCTAGCTAATCTAAACCTTGTTGCTACAACACAGATGTATGCAAATGAGTAAGGACTCACTAGAAGCTCTGGAACTTCGAATGAAGCGAAGCGCGGCGCAAGCCGTGTTGACAGTATGAACGCGGAAGTTGGAAGGAAGACGATGGCCGCTAGAGGGCCTGGTGTTGGGGAAGCAAAACATGAGAAATCCACGCATATGGCAAGTCATATGATAACATATATTCAGTTATTTTTTATTTTTTATATTTTACAGTTTTTTTTCTGTAGGGTACCCGATCAAAATGACGATCCCATAAGGGAATTAGGCGTGCACTTATGACGAGTACTCCATGATTTTTCTGCGCGGGCTATTCAAAATGCTGGCGCAGGATGTTGAATGGAGACTATTATTATTCATAGGCAAAGTCGTCAATGATAAAGGGGCCCTATTAAATAGAGCTATACAGCAGACGAATTTGTCATGATCGCGGGTTGTGTTATCGATATTGGGTAGAATGTAGGGGTCGGGCGTACCGCCAGCCTTGCTTACACTACGTCGGACGCTTGCCAACATGTTCCCGTCTATTTTGACTGCCTTTGGATACAATAATATGTTAAGGGGGGTGGGGCATTGCCCCTCCTCACCCCCCTATGACATATTGTCATCATCGTATATATTGCCAGCAGGGGGCAATAAAAAAAAAAAAAAAATCGCCATCAAAATAGACGCGAACTTAACCACGGCGATCGACAAATGTAAACATGACAGCGATGGGGGAGGTGTCGGACGCTTGCATTCATGTTCCCGTCTATTTTGAATGCCATTGGATACAATAATATGTAGAGGGGGGCTTTGCCTACCCTAATCCTGCTATGACATATTGTCATCATCATATATATTGCCAGCAGGGGGCAAATAACCGAAAAATTCGCCGTCAAAATAGACTCTAAGTTAACCGCGGCGATCGCCCTATGTAAACATGACAACCGTACGCCTGAAATCTACATCCATCCCTCGATATTTGTGCACCGGTACCCTATGTCCGGGTCGCCAGCATTGAGCCGTAAGGGAGTTTTCGGATCGTACGACGACCGTTAGTGAATCCAGGCATTGGCTAGCCCCTGGGCGGCTATAAAAAAAGATGTTTACTGTACAGTCTAAGCTAAGTTACTGCTTAGGCTATTAGGCTAATCGCCGCGGTAAGATCCTGTGTAGCGGGAGGAACTGTTTTTCAGATGCCTATTTACTAAGAAACATTGAACAATATCGTTAACCTAACTTAACCAAAACTTAAACTAACCTAATATAATATATTAGTGAACTATTTATGAATGTAAAATGTAAAAATATATTATAACATTACCAAATTATTGAGATATATGTGCAGCTCCACCCTCTACACAGGATTATACCATATATACACTGTATATATATATATATATATATATATATATATATATATATATATATATATATATATATAAATATATATATATATATATATACAGTAAGTATACTGTATATATAACTATATATATATACAGTATATATATAAATATATATATATATACAGTATATATATATATATATATATATATATATATATATATATATATATATATATAAATCAATATACACCCAACCCTCTGCTATCGCGGGTAATTGGTGCCCTAATTCTACCGCTGTAGCGAGATTCGCCATAGCAGAACTGAAGAACTTATGGGAATAATTATAATTGGTGCAGAGGTCCATAATTTTGACCTATTTCTTGCTATTTTCACATTTTGTTTACCATATATACTTATAAATACATATTATGAGGAGATTACTTACCACACATAATATATTTGAAATCAGTCATATACAGTATAGCCTAGCCTAATTCATCTGCATAATTTTGGCGCTTTCGTCTGACCCGGCGTTGGCGTCGGTAACCTAGACCGGCGTTTGCTCTCTGTCTGTTTTGATGGTGGGCATTTATTTCCTTCATCATTACCACCAGACCCACTGTCTGTATCACTGAATGCATTTGAGGAGAATACTTAAATACATATTATGAGGAGATTACTTACCACACATAATATATTTGAAATCAGTCATATATAGCCTAACTCATCGGCATAATTTCAGCGCTTTCGTCTGACATGGTGTCGGCGTCGGAAGCCTAGACCGACGTTTGCTCTGTTTTGATGGTCCTGGGAATTTAATTCCTTCATCATTACCACCAGACCCACTATCCCTATCACTGAATGCACCAAAGGCCATAATAAACCTGCAAGATAAGAGGTTCGGGCAGAAAAAAGCTTGTAAACGTGTAGTTTTCCAACACAATGGTTGCCAGCCTGTCCACCGATCACAGGCATTCACAGTCGCCGATGTTCTGTGACGTCATCGGGCGCCGTGTTTGAACATTCCCGTCGGTACGGAGCCGCGATAGCACCCTTTTGGTACGCGATAAGGAAATTTTAGGGTTTTTAAGGTAGCTATAGCAAAACCTGTGATAGCAGAGGGTTGGGTGTAAATATATAAGTAGGCTAGGCCTAGGCGACTAAGCATCCAATCCAAAATGGGCCCCCTCAACCCATCATGTAGCCTATCCAATTTAACCTACCCGACAATATTTCCCTCTCCTACTGTAAAAGCACGATTCACCCAATAAATGGCGCGATTTGACGCCGTATCTTCAGATTGATGGATAATGGTAATTTTCCGGAAATCATCCACTCAAACCATGCATAACAACTATGAAACACTATATTCCTTGAAGAAAAAAAACATGGTAAATAGGCTAGGCCTAAGGCTAATGTAGGCTAGTCTTGTTGAACGTTACCGACCTTTTTATCGGTATTGGCTCAGAAAATGTTAGTACAGTAAAACCCCGCCCATCCGGCCCCCTCGCATCCGGAATCCCAAGACATCCGGACAGGCATTCGGGTTCGGACACATGTCTCAGACATCCGGACAAGTCCGGATGTCTGGGGAGTTTATGAGGCTTTATTCGGTCAACAACAACCTTTATATTCGGCCATATGTCCCAGCCATCCGAACCAGGCCGGATGGCAGAGAAAAGAAACACCGGACCGAAGACCGAACAGCATTGTGGGTAAGTTTCCATTCGCGCCAAAAGTGCAGATTTGTTTGTTTACATTTAGTCAGGTTGTTCGCCCCAAGCGTCGTGCGTCATCTGGATATTGTCCCCGTGTTTGTGCTATTATTGCTACTCGCCTGCCCCACCAAGATGGATAGTGATGTTGTGATGACTTCCAAGGAAGCGGAGAGTGGAGAGAAGAGAGAAGAGTGGAGAGAAGGCTCATGAGGCTTGTGAGAAGGCTGTGGAGACGGGTGGCAGGGTGGCTATCGTAGCCTCACCGCCTCAGATTCCACCTCCATCCCCACCACCTGCAGTGGCTGGCCCTAGTGGCATTAATATTTCTCGCCCTATTGCTACTACTACCCAGCCTCGTATCACCCAGGAAATGCTGAGAGGCGAGAAGAGAAAAGACGATGGTAGTAAGGGTGGCAAGGGAGGTAAGAAAAGCACTCCCGCACTGCCTCCTCCCGCAGTTCCTGGCCCCAGTCGCCCTAGTACCGATGCCATAGATTCAGCCGGAATAAGCGCCAGTGGCTCTTCAGAAGCTACACCATTAACATCTGCACCACTTCTGGTGCAGAGGAATCAAGGGTGTCCAGAGGTCGGGTTTAGATTCGTGGACGAGGACGCGGCATGGAGAGGGATAGGCGGGCTTCCTCAACAGGGAATGATAGCAGTACCGACAGGAGAAAGAGGGGCCACAAATTGCTCTCCCTTAACCAGAAGATTGCATTGTTAAATGACCATGAGAAATGAGTGCCAAGTGGCGTCTTAATGGAGCGTTATCATTTGAGTAAAAGCACCTTTTATGATATTGTTAGAGATAAACAAAAATATCTTTCACGTGCCAGCAAAACGGAGGATCATGATGCACAGAAACAATTGGTTTTGACCCCGTCCCTACCCTTTCAATCTGTTGATGAAGCGGTATGGAAGTGGTACATTCAGCAACGGTCGGCGGGAGTGCCAGTGCAAGGAACCCTCATACAAGAAGCTGCAAAGAGACTAGCCGAGCACCTTGGAGTTCATGGTTTCTGTGCCAGCAATGGATGGCTGCACCGCTTTCGTAAACGTTATGGCATTTGCAATCGAAAAATAGTTGGAGAGTCCCTTAGTGCAGATAGAGCAGCAGTTGAGCCTTTCATTGCACAGCTTAAGCGTTTGATTGAGGCCGAGAAACTAGAAGAATATGAAATCTATAATGCGGATGAAACCGGCGTGTACTGGTGATCCCTTCCACAGAATTCCCAGGTAGTCCGAGCAATGAAGAGTACACCAGGCCACAAAACAATAAAGGAACGGGTCTCCATTATGGTCTGTTCCAATAGGGCTGGCAACCACTGAGTAAGGCCCGCTGTGGGGGGTAAGGTGCGGCGCCCCCGTGCCCTCAAAGATATCATGGATAAACTCCCTGTTGACTACTACAACTCAGCCAAAGCATGGTTCACTGGTGGTATAACCAGGGAATGGTTCACCAGTCTAGAAAAGCAAATTAGGGATTTTCAATCAGTAACTTATGGCATTCACCCCAATAATGTCCGAGCACTGATTTTATTTGACAACGTCCCCTGTCATCCTTCGGCTACAGAACTAGTGTCTACGATTGGTAAAATTCGGGCCTACTTCCTCCCTGCCAATACCACATCTTTGATTCAACCTATGGATCAGGGGATCATCGAGGCCTGCAAGCGACTGTACAAGGGGCACTTTATGCGACAGTGCCTTGTTGTTGTGGAGGATGACATGGATACCACAGAATATGTGGACAACCGTGGTGGACGCATGATGAATAATTAAAAAAAATACACCATCAGAGACATGATATACAATTGGAGTGATGCCTGGAAAAACATGAAAGTGTCAACTTTACGCAACGGGTGGAACGAGCTCCTGGGTGGTGAAACAGTTGACGCTGACTTTGAAGGCTTTGAAACCCAGGAAGCTCAACGCCTACTCGTGTCAGCCCAGCAAGGTGATTTGTCTGTGGATGAAGTGAAAGAATGGCTCAATGAAGATGCTGAATTAAGAGGATATGAGGAACAAACTGAAGAGGAGATAGCACGGGAGGTGAATGAAACTGGTGATGAGGAGGACGACAACGACAAAGATGGAACTGGCGAGCAGTGTACAATTTTGTTGTGTAGAGGTGTACAAGCTGCGGAAACACTTCTGGAGATCATAAATGAAAGAGGAGATGAATATGACCCATATTACTTAATCCTCCACAGAATAAGAATGATGCAATAACAAATTCATGACACTGTTAAGCAGACGAAGATCAGCTCCTTCTTCAGGCCAGTAATGTCCCGCAAGGACAGCAACACTTCAACTGCTACAACGGTGACCCTCTCATCGTCTGACTTGGATATGGTGTTGGAGGGTGGAGAGTTAGTCGCTGTCTCCGATAGCGACTAGGGTGGAGTGCCATTACATTAACTTTAGAGTAAGTGTATTTTAAGTTAAAGTTAAGTTAAATACTGTACTTCGGAAAAATTATGTTTCACAATAATTATTGCAAAAAGGTAAACAAGTTGATTTACTGTGGTACAGTGAGAAAATAAAAAGTTCAGTTCTTTAGCAAAACGTTTTCTTTTACTATGGTAAGAAAATAAAAAGTTAATTTCTTTAGCAACAAGTGTTCAGTGTTCTAATGTGTACAGTACAGTACATGAAAAATTTGCTACTTTTTTTTTTATGGCACCTCCACTACCACCCACTCCACTCTACCCTACACCCTACTCCACCTTCAGCTACAGTTGTTTTTGTATGGGACCTCCACTACCACCCGCTCCACTCCACTCTACACCCTACTCCACCTTCGGCTAGTTATTGTGTATGGCACTTCCAATACCACCCACTCCACTCCACCCTACACCCTACTTCACCTTCACTGTCCACTCCAGTTGCAGTACAGGTCAGTAAGAAAGGGATATGTTCTTATGTACATTAACCTACTGTAATTTCTCTTTGCAGATAAAGTTTACAGGTATTTAGATTAGGAAGGTAGGACAGTACCGTAGGCCTACAGTACAAAGTTAGTAACCCGGACCACATTATCTCTTGACATCTGGAGTAGTCCGAATATGAGAACCGGACATAATTATCTCTTAACATCCGGACTTGTCTGGTTCGTATGGGTTTGTGTGGGACCTATCCGGACCCCGCCAGATCCGGAATTTTGGCACTTCCGGACAGGATTTCACCCCAATTAATCCGGTTGGGAGGGGTTTTACTAAGAGGGCTGCGGCCGGCTATGGAATGCCCCATTGAAGCAGTCCAAGAAACAATACAATAACATTGATGCAAATATTACGTACCGTACATACACACGACCCTCCATTTGCCAGACTATTTCGGGGGGAGCCGAGTCCGGGGACCGGAAAAGTCCGGGAACACAAAACAGTCCCTAAAAGCGGGAACGTCCGCCAATACAGTAAAAGTCTTTTAACCCATTGAGACCCAGCGTCGCACGTGATGCGTTGGCAGTTTTTGATCACCAACTCCCAGCGACGCATCACGTGCATCCGGCATATTAAAATCAGTTACGTGGCTCGTAAGGTAGGAAATGGCGGGAGAATAGGAGGGGGAGGTACCGTAGTGTGTGGGTGAGCCGGGCCGGTAGGTGTGAGTGGGTCAAGACAGCCGCGCGGCCAGTGGTGGTGGGCTTAGTGGGGATACTTTACACCCTTAGTTCACCGCCACTTTGAACCTTCATTACTCCGGTCGTATGGTAGCTAGAGGCTTGAGATTTATGTGAGACACTCCTTAGGATGTATGCCGTACAATGCCATACTCAGTTTTCACCCTAGTGCTCCCGGGCGGGTGGTCATGCGAGGGAGACGAACTTTCGACCCCCCCCCCCCCCGATCCCCAAATGACCGAGGTGAGTTTTTTCTTTATTTTTTTCTTCATTTCTTCATTTCTCACCATTCTCTTCCATTTTGGCTCAACACATTTTTTTGAGGCTTCCCCCCCCCCCCAAATATCCAAGGTGAGTTTTTTTTTTTTTTTTTTTTCATTTCTCACCCTTGTCTTCCATTTTAGCAAACAAAAATAAAAAGTGAAAATGGCTTGGGACTGGGGTGAACAAAATATTATAACTAGCCGGGGCTCAGCGGGTTAATCCGGAAGGCAGGGGACCGCGGGACTTCCGGATTAGCAGATTTTCCGAGGTATCTGATTTATACATAAAAATGGCCCTAAAACACATACAAATGAATAATTAATTAGAATAGAGGCAGTGCGGTGAAGTTCCGGTGGTGTAGAGGTGTAAATCCAAGAGGTGTAAATCCAAAACACTCGATTAATTGACTAACGATAGACATGAATCTTATTTTATAATCTTATTTTGGGGGAAAAATAATATAGTTTGGGGGGAAAATAGTATATTCTGGGGGAAAAAACCTTCCGAGGTATCGGGCATTCCGTGGTTTCAGCCTCCGGATTAGCGGAATATCACTGTACAGTATCAGGGACATTATGCGGGAACGTCCTCCATTACAGTACTGTATACTGAATCGTCCGTGTACTGTATCGTCCGGAAACGTTCGCCAACTTCCACTATTGTACAGTAATACTGTTCGCTACTGAAATATCATGGGCAATAACATGGAATAATAATATAATTAGAAATGCAATAACATTAAATAACTTTAAATAAAATTACTCTCCTTACGGAAATTTGGTAGATGGTGTGTAGGCCTAGCCTAGTGTTTGCCGTGACCGTATAGTGGGACCCTGAATTATGTGTTATTCAAAATATTCTTAATACTACTATAGTACATGGCAATTAAAGTATGTAAAGGATCATAAGAATCACCAGTAACATTTTAAGAGTGTATTATTGAATTAGGCCTAGCCGCCTAGGCCTATTTCTTTTGTTTTTGATGCTTCGTCATGCTACTAGGTGTCTCCCGCATTACTGTCCCTCTCGTTATTCTTCTTCTCATTACCATGATAGCTACTTTGCGCCCTTATTTCCCCCCTAGTCGGGTATCTAAGCTCCTCAGTTATCATGGCTTGCCCTATGAAGCCTTCAAAGCTGGAATAGTTTATATACAGTATACACGTCGCCATTTTGCCGATTTTGGTGCCTACACCATCATCTAACCAGTTTCCTTTAAGTAAAGAAATCTTATATAAACCTATATACCGGTAATGTTATTGCATTTATAAACATAACAATCCCAAGCGGCAGTATTTTTCGTTAAAAGCCTATTCGTTGGGCTTGAAAGAACATGTGCTCAGCTATGCCAGAAATGTACTTTCGGCGGCAACATGCACTGTGACAACAAGAAGAAGAAAGAATACCACTTGAACCAAAATCGGCAAAATGGCGACGTGTATATATAAACTATTCCAGCTTTGAAGGCTTCGTAGGGCAAGCCATGAGAACTGAGGAGCTTAGAAACCCGACTAGGGAGGAAATAAGGGCCCAAAGTAGCTATCATGGTAATGAGGAGACGAATAACGATGCGGACAATGACGAGAGGGACAGTAATGAGGCAGACACCTAGTAGCATGACGAAGTATAAAACACGAACGAATTGGCCTAGCCCTAATTCAATAATACACACTTAAAATGTTACTGGTGAGTCTTATTGTCCTCTACATATTTTAATTGCCATGTACTAGGCCTATATTAGTATTCAGAAATATGAGGAGTGTGGAAAACATGCGTGGTGCGGTAAATTCGAATGCCATACTTTTGTTAATGTTCCCCTACTTTTCCGTACATATGAACGGGCCTGTCAAATATTGTCCAGGGGTCGGTCAGTGACCGGGAAATCAGAAAACCGGCCATTGGGGGTACGGAAAATGGAGGGTCGAGTGTATCATTAAATGATTATAGGTTTCGTACCTTTGATTTCGCCACTTCGCTATTAAATTGTAATATTAGACTACCGGTATAGACAATATACTTATTTATTGTATAATATAGCCGGGTAGAATGTAGAGTTCGGGTGTACCGCCAGCATTGTTTACACTACGCGGAGCGGCGGCGGAAGCTTGCCATCATATTCCCGTCTATTTTGACTGACGTTGGATACAATAATATGTTGAAGGGGGGCTTTGTCTCCCCTCACCCTCCCATGACATATTGTCATCATCTCTCACAAATGAGAACATAAGAAAACCGGAGTCTGCAGAGAGCCGATTGGCCCACACATGTCAGATCCCTTTCACACCCAACCCATCCCGCGCTCTCTCTCTCTCTCTCTCATATTTATACAGTAGCTATCTTGCTTACATTTACGACATCCTATTCTCTCTTGCCATACTCTCTCTCCCTCACAAATGAGAACATAAAAAGATAAGAAAACGGGAGTCTGCAGAGAGCCGATTGACCTAGACATGGCAGATCCCTCTCACACCCAACCCATCTCGTTCTATCTAATTTCAAGTTGAAGCTCTATTGTTCTTGATCCCATTATAGCACTCGGTAGCCTATTCCACATATCTACAACTCTGTTACCGGTACTAAACAAATAGAGTCAGATCCCTTATACAGCCAATCTCTCCCTCTCTCGCTCTTGTTTGTTTGCATAATCTGTTCCTTCTGTAGTTTCTCCATGCCCGATAAGTTAAATGATCTTTTGATATCTGTGACACAGCTTTTGTATCCAACACAATACCCTGCTTGCAAAACCGCTCGAACCCCGGACAATGTTGCTTGCAACTTTAATTATTAGGGGTTCGTCCCCTACGGGGAACCCCTATTGTAATCATTAAACCTGGGATTTCATCCAAATTCTTCTTACGCGCCGGTTTCGACACAATAACTCCAGAACCGCTTTTTGGATCGTGATCAAACTTTCACAAGAGGTGCGTTTTTGTATTGGGCAACTTTTGATATGCTAAACATACGGCATGGTGGCCAAACAGGTCCATGGCAGCCGATTTCCCGAACAACTTGACGCCTAAATACCGTCTCTCCCACTCACAGGAAACGACTGGGCTTTAGCATACGCACTCCCCTACTAATGCTCCGCAAATTTTATAGAGAAGGTTTTGCTTTTGCACGTGGTTTTTTTTTCCGGCAATCTTGAAAAACCTCTAATTCCACTTAAAATTCCACATCTTAAAAACTACGCCGATGATCAAAGCCATGCTTGCGTAGTTGGGTGAGGCTCGCGATTCCGAACGTTTTGATACCAAAAAAATATAAATGGGTGGAATAGTTTGGCCGCAGCATTAAAAACGGTCTATTCTTAAATTACTTTAAAACCGAATTCGCTACCCACACAAAGTTTACCGTCTACAGTCTATAGGCTTCCACGCATCCCCCAGTTTTGCTTAACCCGGGAACTCCCGGAAGACTCTTAAGAGTTCCCCCAGCGGACTGCGGGAAGACTCTTAAGAGTTAGAGAAAAAAAAAATAAACTTTAAACATCAATTTTTTTATTTTTTTTTTTTGCCCCTGGGCCATGCAAAATATCACTCCTCTACCTCCCCTCCTTCCCCACTTTCCTCCCCTCCTTCAGTTATCACCTATTTTCCCTGTTATTCCCTTATTCTGAGGTATATTTTCGTGCTAACATTAGCGAGTTGCAAGCAGGGCATTGTCATCACTGTTAGCAAGCGAGTGCAAGAGAGAGAGAGAGAATCGATCGACAGTGTCTCTCCAGCCTTGGGGGAAATTGGCGGGAAAGGAGATTGCCTCACCCATACATTATGTAACTCCCTCCCTGTATCGCCGATTTTGACCATCCAAATGCTGTTTTCACTTGTTTTATTTTTGTAACAGGTTAATACCTTTATAATCAACCTATAATAGGCGCATAAGGATAAGTATTAATGCTATTTGTGGTAAAATTAATATTTTAGTGATGGAAACAGCTCAAATACATGCGCACAGGCAGGTGTTTAATTACCCCCATGTGCACTTCAGAGGTTAATAACATAATCTCTTTATTATTCAGATCTATATATATTTTTTTTTTATTCAACTCTCTCAAAACAGTTCGAGTCCCTACGAATTCCAGCAATTATTTAGCCAACCTACCTATACATACCTACCCTACCAAATAATAATGATAATTCAAATTTATTTTTGGTGAATGACAGAGTATTGGCTAAGGTTTTTAACAATTCCTCCCTTTGCCAAATGCTTAGTTTAATAACAATGATATGGACCTTTAAAGTTTTGGCAATTGCCCGTGTGACTCGTATTTTAACCCTCCTAAAGTGTTACCACGAAATACCGCTAGATCCTTTCTCAAAAGTCGCTAGCATGTTGCTACATAGCCAAACAATGTTAGGATAATGCTGCAATTTCTAAAGAGTTTTGGTTTGTTTGTTTTGCAAATTTTACAATGTAGTATGACTAGAATGTCTGAAATTTTCAAATTATCCCTAGTAAAGGTCTCTAGATATAAAAGAAATGGCTGCTAGATTGAAGTAAATACCTCTACATTTAGCGGTAATATGTAGCTTTACAACTGGCAACACTGCAACCACCACCTCCCTCCCACCCTCCCAGTATGTCTCCACAAAATACCGCTAGATCCTTTCTCAAAAGTCACTAGCATGTTGCTACATAGTCAAACAATGTTAGAATAATGCTGCAATTTCTAAAGAGTTTTGGTTTGTTTGTTTTGCAAATTTTACAATGTAATATGACTAGAATGTCTGAAATTTTAAAATTATCCCTAGTAAATCTCTCTAGATATGAAAAAATGGCTGCTAAATTGAAGTAAATAGCTCTACACCTAGCGGTAATATGTAGCGATATAACTGGCAACACTGCCTAGCCCTTCCTTCCTACCTCCCTCCTCCCTCATCTAGTAAGTGTATCAACAACCACTCTAGTGAACTTTCGGTATTTAGTTTATTCAGCTTAATACTATTTATCCACATAAAATAGAAACCTATCACGATTTTTGTCTAATACATCCATAGACAATGCTATTACATATTATTTGAACATGATGTCAAATTTAGCAGTTGCTGTTTACCTTGAACAGTAATGACAGAACCGAAAGCTTCTCTTGCCGTGTAGTACTCAAAGAAAGCAGGGTCCATACCGAATTGTTACCAAGTCAGAGATTCAGAGGTAACTTTCACAATGCATTATAACCCTAGACAGACACCAATATACCACTAAATCAGACAAATATCACTACAAAAAAGATAGGAAAATATTATATTAATGTCCTAGGTATTTGAAATTATGCAAATGAGTAAAATGCATTATGATATAATGATAATGGCATTGATTAGTATCTGGCAACAGTGTTGCAGTATAATTTTCTGAACGTATGCAAACTTCAGAGTATTTATCCCATTAATATACACATCTATCACTATTTAAATTTAATACAACCATACACAGTGCTATTACATATTATTTGAACATAATATAGGATGGTCTTTCCTCTAAACCATTTTCTATATCTATTCACGAAAAATATAGGCCTAGCCTAGGCAGCGCTACCGGTAGGTACGAATTTATCAGTTCGAATTTTGATTGAGTGGGATTAGGCCTAGGCCTAGCCTAGGGCTTAACATGGGATACTGTTTGGGGGTTGGGAATAGGCTCAGGCTGCTTTAGGCCTAATTAGGTAAAAATAGTCAAATCGAGACAATTGCACAGCCAACATAGGCTACCTTTCATTACTGCAGTTAAGCACAAACTTATTTTACAATGGAAAATAATGCATGAGGAGGGCTGGGTAGGCCTATTAGTATTTTGTGAAATAACTTAAATTAGGTTAGGCTATAGTATACTTCATTAGGTTATTAGGCCTATGAGAAACCAGGCCTAGGCCTAGCTTAATTTTATTTCACTGCTCAACATATTTTTTTTTTTTTTTTTGCTTTTGAGCTCTGCATAGGGCTATATTCAGGTAGGCTTGGGTTTTAGTAAAATTGCATTAGGCTAGGCTACATATTTTTACTTCTATTGGAAAGCACAGGCCTACACAATAGTACACATGTTAAAGAATTTAGCCTAGCCTACCACAATTTAGCCTAGACTGAAAGAACAACATATCTGTCCTGTTGGCGGAAAATGCTGAAGAACTTCAGAGAGTGGTCACTGACTTTGACAGGGTATGTGAAAAGAGAAATAAAGGTCATGTAGGGAAATGTAAGGTAATGGTGTTTGAGAGAAGAATGCATGAAACTATGATTTTAAGGAAAATATAGAATAAGAAAGAACACAAGAAAGTTGTAAAATAAATTGAAAAATGAAGTACTAGAAGAGGTTGAAAGTTTCAAGTATTTGGGAGCTGTACTATGCAAATATGGTAAAATGGAGAGTGAGATAAAAGAGAGAAAAATGCAAGGGAGAAAAGTGATTGGAGAACTTGATAGTATTCTCAAAGGAAGAATGGTTAGCCAGGAAGTCAAAAAGTCACTGAGAAACAGTGTGCTGCTCCCAAACACTCTCGTATGGAAGCGAGACATGGACAGCAAGTGACGAGGACCTCTTCAAACTAAGAGCTGTGGAGATGAGCTTTTTCAGAATGGCAGCTGGCATGAATAGGCTAGATGGGCCAAGTAATAGGGAAGTGTACGAGTCCTTTGGAATGGAAGAGCAGGCTTTGGGCATTGATTGTGGTGTGGTTGAGTGGATAAAGAGAAGTACTTTGAGGTGGTATGGTCATGTTCAGAGAATGGATGAAGACAGAATGCCAAGAAAGATATATGGGAGTCAGGTGAGTGGAACCGCTTGTAGTGGAAGACCACCTATGGTATGGGAAAAGAAAGTGGAAAAATATATTGAAGAAAAACTTCCACGTAGTGGAAGGGGCATTGTGGCACGGGCAAGGGAGGCATGTCTTGACAAAGTAGCTTGGAGACGTTTCTGTCATGGCCATCCTCTAGTGGGGGTTTCCCAGGGGGAAGCAAGGCGTCGGAGATGATGATGATGAAAGAACAAACAAAAATAGGCTAGGCTAATTGCAGCTAAATAATTTAGCCTAGCCTCCACAATTTAGCCTAGACTGAAAAAACAAAACAAAAATAGGCTAATTGCAGTTTTGGTAAGAGTTGTAGTTGTGGGCATACCAAAAGCTTTGTTTATATAGCCTAGTCGTTCGCTCGCAGTTAGGCCTACATTCGCTTCTAATTTAACTGCTGGGGTAAACTTGGTAAAGCCACCCTCAATCCGCCGGCCGGTAGCAAAACAATTTGGTTTAATGTTATTTTAATACCACAAATTTTGTTGATATATTTGAAGATAAATAATGAATCTATATGCTCTAAAGATCATAAGAAATTTTGTTTTAACCCTCGGCAAAACCTAATAAAAAAGTATGGTACTAAAATGTCTTTTTCGTAACAAGGTTGTCAATACGGTACTTTCAGTCATCGATAGCTCTAAAGATCATATGAAAATCTGTTAAACCCTCGGAAAAACCTAATATAAAAGTATGGTACTAAAATTTAATTTTTGTAACAAGGTTGTCAATACGGTACTTTCCCGTTATCAATGTACAATCAAGCTGAAGATTGCAGAGTAAACACCATAGACTTCATCGACTTTTCTTTCACCTTCGTATAATCGACAGCCATTTTTTTTTTTTTTTTTATTAAGGGATTAGTACTGAACCAGCGGGGGTGTGGGGGCAGCAGCCCCCACCCATAATACTAGGTTAGGTTAGGTAAGGTTGTTAGGTTAGGCTAATGTCTTTTCAAATCACTATCGGGGAGCGAGCGTGTCTCAACATTGATCGATAGGCCTAATGGGGAAAATAGGTTTTCCCGAGATTTCTAATTAATTACAAACGCTATATATTGATGCAAATGACAAATTTTGTTTATAAAAAACACTCGGAAAATTTGTGGTATTAAAATAAAAAAATTCCAACAATTTACCCAACGCCTGGCCGTGGGATACAATAATGGGTTGAAGGGGCTTTATCCCCCTATGACTTATTGTCATCATCATATATATCACCAGCAGGGGCAAATAACCACAGTCTAATTAGACGCGAATGTAACTGCGAGCGTGCGACTACGTAAATAAAGGGGACAATAGACCCGCTAACACAACTCTTAACGCATTTTTCCTAATATATTAGATTTTTTTATATTTATGACCTCAACAGTTGAAAGATGACAATTTTATGGTTTATTTTAGGCTATACAAAAACATTTGCTTTGTAACTTAGATACTCATATTTATTCTTATAATTGCAGTACGAGTGAGTTTTTTCTTTTTATATGTAGGCCTAGGCTAAACAAATGTTAGTTTTTGTTTTATAGGCTAAACTAGGCTGAATTTATGCTAATAAATATTAATTGGAGGGAGCAAATCTGTCAAGGAATAGCCTAGATGTGGAAATTTACAGCCAATTTGCTCTAGCCCTTTTTGAGATACAGAGGTTAGAGATCGTTGGATACAATAATATGTTGAGGGGGTCAATCGCCCCCACATGACATATTGTCATCGTCATATATATTGCCAACAGGGGGCAAATAGCCTAGGCCTAGCCTAACTACAACAAAAATCGCCGTCAAAATAGACACAAACTTATATTAACTACGGCGATCGACCATTGCCCGCACCGGCCGTCCCCCGGTTATTGTTGAGATCCTGAGGAACCGTATGACTTTGACGAGCTCTTCCCTCCGCAGTCTCCGCATCCCATGTATCGTCGTACGGTACCTCTTCCCCTCCACATCCTACATCTGGTCGTCCTACATATGCCTCCTAAGCCTCGCCTCGTCCCGTCACTGAGCATGTGGATGGGCGTCCCTTTCTGGCTTCAAAGATGGATTCCTTCCGACAGCTCCTACTGGATTGTCTGGGGTTGGTTGATAAGGGCACCTCGCTTCAAGACATTGCTCTGGCCCTAGTACCGTGGTTTGTAGGTCTCTGGTTCACCACCTGATGACCTGCTATTGGGTTGTTGCCTTTACAGTGTTACGGTTCTACGAATGACCTAGAGTGAAAGTGACAAGGTGGTGAATTTTAACCTTAACTATCAACTAATTTAATTGTGACATAGGATCTCCGCGACTACGGTAGGGCCGGAGTGGGCGAGTATTCGCCTGAGGTTGCCCCAAGACAAGACAAGACAAAATTCTAGTGCTGGTTTTACTCAGATTTTGTGAGTTTTAATCTAGCCTAGCCTAGACCTAAGAGTTCAGAAAATTTGCAAAATGCACCCCATACTAGCCTACCCATAGCCTAATAGGCCTAGTGATTCTTTTTTGGCAGACCACCCACAAATTTTCATATAGCCTAGGCCTAGGCTAGCCTAAGTTCTGGAATGCATGTTGGAATAGCCTTCCTATAAACTGTAGGCTAGGCTACTTCCTTTTAATTTAAGTTTGATTCTTTGGAAAAATCTATTAGGCCTAGACCAGGGCAGGAAAGTAACATTTAAAATGACGTGTAAAAAGTCGCCCATAAACGGTGGGCCGCTATGTTGTTATAATTTGGGAGCTTATTTCGTCTGTTGATTGACTTTGTCCTTAATTGGGGATCCTATGAATTAGCACAGATTATGATGACTTACCGTACATCATAATACGTGACGGGCCGACGTGGGGGGGCAGAGCCACAGAGACCCCCTCAACATATTTGGTGTCCCACAGTAACTTTTAATGGGATGGATGTAGTTACCGGGTGTACGGTCGTCATGTTTACATAGGGCGATCGTCGCGTTTAACTTCGCGTCTATTTTGACGGCGATTTTTTTCGACATATTTCATTTTATTCACTTCCTTTTATATTTAGGCTATAATCTAGCTTTGGCACGACAATAACCCTAACCTAGTCTTTCTTAAAGATTCTTCTAATCTTCCAGTAGCCTATAGCCTAATTTAGGTAATTTTTAAAGGCACACAATTAAATGGTTGGCATTTAAACGACACTACTGCAGCATTATGAGAAACAATTTATTGAGATAATAGGCAACAATAGATTCGCCATATTTTTCTCCATAGGCTATAGTCCGCATGGAGGATTTTCGTTATCGACAAATTGAAAAAATTCCCACTTCAGACAAAATAGACAAATACACCAAAAATCGGGGTGTGGGGGCAGCAGCCCCCACCCATAATAGCCTACTATAATAGGTTAGGTAAGGTTGTTAGGTTAGGCTAGGCTAATGTCCTTTCAAAGGGGTATAGGCCTAGTAAACACTAGGATAGCCTATACCTGGTCAAGGGTAAGTCCTGCTGTAGTCAACTTGAATGCTACCTTAAATTGTAATATTAGACTAGGCATAGCCTATAGATAAAATAGCCTAGCCTACTTATTTTTGTAGCCTATAATATAGGCCTAGCCGGCTAGAATGTAGAGTTCGGGCGTACCTCCACCATTGTTTACACTGCGCAGAGCGGCGACGGAAGCTTGCCATCATGTTCCCGTCTATTTTGACTGCCATTGGATACAATAATATGTTGAGGGGAGGGCTTTGCGGCAATTTTTTTGGTTGTTTGCCCCATACTGGCAATATAATAACCCCAAAGCAATTTGGATTCAGAGAAGGGACATCTTGTGTTACCAGTTTGCTATGTTATTACAGTAGGGTGATAGATGTACTCCAAGAAAGAGGAGGATGGGTGGACTGCGTCTACTTAGACCTTTCCAAAGCATTCGATAAGGTACCACATAAGAGATTGTTATCTAAGATTGAGACGCTAGGATGTGTCAGGGGGAGTTTGCTGAAATGGATGGAGAGCTATTTAACAGATAGGGAAATGAGGACCAACATTAGAGGAACTTATTCATCGTGGCGGAAAGTTGAGAGTGGTGTGCCGCAGGGATCTGTGTTGGCACCTCTCATGTTCCTTATGTACGTGAATGACCTGCCGATAGGCATAAATTCCTACATGTCAATGTTTGCAGACGACGTAAAAATTATGATACAAATAACAAATAAAAGTAGTTGTGAGGAGCTGCAAGGGGATTTAGATAAAATATACGAATGGAGCACCAAGTGGAAAATGAAATTTAATATAAGTAAATGCCATGTGTTAAATATGGGAAGAAGTGTGAATAGACCAAATTGGGAGTACAGGATGGGAGATAATATAATTAGCAAGGCCGAAAAAGAAAGGATTTAGGGTTGATTATACAAGATAATTTGTCGCCAGAGAAACATATTAACAAGCTCTTTAGCGGAATGTATGCAATGGCCGGGAATATGAAAGTTGCTCTGAACTACTTGGATGAGACCATGGTAGCGAAAATTATGAAGAGTATGATTAGACCAAGATTGGAGTATGCAGCAGTGGTGTGGTCCCCGCATCTAAAGAAGCATATTCACAAGTTAGAAAGAATCCAGAGAGCAGTTACTAGATTGGTTCCAAGTCTCAGAGAACTGCCATATGAAGGGAGGCTAGACAAATTAAATCTACCGAGTTTAAAAGAGAGGAGAGAGAGGGGAGACATGATAATGATGTACAAATGCACCCGGGGGCTGGAGAGGCTGGATAGGGAGGATATATTAATTATGGATACAGGAATAACTAGAGGCCACAGCTACAAAGTAAAAAGACCTACCTGCAAGAACGATATCAGGAAGTTTAGCTTCCCCTATAGATGTATTGACAAATGGAATGGGCTGGAGGAGGAGGTGGTAGGGGCAAGGAAAATCCATATTTTCAAGAAAAAATTGGATAAAAAGTAGACTGAGAGACGGGACAACACGAGCTTAGCTCAACTCCTGTAAACTACAATTAGGTAAATACAATTAGGTAAATATATGATGATGACAACACGTCATGGGGGCAAAGCCCCCCCTCAACATATTATTGTATCCAATGGCATTCAAAATAGACGGGAACATTATCGCAAGTGTCCGACGCCGACACCGCCGCCGTCATGTTTACATATGTCGATCACCGTGGTTAAAGGCTGGTTCACACATAGCCGAGTCGGTGCGCGAGTCCAACACGAGTCACACTCGTCGATTTTCGCCGTCGCTGGAGGCTGAGTCAGCCGCGAGTAGCAATTGCTCCCGAGTCAAGGAGAGTGTAACAAGAGTTAACTCGAGTCAATACGAGTCAACACATGTTCATGCAAGAGTCTGTACGAGTAACTGAGAGTCAAAACGAGTGTAACACGAACCCAACACGAGTGTCAAAAATTTGAAAAATAATGGCCACATTCCAGGGCACGTAAACAAAGAGTATGGACGAGTATAACACGAGTGAACGCGATTGTTACACGGATCAACACAATTTTTATAAGGATCAACACGAAAGACAACGCGTTGACTCTCGTTGGATCTCTGTTGCACACGTGTTGACTCATGTTACATCCGTGTAAACTCTCGTTGATTCTTCCTACATAACGGTATTTCAAATGACACTTGCTTTTTCGTGTTACACTCGTGTTTTTTTCTCAGTGGATCGTGTTTACTCTTGTTTACTCGTGTTTTCACTTGTGTTTGAATCGTGTAAACTCTGGCATCATGGGGGCACCAAATTTTGGCACTCACATTCGTGCTTTCTACTCTTGTTGATACGTGTTGCATGTGTGTTACATACGTGTTGTTGCGTGTAGACACGTGTTGCTTCGTCAACGTCGAAATGATGACGAAAAGCGACGAATCACCAAAGAGTGTTACACAGGTTTACACGAGTCAACACGAGTTAACACAAATAACGAAGAGTTATTCAGAGTCAAACACGAGTTAACATGTATGTACACGAATCTACACGTATTTAGACCACACTCATGGGTACTCGCCACGGGACCCAAAAATGTCATGCATGCATGACATTTTTGGACCCCGTGGCGAGTACTCACGAGTGTGTCGAGTAAACAAAGAGTATACACGAGCGTAGCACGAGTCTATAAGAGTGTTGAGGAGTATCGACGAGTCATTGCTGAATAGCAAAATTTCATCACTCGTGTTGGACTCGCGCACCGACTCAGCTATGTGTGAACCAGCCTTTAGTTCGCGTCTATTTTGAAGGCGTTTTTTTCAGTTATTTGCCTCCTGCTGGCAATATATATGATGATGACAATATGTCATGGGGGGGGGGTGACCCCCCTCAACCTATTATTGTATCCAAAAGCAGTCAAATAGACGGGAACATGATGGCCAGCGTCCGCCGCCGCTCCGCGTAGTGTAAACAAGGCTGGCGGTACACCCGAACTCTACATTCTACCCCACTAATTTTCCAACTAGCATAACCGATGATTATCAATGATCAATCCCAGTCAGAGACGTCCATGCTGCTTCCCTCCCATAAGTCAATGTCGGGATTACCACACTGTCATGCAAGGACTTCTTTACTTCCATGCTGATCACCCTATTTCTTCTTACTGCTTTCAGAGTTCCTACAACGCTCTTCCCCTGTTACACTTTCTCCCACACTTCTTCATCCATAGGCCTACTCACATCTTTACTCAACACACTGCCCAAATACTTAAATGAGCTGACATTCTTCATAGCCATTCAACCTCACTTCACACTCTATGGTTGCACCCCTTTCAATGACCATAATATTGCTCTTCCTAGCATTTACCTCCAGATTCCGTTTTTCACACACTGTTCCAAACATATTTACCTGACCCTGCAACTCCCATTCACTCTCGCTCATCAGAACTGTGTTGTCAGCAACAGTAGTATCGGTACTGTACTGTTGAGGCAACTTCCACTCGTTTCCTTCCCTTATCAGCGGTACACCAACATCCGCTGCTCTTCCTTGTATTTCTTTCATGACTCCATCCATATACTGTACAGGTATATATTGAACAACCATGGGGACATCACACACACCCTTGCTTTAACCCAACATTCAGATTAAAGAACTCCCTCTGTTAATTATCCACACATACTGACACCTTTGCACCCTCATACATGCTCTTCATTGCTTTCAGCAACTTGCCATCTACTCCGTATATTCTCAGTACCGGTACTTTCCACATACCTTCTCTATCAATTTTGTCATAGGCCTTCTCCAACTCCATAAATGCAGCATACAACTTTTGTCGCTTCTCCAGATATTTTTCCACAACACATTTCCGGGCAAAAATCTGAGCTACACATCCTCTTCCCTTCCTAAGATGACTACAGTATGCTAACCGTTTCCCCAGCAATACTGACTGAAAATGCCCAAATATATTGCATGTCCTCTTCAGATTTATCTAAAATATGTAAAATTACACCAAATACCACTACAGTAGCACTGAAATCAATAAAACTCACTAACAGGATAAATAAATGGAAGAAATACTCCAAAAGATTAATATGTTAACCCTTTACCCAGCAATACTGACTGAAAATGCCTAAATAGATTGCATGTGCTCTTCAGATTTATACATACATACGTACATAACATTTTAAGACTGAGTGCTCCACACAGATGTGCAGTTTCAGTCTCTTTTCCTAATGGCGGCATTCCAGGCAACCCTGTTAAGGGATGCTTTACTTGTCAAGTTTTTGGATTTGAGATCGGCACGTATAGTCCGATCCCAGGTCTTACTCGGTCCACCCCTTGGTGCAGCTCCCTCCACAATCGCAGACCTGCATCTTTTCACCCAATTTTGTTCATCCATTCTCTCCACATATTCATACCATCCCAGTTTACTTGTACGCATCTCCTCGCTAATACTCTTTATACCTAAACGTCTCTTCAGCTCATCATTTGTTATTCTGTTGACATCCTTTATCTGAAATATGTAAAATTACACCAATTACCAACTACATTACCAAAAAAATTAATAAAGTACACTAACAGGATAAAGAAAATGTAAGAAATAGCCCTAATGATGAATTTATCTATCTATCTATTGACGGACGCCTTGATCCCCGAAGGATTGGCCACGAACGAAACACCCCTATGCACCTCTGTCCCCAGTCAGTCGACACCCCTCCTCCCATCCAGCACCGCTTTCACGCATATACTTCTTAATTCCATCCTTCCACCTCTCTCTCGGTTTATTTCTCCCTCTGTCCTTCCACCTCACTCGTACACGCTCTTAGTCATTCTCTCGCTTCCCATACGTTCCACATGGCCGAACCATCTCAAGGTGTTCTTTTTTGCACTTTCCAGTACATTCACACCACACCTCTCTCGTACTTCCTCATTCGTCTGCTATCCCTCCATGTAACTTTGCACACACTTCTCAAGTAACTCATTTCCATCCCTTTCACTCTTGGTTTGAATCTCTCCAACAACGTCCATGCTTCGCTTCCATAAGTCAGTGTCGGGATTACCACACTGTCATGCAATGACTTCTTCAGTTCCATGCTGACCACCCTATTTCATGTTACTTCTTTCAGCATTCCTACAACCCTCTTCCCCTGTTGCACCCTCTCCCACACTTCTTCATCCATACTCTGTACACTGCCAAGATACTTAAATGAGCTGACAATCTCCATAGCCTGACCGTTCAACTTCACCTCACACTCTGTGGCTTCACCCCTTTCGAAGACCATAACCTTGCTCTTCCCCGCATTTACCTTCAGACTCCATTTTTCGCACACTGTTCCAAAAATATTTACCAGACCCTGCAACTCCCATTCATATCGTCAGCAAACAGCAGTACACAAACATCCACTGCTCTTCCTTGTATTTCTTTTATGACTCCATCCATATACTGTATATATAGAACAACCATCTGGACATCACACACCCTTGCTTTACCAAACATTCAGATCAAAGAACTCCCTCTGTTCATTCTTCACACGTACTGATACCTTTGCACTCTCATACATACTCTTCACTGCTTTCAGCAACTTGCCATCTACTCCATATATTCTCAGTACAGTACTTTCCACATACCTTCTCTATCAACTCTGTCATTCCACTCGTTGCCTTCCCTTATTAGTGGTACACCAACATCCACTGCTCATCCTTGCATTTCTTTTATGACTCCATCCATATACAGTTCAGTATATATTGAACAACCACGGGGACATCACACACCCTTTCTTTAACCCAAAATTCAGATCAAAGAACTCGCTCTGTTCATTCTCAACACATACTGACACCTTTGCACTCTCATACATGCTTTTCACTGCTTTCAGCAACTTGCTATCTGCTCGGTATATTCCAAGTACTTTCTACATACCGGTACCTTCTCTATCAACTCTGTCATAGGCCTTCTCCAAGTCCATGAAGGCAGCATACAACTTTTGTCCCTTCTCAAGATATTTCTCCACAACATATTTCAGGGCAAAGATCTGAGCTACACATCCTCTTCCCTTCCTATGATGAATACTGTATGTTAACCGTTTCCCCAGCAATACTGACTGAAAATGCCCAAATATATTGCATGTGCACTTCTGATTTATCTAAAATATGTAAAATTATACCAAATACCAACTACATTAGCACAAAACTCAATCAATCACAGAAACAGGATAAAAACATAGAATAAATACCCCAAAAGATGAATACGTTAACCCTTTCCCCAGCAATACTTACTGAACATGCACAAATAAATTGCATGTGCTCTCCAGATTTAGCTGAAATATGTAAAATTACACCAAATACTAACTACATTAGCACAAAAATCAATCAAGCACTTTAACAGGATAAATAAAATGGAAGAAATAGCCCAAAAATGAATTTATCTATAGCCTACCGGTATATATTGCCGGACACCTTGATCCCCGAAGGGGTGACCATGAACGAAACGCCTGCGTATTTCAAGCTCGCTTGAGTTATCACTCTATTGTCTTTTAGAGCTTTTTGGCCCGGGGTAAATTTGTTTGGGAGGTTTGACGTACCTCCCAACCTACCAAATAGGAAAACCTACTATTTGGTAGTAGTCTTGGAAAATCCAACGTCAAGGCTATTAACCTAATTGCAATGACGACTTGTCTATTTTGACTGCTATGTCGTCATTCCAACCGCGGTTAAAAAGAAAACGTCTAGAGTCTACTCCTTATCTTGCTCTAGGAGACGTTGTACATTAACCAAAACTACCACCGAAGGTGAAAAAAGCATAGAAGAGAAGAAAAAGGGGTTTACCTTAGTTACCGCTTAAGGCCCATCCTGTGTTCCGTCATGTGCAGATCCCTGTCGAACGTGCGCATGAGCGACCCTCTCTTGTTATCACATCTCACGTCAGCAGAAGAACGCGGATGGGCAGGGGTCCGGCGTGAGGGAGGGTATTATGTACGTTGGATTTTCCAAGACTACTACCAAATAGTAGGTTTTCCTATTTGGTAGGTTGGGAGGTACGTCAAACCTCCCAATTTGTTAGTAGTCTTGGCAAATCCAACGTCAAGGCTGCATAACAAATAGGAGGAGGACATCCAAGCCCAACCTACCAAAAAAACCAATGCATAAAACAAAATTACGAATGACAAAGACACAATGTAAACAAGAGAGTTTAATAAAAGAGTGAAAAACTGAGGAGTAGCTAAAAAGAACAGTTTTAACACATGCCCGTCATTCATAGTAATGCAAAAACATAGACTTGTCTGAAACCAAATAGGTACTGTACCCAAAATCCCTTTTCTTCAAAAACCAACAAAAACACTGAACACAAGAACAAAACACAATTTTCAATGTGGCAAAAACACTTATGTACTGGAACAATACATAATCCCAAACTTGCAATCCAGTGTTGCAAACCCATACACCCCCCCCCCCCCCCCCTTTGTCAAATAAAACAAAGGAAAAGAACGAGGGACAAGGGGGGAAGACCAGGGATCTTCGCCAGAGCACCAGGAAACACGACCCCCGAGAGCAATCACCGGCCGAGGGGGTCGAACACTGGACACGGAGAGGTAGGAGATGAAGGAATTGATAGAAGACCACAAAACCGCGGAGGCGAAGGCAGGGAAGGATCGACGTGGCAGGAACCGGAAGGAGGCAGCAAAGGATCTGACATCGCGCGCAGAACCCCTACAAACAGGGTGACGGGCACGAACGGTCCGACAAACGTGGCGGCCCAGCTGCACCTGCTAGAGCCTCCCACCTGTCCGAGGAGACACCCACACAGCAGTACCCGAAGGCGGCGCCACAGACGCAACAGAGGAGTGCAAGGCTGACACCGGGCACAACACATGGCGAGGATGCCCACGCCGTAAAGCCTGGACGGCGAAAGGCTGGAAAACGGGGGCCTCCCTCCCATGCGTGGTAACAAAAGGTGGGGAGGAGGCGAACGAGACGCCATGCAAGGACGGGGAGAATCGGACGCAGTCCCGGGGCCGTGACAATGCCGCTAGTGCAGACACCCGATCCCCAGTGGCCAGAGCGACAAGGAAGAGTGGACGCCCGAGCAACGGAACCGGCGTAGCGGCCCTTGTATACGTGGGGGAAGCCAGAAGGACCAGAGCCCGCCCCAGATCCCACAGCGGAGAGACCTGGCGCGGAGGCGGTCAATCCCGGAAGGCAGCCGTCAGGAAGGAATCCAGCACCTGTGGCGGAACGACCAGCCCAGCGACGGACCCAAAGAACCCCCGGACGGCAGACAAGTGGGTACGTATAGCGTCGACTGGAAAGCGACGTGTACGGAAGAGGTGAAACAAGGAGCGTAGGACGAGGGAAGGAGAGCCAACTGGCAGGCGAGTGGCCTGTAGCCACCTAGTAAAAAACCTCCAGCGGGACCCGTAAGGCCCCCAAGGAGAAGACGGCCAGGAACGCTGCAGGAAGTCAGTCAGGGCCCGGCCGGGGACCGGGAGCCACCGTGCCTCATGAACAAGCACGATGCGAAGGCCAAAGAGGTCCGCAGGACCCCAACCTAGCCCAAGTGGAAGCCGGAGACAGGTAGAGGGACCGGACCCGGGCACCACCGCGGCAACCGGGCGGACCAAGTCCGTGCCGGCCACAGAGGCGCGAGGAGCCAGACGCAGCCGTGGTACAGCCGCAGCTTCGCGAAGACCGGGCACATCAACAGCGCGTCTGGTGGCGGAAAGATGGATATCGACCGCCACCTGTACCAGGCGACCATGAAAGCGTCCGGACCCCCCCCGGAGCGCGAGGCCGGAGGGAGAGGTCCAGAGGCAACTGGCGCGGCACCCCCGATGCGAACAAGGCGACCTCCGGAACACCTCAGGAAGCCGCGAGGTCGGCGAACACAGTCCGTTTCATCGCCCATTCTACAAGAACGCCCTGCCCTCTCGACAGGGCGGCCGCCCAAAGGGTGGCAGGCCCGGGCAGGGAGGAGGCATGCAAGGAGAAGGGGTGTCGGTCCGCGAGGAAGAACAACTCCACCGAGACCCCTAATAGAGTCAACGACCTGGAGGACCCCCGCATAAGGAAACAGGGGACAGCTTGTCTGAGTGTCCAACCCGAAGGCCACCGACTCACCCGAAGGCCACCGACTCACCCCGAAGGGCCAGCGCGGGGACCCGCAGGAAGAACAAAGGAACCAACAATCCGAGGGCATAGACAGGTAAGAGGAGGGAGACCCACCCATCTGCCGGGAAGTGGACGTCCCAGGTTCGATTGGGAACCTCACCCAACCTCGCTCGACGTATCTGTGGTTACCCAGACCGTCGGCGGGGGGGGCGGTCCAGGGCACAGCCGCAAAGAGCGAGCCCCGAGCAACCCAGCGACCGAAGCGTCGGCGAACGGTACGCGGGAGCGGCAGGAGCCGATCCATAGGGGCAACGGAAACACCGCGGTGCCCATGAGGAGGAGGCGGCGTAGCCAGAGGCTCCCTAATGGAAGGGGCAGAGCGGCCCAATGCAGCGAACCCACGAACGAGTCCCAGAGCCACCCCGGGAGGGAGACCGAGTGCAACACGGCGAGGACCGTCCACCGAAGGTGCACCGCGGCCGGCAGACCCCGGGTCACCGTAGCGCCGGACAAAACCCATGCGAGACCGACCCATGGCACGACACGCGACGGGGTCAAGCGTGACTTGGGAACATCGAAGGGGAACCCTAACCGTGCGATGTCGCGAACGATTGTGAGGGCGTCGCCAATGCACAGGCCTAGGGCGTCGGAAACTACCAACCAAACGGCCAAGGAAAACAGGAGCTGGAGCCCGCTCCTGAGGAGAGGACCCAGAGCCTGCCCCACCAGTGCGGAGAAGATCTGCGGCGCGATGTGGAGACCGAAGGGAAGGCCGTCGAACAGGAACACACGATCGGAAGTCCGAACGGCCAAGAATCGCTGGAAGCGAGGATGGAGAGGAACGAGCCAAGACACATCCTGGAGGGCCAGCGACACTACCCACGACAGAGGGCACAGGGCCAGGCGTACCAGGGGTACCGGCAGCATCCGAAACCGTGTGTGCACGATGTGCCCGTTGAGGGCCAACAGATCCACCACCGGTCGCATCGCGTCGCAGGTCGGCGACGGAACCAGAAAGACACGGGAGAGGAAAACCGGGTGACCGGCGGTCAACTCCCTCGACGCTACCCAGCTCGGGCATGGAAGTGAACACGTGGGCCACCTCTGAAGAGATGGGCCGTTGTCGGTGACAAGAGCGGAGTGGGGGTCTGGACGTCCACCTCCAGGTGAGAACCCTCCGCGCAACCCGCCGCCCCCAACGTCCCTCGCGGCTACCGAGGGGCGCAAGGGCGAAAACAACCCGAGGGAGCACCCGAGAGGAGGGGAGCGACCCGGTACGCCCAGGCGAGAAGGAGAACAAGGAGGCCGACCCAGAGAACTACACATTGTGTTGACGTGGAGGTACCCCCGGTACGGGCCGTGCGGGCATGAGCGCCACGTTGACCTCCTCTACCCCTCCCCCCCCCCCCAACCTCGTCGAAAAGGGCGGGCCACCCCAACCCCAGGCCGGCGCGGGGCTGACCCCTACGAAAGGCGGCCGGAAGTGGAAGGCCGGCCAGCCCCGACACAGAGGGGATGAAAGGGGCAAGAACAGAAGTGCGAGGCGGAACCGAAGCACTGGCCAGCAACGTCCCAGTCCTGCGCCCGTGCAAGGCGGCAGCACTTGCAGCAGCACCCCGAAGAGGACCGGCAGAAGGACGGGACTGAGAAAACCCCGCGCGCGGCACAGCGCGTCGGTGCGTGACGTAAGCAGGGTCCGTAACGACACAGCACGGCGTCGTGTGGCGGAAGCAGGGGCCGCCGACAGAGAAGCGGAGCATTCCCAAGCATCCTGCGTAAAAAACCCCGACGTATATAGCGCAGAGTACAACAAACCCTGACGAATAACCAAGGGGGCCGGCCGGCAGAACGAAGACCGTACCGTCGTGCGGTGCCGAGTTGCCGCGCACAAAACCGCCTTCAGCTCGGGAACCAAAGACACCGCGAGCCGAAGGTGGACCCGCTCAACGCGGTCCAAACCCTCGCGAAGATCGCCTGGCGCAGACGCCTCGAAAAGCCGCAGGTGGTGAACAGACGTCTGGAGGGAACCTAAAGACAAGACAATAAGTCCGTCACCCTCCGTCGCAAGGGAAAAACCTTGGCGACAGAGGGCTGATCCGGGTGAGAGAAGAACGGGGTAGCAATAGAACAAAGTTCAAGAACGGGCGCGCTCATCCAGGACCAGAACGCGCCGTCCAACCCGCCGACAGACACAAGAGGAGGCAAAATCAGGGACGACTCCGGGGGAGGGAGGCAGAGCCGTCGACGGATCGGTGTGTGAAGTCGAAGGCCTCAGCAAACCAGGCCTCCAATGGGAGAGGGTGACCGAGCATGACGGCTAAGCCAGGCGTACCGGCGTCGCACAAACCTGTCCATAGGAGGACAGACCCGTCAACACAGCCAGGGACTGAACAGCCGGAAGGATGTCAGGGCGGCTGAAGCCTGACCAGAGCGTAGGCCTGCAGAAGGGAGGGGGACCATAGCAGGGGTAGGTAGGGTGAGGTGCTGAGGGTGAGGCACCGCCAAGAAGGGCGAGAAGAGGGAGTCTTCCATCGACTCCAAGCGCCCGTCGAAGCGTGACACAACCCAGCCCTGCATAGCCGACAATTGATCCGAGAGAGGCTACCCCCCCCCCAGATTGGTCGGCCCGCAGGGGCGAGCGTGAGCGGGAGCGAGACCCACGACACGAACCAGCAGCGTCGCGGCCCAAGGAAGGCGAGCGACGACGGTTGTGTCGCCGTTGAGGGACTCGTCCCCGATCACGAACGGCCGAGGGGGAAACAGCACCATTCCCCTCTTCCAGCGACACATCAGCTCCTGAGAAAGGGGACCCCGAAACCTCGCGAAACCCCACCGAGGCAAGAGGAGGGGTACCCCCCTGGCGAGACGGTAAGTGAAGGTCAGGAAGAGAAGAATGAGGAGGAGCAGGACGACGGGAGTGGGAAGGCTGGCCGGGTGAAAGGAGGCCAGGAGCCGCGGGGGGAAACAGAGCAAGGATCCCCGGGGCTGAGATAACAGGGCGGCCCGACACCGAGGCGGAGGAGGGAGGGACCACCACCGTGGGACGAGACCGTGAAGTAAGAATAGGCACTGAAGCAGGTGAAGTAGGAGAAGCAACGACATCCAGGCGGACCCTCCTGGACAGTGTAGGAGGAGGGAGCAGAGGGCCAGCTACAGCATGAACAACCGCGCGCGGAGAGGACAACGTAAGAGGAAGTCGTCTGGGCTGGGGAAGCGGGCGGAAGGGAGTAGAGCCCCTATCCGTAGAGGCCAGGGGAGGGCGCACAGGGGCAGAGCCGCTAACCCCGGCCTCAGGGCGAGAACCATGACGAGGGCGATGGGCGTCGTCAAGGCGATCAGGAGGACGACGAGGCGAGCGAGAGCGTGGACGGAGCCGGGGAAACCCCCCGACGATGGGACGACCGGCTGCGGGACCCAGGGGAGAGGGCCCGAGCAGGGAGAGGGCCAGGTAAATGGCCGTCAGTCGGGTCAGGGATACCCAGGGCGACGCGGATCCGGTCGGCAACAAAGGCCGGGGAACGGTGGCCCACAGTCCTAATGTGGCGGGAGACCATCGTCCACACCGACGGAAGGGAAGCAGGAGGCCACAGCCGCCGCCGAGGAACCAGGGCCATGGAGCAGCACAACCACCAGGGCCAGACACGTGCCACACAGAGCAGGGAGGTAGGCCGTAGAGGACACACAGAGCGAGTGGCGCAAGCAGGACTTGTGGCTCTCCAAGCACGGGGAGCGACAACCAAGGCGAAAGCAAGGCAGCCTACCTGCACTAGAAGAACACACACCATAATCAGCACGTCGAAGGAGTAAGTGGAGAGAATGTCCAAGAAGAACCAGGGAAGGAGCATGGGGAAACAGGAACACACATGCAAACAGGTATCCGTACTCACCCTAAACTGGGAGCACAGAGGTAGGTGAGGAGGGCGGCCGAGGCGGAAGAGCACTAGCAGAACCTGCAAAGATGGAGAAAGTGTTAACCACCACTCAACATCTTACATGCAGGGCCTATAACACCAGTAAAGTGCATACACCAATATAGTATCAGGCAACAAGATGACATAACAAAAGTCAATAGTGAAAGCCAACTATTACCGCAAATTTGCGGGCCAATGGAGGCATAACCGTACCGACACCACCCTCCTGCAATTTCGCGGGACCCCCCAACGATCTCCGCAAATTTGCGGGGAACCGAAATGGCCCAGAGGACCGAATCGAGCACCCCGCAAATTTGCGGGACCGGCCGAGATGGTCCGGCGCCGAAAAAGCGAGAGGAGCGTCTAGGAAATACCAAAGAGGCCCAGAAAAAAGCGTCATCTCCTTATGAACTCCAAGCGACGATGGCCATCAAGCTGAGCAGTGTCTTCCTTGATAATATCCTGACTCAACCGGTCAAGGGAGAGGCAAGGAAGACACACCAGGGGAGAGGAGGCACATCCCCTAGGAACCACCCAACCCACAGAGATAGAGCAAAGCCCATGAGGAGAAGTGGCAGGAAGGGTGGTTTGGCACAAACAGGGGCCCCCGTAGGGTACCCCAGGATTGGGCAAAAGGGTATGAAAGGATGGAGGTGAAAACAGTAAGGGAACACAAAAACCAGTAAATGAAACTGGCGAGAAAAAGGGTGGCCTAGCCGTGAGGAGAGAATGTGTCAGGGGCGAAAAAACCCTGTGGTGTGAGGGAGGGGCCCCCGTGGGGTACCCCAGGATATCACGAACCACCAAGCGCCCAGGCCCTTGAGACACAGTGAAGGCTCGAAAGGGGGGACTCGGGAATAACGCTAATAATGCGGCCGACACAAACCCTACAAACAGCACCGCCACCACGAAATCTCAGATCGTGAACCAACTGTACACCTAGGCTATGAAAATATGAAAACTCATAGGGGCATAGCAATTCCTGAATGAGAAACAAGCTAGGCTAAAATAAGCTAAAAGCTAAACTATGCCCAGACTAACAGGAAAAAAGAATATGAAAAGAGAAAGGAATGAAAAACACACACGAGGAACGCCAGGCGCCCCCGTACCTTCGGTAGCTATTTCCACACGCGTCTCCATTAAACACACTGAGGAGCCCATTTACGTGTGCCCTAGATCACGTAACATCTGTCTAACAAAAAAGAAGGCCAGATAAGCCGAAACGAACCTAAACAGGGTGAATTAAAGGAGCACAACAAAAGCGACTGCATTCAATGGAGCGCGTGAAAAAATGATAACAAGAGAGGGTCGCTCATGCGCACGTTCGACAGGGATCTGCACATGACGGAACACAGGATGGGCCTTAAGCGGTAACTAAGGTAAACCCCTTTTTCTTCTCTTCTATGCTTTTTTCACCTTCGGTGGTAGTTTTGGTTAATGTACAACGTCTCCTAGAGCAAGATAAGGAGTAGACTCTAGACGTTTTCTTTTTAACCGCGGTTGGAATGACGACATAGCAGTCAAAATAGACAAGTCGTCATTGCAATTAGGTTAATAGCCTTGACGTTGGATTTGCCAAGACTACTAACAAATTAGTAGTCTTGGCAAATCCAACGTCAAGGCTATTAACCTAATTGCAATGACGACTTGTCTATTTTGACTGCTATGTCGTCATTCCAACCGCGGTTAAAAAGAAAACGTCTAGAGTCTACTCCTTATCTTGCTCTAGGAGACGTTGTACATTAACCAAAACTACCACCGAAGGTGAAAAAAGTATAGAAGAGAAGAAAAAGGGGTTTACCTTAGTTACCGCTCAAGGCCCATCCCGTGTTCCGTCATGCGCCGATCCCTGTCGAACGTGCGCATGAGCGACCCTCTCTTGTTATCATTTTTTCACGCGTCGCCATTGTTGAGTCCGCTTTTGTTGTGCTCCTTCAATTCACCCTGTTTTAGGTTCGTTTCGGCTTTTCTGGCCTTCTTTTTGTTAGACAGATGTTACGTGATCTAGGACACACGTAAATGGGCTCCTCAGTGTGTTTAATGGAGACGCGTGTGGAAATAGCTACCGAAGGTACGGGGGCGCCTGGCGTTCCTCGTATGTGTTTTTCATTCCTTTCTCTTTTCATATTCTTTTTTCCTGTTAGTCTGGGCATAGTTTAGCTTATTTTAGCCTAGCTTGTTTCTCATTCAGGAATTGCTATGCCCTATGAGTTTTCATATTTCATAGCCTAGGTGTACAGTTGGTTCACAATCTGAGATTTCGTGGTGGCGGTGCTGTTTGTAGGGTTTGTGTCGGCCGCATTATTAGCGTTATTCCCGAGTCCCCCCTTACGAGCCTTCACTGTGTCTCCAGGGCCTGGGCGCTTGGTGGTTCGTGATATCCAGGGGTACCCTACGGGGGCCTCTCCCTCACACCACAGGGTTTTTCGCCCCTGACACATTCTCTCCTCACGGCTAGGCCACCCTTTTTCTCGCCAGTTTCATTTACTGGTTTTTGTGTTCCCTTACTGTTTTCACCTCCATCCTTTCATTCCCTTTTGCCCAATCCTGGGGTACCCTACGGGGGCCCCTGTTTGTGCCGAACCACCCTTCCTGCCACTTCTCCTCATGGGCTTTGCTCTATCTCTGTGGGTGGGGTGGTTCCTGGGGGATGTGCCTCCTCTCCCCTGGTGTGTCTTCCTTGCCTCTCCCTTGACCGGTTGAGTCAGGATATTCAAGGAAGACACTGCTCAGCTTGATGGCCATCGTCGCTTGGAGTCATAAGGAGTTGACGCTTTTTTCTGGGCCTGTGTTGGTATTCCCTAGACGCTCCTCTCGCTTTTTCGGCGCCGGACCATCTCGGCCGGTCCCGCAAATTTGCGGAGTGCTCGATTCGGTCCACGGACGATTCGGCTCCCCGCAAATTTGCGGAGATCGCTGGGGGGTCTCGCGGTGAGGCGGGAGGGTTGTGTCGGTACGGTTATGCCTCCATTGGCCCGCAAATTTGCGGTTATAGTTGGCTTTCCCGGTGACCCTTTTTTGTGTCATCTTGTTGCCTGGTACTATATTGGTGTATGCACTTGCCTGGTGTTATGGACCCTGCATGTGAGGTGTTGAGTGGTGGTTAACACTTTCTCCATCTTTGCAGGTTTCTGCTTGTGCTCTTCCGCCTCACCCGCCCTCCTCACCTCCATCGGTGCTCCCGGTTTAGAGTGAGTACGACTTCCAGTTTGCATGTGTGTTCCTGTTTACCCATGCTCATTCCCTGGTTTTTATTGGACATTATCTTCACTTACTCCGTCAACGTGCTGCTTATGGTGTGTGTTCTTCCATTGCAGGTGGGATGCCTTGCTTTCGCCAGGGCTGTGGCTCCCCGTGCTTGGACTGCCACAGGTCCTGCTTGCGGCATTCGCAATGTGTGTCCTCTACGGCCTACCTCCCGGCTTTGTGTGGCCCGTGTATGGACCTGGTGGATGTGGTGGACCATCACCCTGGTTCCTCTGACGCGGCGGTGGCCTCTGCATCCCTTCAGTCTGTGTGGGCGGTGGTCTCCCACCACATCAGGACTGTGGGCCACCGTTCCCCGGCCTTTGTTGACGACCGGATCCGCGTCGCCCTGGGCATCCCTGACCCGTCTGGGGGCCGTTTACCTGGCCCTCTCCCTGCTCGGGCCCTCCTCCCTGGGTCCCGTGGTCGGTCGTCGCATCGTCGGGTGGATCCCCAGCTCCGTCCACGCTCTCGCTCTCCTCGTCGCTCGTCCTCTACTGCCCCTCCTCGTCCTCCTGCTCACCTTGACTCCGCCGTTCGCCCTCGTCATGGTTCTCGCCCTGAGGCCGGGGTTTAGCGTCTCTGCCCCTGTACGCCCTCCCCTGGCCTCTCCGGATAGGGGCTCTACTACCTTCCGCCCGCTTCCCCTGCACAAAAGACGTCCTCTTCATTTGTCCTCTACGCGCGCGGATGTTCATGCTGTAGCTGGCCCTCTGCTCCCTCCTTCTACTCTGTCCAGGAGGGTCCGCCAGGATGTAGTTGCTTCTCCTCCTACTTCTCCTGCTTCGGTGCCTCTTCTTCCTTCTAGGTCTCGTCCCAAGGTGGAGGTTCCTCCCTCCTCCGCCTCGGTGTCGGGCCGCCCTGTTCTCTCAGCCCCGGGGATCCTTGCTCTGTTTCCCCCCGCGGCTCCTTCTGACCTCCTTTCACCCGGCCAGCCTTCCCCCTCCCGTCATCCTGCTCCTCTTCCTTCTTCTATTCCTGATCTTCGCTTGCCGGCTCCCCGTGAGGGTACCCCGCCGCTTGACTCGGTAGAGTATAGCGAGGTTTCGGGGTCCCCTTTCTCGGGGGCTGACGTGTCGCTGGAAGAGGGGGATGGTGATGTTTCCCCCTCGGGCGTTAGTGATCGGGAACGAGACCCTCAGGAACGTCACGGCCGTCGTCGCTCGCCTTCTTTGGGCCGCGACGCTGCTGTTTCGTGTCATGGGTCTCGCTCTCGCTCACGCTCGCCCCTGCGGGCCGAACTATCTTCGGGGGGGTCGCCTCTCTCGGATCGATTTTCGGCTATGCAGGGGTGGGTTGTGTCACACTTCGACGCGCGCTTGGAGGCGATGCAAGAATCCCTCTTATCGCGCTTCTTGGCGGTGACACAACCTCAGCGCCTCACCCAACCTGCCCCTGCTTTGGTCCCCCTCCCCTCTGCGGTGGACCACATTCCTTCTCGCCCTGCTTCTCCGCCTGCCCGGTCGTCGGCTAGTACTGCTCCTGCCCTGGCTCAGGTGGTTGCCCCTACTGTCTCACATGCGGGGGTCCTCCGTCTGCTAGGGCAGGGTCCGCGCTTGCCCCCCATCCAAAAGGCCAAGGTCCCGTCGCGGACTATGCCGCTCCTCTATGGCTCCTTGGCTGTTTGGAAGGGGGTGCAGGCCTCCCACCCGGAGCGTGCTACCGACTTCCCGTCAGGTGAGAGGGCCCTACCTTTGGACTGGTCGGTCCAAATAAATGATAAAATGCAGTTCAGGGCGATCAGGGTGGATGGTCAGGTGGCCGACGTGGAGGTGCGGGCGTACCCGACAAGGACTGACCTTCAGTACTTCTCGGTGAAGCCCAAGCCCCCGTCTGCTCCTCGGACTAAGCTCTGGTCAGACTTCAGCCGCCAGGACATCCTTCAGGATGTTCAGTCCCTGGCTGTGTTAACGGGACTGTCCTCCTATGGGACGGGTTTGTGCGACGACGGTAAGCCTGGCTTGGCCGTCGTGCTCGATAACCCTCTCCCATTGGAGGCCTGGTTTGCTGAGGCCTTAGACTTTGCCAACCGTTCCGTCGACAGATCTATTTCAGTCCCTCCCCCAGAGTCGTCACTGCTTTTGCCTCCTCTGGTATCTGTCGGCGGATTGGATGGCAAGTTCTGGTCCTGGATTAGCGCTCCCAAACTTGAAATTTGTGCTATTGCTAACCCGTTCTTCTCCCACCCAGATAAGTCCTCTGTCGACAGGGATTTTACCTTGCGGCAGAGGGTGGCGAACTTATTGTCTTGTCTTCTAGGTTCCCTCCAGACGTCTGTTCACCACCTGCGACTTATCGAGGCGACTGCACCTGGCGATCTTCGCGAGGGCTTGGACCACGTTCGGCGGATCCACCTTCAGCTCGCGGTGTCTTTGGTTCCCGAGCTGAAGGCGGTTTTGTGCGAGGCAACTCGACAACGCCAGACGGTAAGGTCCTCGTTCTGCCGGAAGGCCCCTTTGGATATTCGTCAGGGTCTATTATACTCTGAGCTATATACATCGGGGCTTTTTGCGCAGGATGCTTGGGAACGCTACGCTTCTCTGTCAGCGGACCCTGCTTACGACACGCAAAGACGCGCTGTGTCGCGACCAGGGTCTTCGCAGTCCCGTCCTTCTGCCGGTCCCCTTCGGGGTGCTGCCGCCACTGCTGCCGCCAAGAAAGGGCGCAGGAAAGGGAAGTTGCCGGCCAGAGCGTCGGTTCCGCCTCGCACTTCTGCTCCTGCTCCCTTTCATCCCCGCCGAGAAGGGGCTGGCCAGCCTTCCACTTCCGGCCGCACTTCGACGGGGTCTGACACACGACGGACAGGGGGTGACCCGCCCTTTTCGGCGAGGTGGGGGGGGTAGGGGTGGTCAACGTGGCTCTTATGACCGCAGGGACCGTACCGGGGGACCCTCCACGTCAAAAAATGTGTAGGTTCTCCAGGTCGGTCTCCTCCTTGTTCTCCTTCTCGCCTCGCAGAAAGGGTCGCTCACCTCATCTCGGGGGCTCCCACAGGTTATTTTCGCCCTTGCGCCCTTCGGTGGCCACGAGGGACGTGGGGGCGGAAGATTGCACGGAGGGGTCTAACCTGGAGATGGAAGTCCAGACCCCCACTCAGCTCTTGTCAACGAAGCCGGCCTGTCTCTTCGGAGGTGGCCGACGTGATTACATCCATGCACGAGCAGGGAATCGTCAAGGAGGTGAAAGCCGGTCTACCGGTTTTCCTCTCCCGTGTTTTTCTGGTACCAAAGAAGGACTGCGACGCGATGCGACCGGTGGTGGATCTGTCGGCCCTCAACGGGCACATCGTGAACACACGGTTTTCGGATGCTGACGGTGCACCAGGTACGACTGGCCCTGCGACCTCTGTCGTGGGTAGTGTCGCTGGACCTCAAGGATGCGTATTGGCACGTTCCGATCCATCCTCGTTTCCAGCGATTCTTGGCCGTTCAGACTTCCGATCGTGTGTTCATGTTCGACAGACTTCCCTTCGGTCTCAACATCGCGCCGCGGATCTTCTCGAAACTGGTAAAGCAGGCTCTGGATCCTCTCCTCAGGGGCGGCCTCCAGATCCTGTTTTACTTGGACGACTGGTTGATAGTTTCAGACACCCTAGAACAGTGCGTCCACGACACCCTCACAGTAGTTCAACACATCACACAGTTAGGGTTCAAAATCAATATTCCCAAGTCGCGCCTGACCCCGTCGCGTGTCGTGACGTGGGTAGGTCTCGAATGGGATCTGACCAACGCTACAGTGACCCAGAGTCAGCCAAACGCGGTGAAACTTCGCAGGAAGGTCTTCGCCGTGTTGCACTCGGTCTCCCTCACGAGGAGGATCTGGGACTCGTTAGTGGGTTCGCTGAATTGGGCCGCTCTGACCATTCCCTTAGGGAGGCTCAGGCTGCGCCGCCTAATACTCATGGGCAACAAGGTGTTTCCGTTGGCCCCTATGGATCGGCTCATGCCGATCCCGCGTACCATTCACAGACACTTAGGACACTGGGTTGCTCGGGGCACGCTCTCTGCGGCTGTGCCCTGGACCGCCCCCCCCGCCGACGATCTGGGTAGATACAGATGCGTCGAGCGAGGTAGGGTGGGGTTACCAATCCAACCTGGGACATCAACATCACGGCAGATGGGTGGGACACACACCTACACATCAATGCCCTCGAACTGTTGGTTCCCTTGTTCTTCCTGAGGGACCACGCGCTGGCCCTTCGGGGAAAGTCGGTGGCCTTCAGGATGGACAATCAGACAGCTGTCCACTGTATCCAAAAGCAGGGGTCCTCCAGGTCTTTGACTCTGTTGGGGATCTCAGAGAAGTTGTTCTTCCTCGCGAACCGACACAACATCTCCCTGCACGCCTCCTACCTGCCCGGGACTGCCAACCTGTGGGCGGACGCCCTGTCGCGAGGACGGGGCGTTCTTGTAGAATGGGCAATGAAACAGACTGTATTCGACGACCTCGCAGCTTCCTGGGGTGTTCCGGAGGTCGACTTGTTCGCATCGAAGGAGACGCGCAAGTTGCCTCAGTACCTGTCCCTCCGGACTCGCACTCCGGAGGGGGGTCCGGACGCTTTCATGGAAGACTGGAACAGGTGGCAGTCGATATACATATTTCCGCCACCAGACGCACTGTTGATGTGCAAAGTCCTCGCGCGGCTGCGGCTGTACCGCGGCAGAGTCTGGCTAATAGCGCCTCTGTGGCCAGCCCAGGCTTGGTACTCCCAGTTGAAGCGGTGGTGCCCGAGTCCGGTCCCTCTCCCTCTCTCAAACTTCCACTTGAGCCAGGTTGGCGACCTGCGGACCTCGTTGGCCTTCGCATCGTGGATGTTCGTGAGGCACGGTGGCTCCCAGTCCACGGACGGGACCCGACTGACTTCCTGAAGCGTTCATGGACGTCTTCGACTTGGGGGACTTACGAGTCCCACTGGATGTCTTTTACTAGGTGGATACAGGACACTCACCAGACTGTTAGCTCTCCTTCCCTCGTCCTACACTACTTGTTTCACCTCTTCCGTACACGTCGCTCTCAAGTCAACACTATACGTAACCACTTGTCTGCCATCCGGGAGGTCTTTGAGTCCGTCACTGGGCTGGTCGTTCCACCGAAGGAGCTGGATTCCTTCATGAAGGCTGCCTTCAGGGAGCGACCGCCTCCCCGCCAGAACCCTCCTCAGTGGGATCTGGGGCGTGCTCTGGACCTTCTGGCTTCACACACATATACACGGGACACTACACCGGTTCAGTTGCTCGAGCGTACACTCTTCCTTGTCGCTCTGGCCACTGGGGATAGGGTGTCTGAACTAGCTGCCATGTCGCGGTCCCAGGAATGCATGCGATTCTCCCCGTCCTTGAATGTCGTCACGTTAGCCCCCTCCCCTCATTTTGTTGCCAAGAATGAGAGAGAGACCCACGTTTTCAAGCCTTTCACCATCCAGGCTTTAAAGCGTGGGCATACTCACCATGTGTTGTGCCCGGTGCAGGCCTTGCACTCCTATGTTGAGTCTGTGGCTCCGACTTCGGGTACTGCTGTGTGGGTGTCTCCTCGGACTGGTAGGAGGCTCTCGAAGGTACAGATAGGACGCCACATTTGTCGGATCATTCGTGCCAGTAACCCTGCTTGTCGGGGTTCTGCGCACGATGTGCGATCCTTTGCTGCCTCCTTACGGTTCCTGCAGACTCGTTCGTTGCCTGACGTCGCCTCGGGGTTTGTGGTCTTCTGTCCATACCTTCGTCTCCTCCTACCTCTCCATGTCCATTGTTAGACCCCCTCGGCCTGTGATAGCTCTCGGGAGTCGTGTTTCCTAGGGCTCTCGCGAAGTTGCCTGGTCTTCCCCCCTCGTCACTTTTTCTTTTCCTTTGTTTTCTTTCGAAAAGGGGGGGAGGGAAGTACGGGTTTGCAACACTGGATTACAAGTTTGGGGTTATGTTATATGTATACAGTACATAAGTGTTTTTGCCTCATTGATAATTGTGTTTTGTTTTTGTGATCAGTGTTTTTGTTCATTTTGGAAGAAAAGGGATTTTGTGTACAGTACTTTTTGGTTTAAGACAAGTCTATGGTTTTGCATTACTATGAATGACGGGCACGTGTTAAAACTGCTCTTTTTAGCTACTCCTCAGTTTTTCACTCTTTTATTAAACTCTCTTGTTTAAATTGTGTTTCTTTGTCATTCATAATTTTGTCTTATGCATTGGTTTTTTTTGGTAGGTTGGGCTTGGATGTCCTCCTCCTATTTGTTATGCAGCCTTGACGTTGGATTTGCCAAGACTACTAACAAATTGGGAGGTTTGACGTACCTCCCAACCTACCAAATAGGAAAACCTACTATTTGGTAGTAGTCTTGGAAAATCCAACGTACATAATACCCTCCCTCATGCCGGACCCCTGCCCATCCGCGTTCTTCTGCTGACGTGAGATGTGATAACAAGAGAGGGTCGCTCATGCGCACGTTCGACAGGGATCGGCGCATGACGGAACACGGGATGGGCCTTGAGCGGTAACTAAGGTAAACCCCTTTTTCTTCTCTTCTATACTTTTTTCACCTTCGGTGGTAGTTTTGGTTAATGTACAACGTCTCCTAGAGCAAGATAAGGAGTAGACTCTAGACGTTTTCTTTTTAACCGCGGTTGGAATGACGACATAGCAGTCAAAATAGACAAGTCGTCATTGCAATTAGGTTAATAGCCTTGACGTTGGATTTTCCAAGACTACTACCAAATAGTAGGTTTTCCTATTTGGTAGGTTGGGAGGTACGTCAAACCTCCCATTACCACACCATCGCGTCATAAGGAGTTTGAGGGGGTTAAATTGCTAGATACATAGAGGAAGAGGAATGCCAAGTAAAGCTAAACAAAAATATATAAGATATTTTTAACATCTATCTATCTATTGCCTGACGCCGTGATCCCCGAAGGGGTGGCCAAGAACGAACCGCCCCCATGCACCTCTGTCCCCAGTCAGTCGACGCCCCTCCCCCCAACCAGCACCGCCTTCGTTCATGTACTTCCTCACTCCATCCTTCCACCTCTCATTCGGTCTATCTCTCCCTCTCTGTCCCTCCACCTCGCTCTCATACACCCTCTTAGTCATTCTCTCGCTTTCCATACGTTCCATTATGGCCGAACCATCTCAAGTTGTTCCTTTTCACACTTTCCAGCACATCTACCTCCACACCACACCTCCTTCTTACTTCCTCATTACAGTCATTAGTCTGTCTATCCCTCCATGTAACTCCGCATGCACTCCTTAAGTAATTCATTTCCACTGCTCTCACTCTTGGTCTGAGTCTCTCAACCAACGTCCATGCTTCGCTTCCGTAAGTCAGTGTCGGGATTACCACACTGTCATGCAAGGACTTCTTCACTTCCATACTGACCACCCTATTTCATGTTACTGCTTTTAGCGTTCCTACAACCCTCTTCCCCTGTTGTACCCTCTCCCGCACTTCTTCATCCATAGTCCCATCTTTACTCAACACACTGCCCAGATACTTAAAAGAGTTGACGATCTCCATAGCCTGACCGTTCAACTTCACCCCTTTCGAAGACCATAACCTTGCTCTTCCCCGCATTTACCTTCAAATTCCGTTTTTCGCACACTGTTCCAAACTCATTTACCAGACCCTGCAACTCCCATTCATTATCACTCATCAGAACTGTATCATCCGCAAACAGCAGTATATGTAGCTTCCACTCAATTCCCTCCCTTTTCAGCGATACACCAACATCCACTGCTCTTGATAGTATTTCTTTCATGACTCCATCTATATATACAGTAAACAACCACGGGGACATCACACACCCGTTTTAAACCAACATTCAGGTCAAAGAACTCGCTCTGCTCACTCTCCACACGTACTGCCGCCTTTGCACCCTCATACATGCTCTTCACTGCTTTCAGCAACTTGCCCTCTACTCCGTATATTCTAAGTACTTTCCACAAACCTTCTCTATCCACTCTGTCATAGGCCTTCTCCAAGTCCATAAAGGCAACATACACCTTTTGTTTCTTCTCCACAACACAATTCAGGGTAAAAATCTGATCTACACATCCTCTTCCCTTCCTAAAACCTCCCTGCTCGTCGCCTATCCATTTCTCCGTTCTCACTCTCACTCTCTCAATCACTACCCTACTGTATACCTTCCCTACTACTTAGAAGACATATTCCTCGGTGGTTACCACACACTCCTCTTTCCCCTTTGCCCTTATATAGGGGAACTATTATGCCAGTCTTCCAGTCATCGGGTGCACTCCCCTTCTCCCATGCTAGTTTGCACATTTTCCATACCCATTCTATCACTATCTCACCACCATACCTCAACATTTCCCCACACACTCCATCTGTTCCTGGTGCTTTCCCCAACTTCACTCTTTTCATGGCTTCCCACACTTCTGACCTCCTGATCCCCACCTCCTCCTCCACTAATTCTCTTCTTCTCCCTCCCATACCATATCCAGCTATGTTTGCTGGCTCTTCATTCCTTACATTTAGAAACTCACTGAAGTACTCCCTCCATCTTTCGACTCTCTCTTGCTTCTCGGCTAGCATTCTCCCATTCGTATCTTTCACACCCTTACTGTTTCCCTTGCTACCTTCCCTAACTTTCTTGACTTCTTTCCAGAACAGTTTCTTACTCTCCCTTGTTACGTCCTGGGATATATAAACACTGGGTTCTTTCTATTGGACTAGGTATGCGGCAACAAGCAACAACGGAAAACGCTAGATCCAACCCTTATCTATAAACCCAGGCAACAAACCACCCTAAACCGTCAAGAGTCCTGCCTGGACAACAAGGTATCCTATGACTCGGTTACCGGGTGCACGCACTATAGACTGCTGATAGTCAAGCAGGCTATATAAAAGATCACACAATTAAGTTGACTTAATTAAAGCTTCAAGGAAAAGATAGATAACGGAATTAAATTGCAGAAACAATTTAATAACAAACTAGAAGAAAGTACATTTAACGTTACGTTAATTAATACAACTAATCACCCCTGCGTGAAAGAAGGTGAAAGCAAACAGTCCTCAAAACATCGTACCGGTAGACAAGATGCGGGTTTCTAAACTGCATGCGGCTACTGTAGGATCTGATGCTTAGCAAAGAAAGTACGTTACGGATTTAGAGAACTCTTAACTCATAAGCAGGAATAAATACTAGTGATAGGCCATACAGTGTATAATGGCATAGGTATAATTAAATAAAGGCAGCAACTCGCAACATAACCACATACAGGTGTGCTTCTCACTCTTAGTCAGGCAAGCCTGCTCGGACAGAGTCTCTAAGCCACACCCTGACTCACAATGCTCACAAAAACGGTAAACTGTGGCACAATAACAAGCATACAGAGATGATAAACCCCTAGCTGTTAATCTGCCAGGTGGCAGAGATCTATCCGGAAGGATATAGGCTTCGGATACCCGGGCTGAGCCACCTGCTCTAGCCTAGGGACGTTCCCAGGTCTGTGCACCAAATTACTCTAATTGAAAGGGTGCTCTCTTGAGAGACTCAGATCGCAAGTATCTGACTCTCTCCTGGCGACCCTAAAACAAAAGCAAGACGTGCTAGCGCAGTGCTGAGTGGACTAGGCAAGGGCCCTCACACAACACAACACTAGACACACAGGCACACAGACAAGAAAATGCCCCAGACTCCCACGGGTATCCTAGTAAAGTCGTGCGGGTCCACAGGACTCGCACCAGCAGACTTTACTTAAAGGATCGCAAAAAGCCTCCCCTCCGGTCTAGCCCCTGCTAACCTGACACAAGAACACACTAGCAAGCATGAAACCACCAAATATGAGACAACAAAAAAGCTTCCTAGGTCTCATTAACAATTACATCTCTTCATAAAGCCCAAAATCCTATCTAGTTATCTGAGAGCTCGTCGTTAATACAATAATAGATATAAGGTCTATCAAGGGGATGGGATAATTAAATAGATTGGTGAAGTAGTGGAAGGAAGGTATACAAAGTAAGAGAGAAAGTTTCTAAGTGGGGTTGAGAGGGATAGATATCAAGGGGGTCCGAAGGGTACGACAGTGAGGTGAGCTCTGAGTCTTGAATCTGTCTGGACCCCACCCTAGGCACGCAAAATACATCCCATGCTATTGGCAACACTCAACACAGTTGCCGGGTCAAAATCCTCTACCCCTTGCGTGAGTCGAAACTAAGCCTAACGTTGCAATCAAATTGGCAACATCAGGCTCGTCCCAAGCTAGACTCTCCGCGCGCGAAGCAACGTCCCCCAGCCGGTCTCTCTCTCCCGCTCGTCTCCTCCCACTCTCACTAGACCTACATCTTATATATTATAATGAAACAATCAACTATCGAGAATAAAATATACTAAGATGCGTTGGTTAAGAATAAGGGCAGCTTCAAGCTGTGAAACAACATAAGAATATCCCAGACATTAGTTACATTATCGTAGGATATATACTAAGGAAAAGGCGGCCGGCCGGCTGCCGCCAGCCGGTTTCTAAACGGCTGGGCAGCCGACGCGCGCGCATGCCCGCACGTGGCTACTATGCAGGAGCGTCACACCCTCCATTTTACACTCAGATTCCTTCCAAATTCCTCATCTACTCTTCTCTTACTTTCCTTCACTACTCTCTTACTCTCCACGTACCTCGCTCGTTTCTGTCTCTCGGAATCTTCATTCCCTCTACTACCCAACCACTCTCTATATGCTTTCTTCTTTTCTTCCGCAACTATTCTTACCTCTTCTGTCCACCATGCTGTACCTTTCACTCCCCTCCTTCTTCTCCTCACTCCACACACCTCCTCACATGCTGCACAGATCTCATCCTTAAACACCTTGCTCATCTCCTCCACTTCCTCCATAACTTCCAGGTCGAACCCACCTAGTCGTCTTTCCACTGCTCTCCTGTACTCCCTGAATCCTCCTCAACTCTCCACCCTCCTCACCATTCACCCTCCTCTCGCTTCCTCCAGCTCTCCTCACCCACTTCTTTTGTATCCTAACCTTAGCTACCACTACATAATGATCAGACAGACCCCCTCCAATACCCCTATACACCCTAGCATCCATCACAGATTTCTTCATTCGTTCATCATACATAAATCAATCAATGACTTTCGTTCCACCACTGTCTTATCCTTCATCGTCAACATCCGTTTCCACGTGTACCGTGGATCGTTCTGTGTCGGAAGAAGGTGTTGGCAATCCACAGCCTCTCCCCACACATACGTCCACAAGTGCACTACCATTCCCATTCACCTCTGATGGTACCCCCCACCCTCCCACCACTCCCTCAACTTTCCTATCACCCACCTTACCATTCATATCCCCAATCAGAAATATTCTTTCGTTCTTGTCAAACTTCTCCAGGCACGCCTCCACATTCATCCAGAACTCCTCTTTCTTTCTTTCAAGTATATCCTCTGTCGGGGCATACACGCATACAATCAATACAATATTTTTAACATGAGGTTGCTTATAATAATTTGTACCTCTGCAGTTTCTCCATGGCTAACGAAAAAGGTCACATTCCTAAGAAGCCCAACCAAAAAGGCCAAGCTTCTGTACAGAAAAAATGCCACACCATTACCCTTATGGTGACCCTAGAAAATAATCAAAACAATCACACTTCTTAACCCAATTCCCGCGGGGCCCCTCATATGACGGAGACGATTTTCCGGCTATTTTGTAGCCTGTGAGCCAGGCCAGCTTTTGCAAGCAGCACGGATGGACGTCAGCCGGAGCCTACAGGCCCCGCCACGACACTGAGGTTTGTGTGAGAGAGAGTTCACTTATGTGCAGCGTCACACATAGCGAAAACAGAAAATAATTGGTAATTTTTAGCGATTTTGCCTAGGCCTATCGGATTTGGTAATTTTTAGCAATTTTGCCTTCGTTTGCAAGATCCTTACAAGAAAACCAGACGTCGTACAGGGATGATTCAGGAGTAATTTGAAAGCTATTACCGTACTTTCACGAATACATAATTGTATACGCTCTGGCTTTTGCTTATGCATGAAAATGAGCAGGGAATGAAGGCAATTTCGGGCAATTATGCCTCGTACAGGAGTCCTTGGAGCGGCTTCGGTCGCGCCGGGAATTTCTACACCTCACACCACACACACACATCACACAGTTTTTCCTACACCGAGAAATGACTCTCCGGCTGTCATTTCTCGAAGACTTCTAGCCGGAGACATTGAGAGCAACCCAGGACCCACCTACACATACATATGTCCAACTTGCTCAAAACCCATCACTTCGAGTCGCCACACTAAGGGTTCAGTTCTCTGCAATTCATGCAGGAACTGGACCCACTTCACCTGCACAACACTTGCCTCCAAGAAACACTACACGAACACCCTCATGCCCCTCCCTCTCCCAGTCAAATCCCTCGCCTAAAACCCATCCACCTCTCCTCCCCAACCCTTCTAACCTTCCCATATCATCCACTCCCCCCCCCTAAAACCTGTCCACCTCTCCTCCCTAACCCACCTACCCATACCATCTACATCCTCAACTCAACACACCACACCCCATCCTAATCCATTCCAACCCCCATCTCCTGCTCCCCAATCCCCACCCCCACCTCCCCCATCCCAACCCCCAGCCCCTCCCTCACCCCCACCCCCACCACATCCTCGTGCAGCAGGACCCAAAATACATCGTGCACATAACATTAACATTCTCCAATTGAACATAGATGGCATCAACACAAAGAAACACGAACTCTCATACTTCATCAAACAACACAACATACACATTGCCATCTTACAAGAAACCAAACTCTGCACAACACAAAAAACACCCACATTTCATGATTTCACCACCATCAGACAAGACCGGGCTGTCGGCGGAGGCGGTGGACTCACCCTGGTACACAAAGAAATATCATACATAGTTACCAGTGTACAAACCAAATCCCTCTTCCCCCCAAATGATAACACAACAGAAATACAATCAATTAAAATACGCACTGGCAACAACTCCAACATAACCATCATAAACACATACATCCCCTACAGTACCAAATGAATACAGACCACACTTACAACACATCACAAACACCCCACACATCATCCTGGGTGGTGACTTCAACGCCAAGACGTCGGCCTGGTTTGTCGACAACCCCGACACAGACAGAGGGCTGGTACTACAAAACCAAACTGTTAACCTCATCATCCTTAACCCGGGAACTGCGGGGAGACTCTTAAGAGTTCCCCCGGCGGACTGCGGGGAGACTCTTAACACCTTACGAGCGGCCTATGCGTTTTATTTATGTGTACCGCACAGCGGGGTGTTTTTAGCCAAAATAGGGCTGTTTACGTGATCATTTTCATGCCTAAATAAGACCCAGAACGTAAAACAAGTACCTATCCCTGAAAGGGCATAAACAGAGCTTTCGAATGACACCATAACGATCCTTGTATGATGGATAGTTTTCTTGCAATAACCGTGCAACGCGAGTGCAAAAAGCAGGTAATTCGGTACTTTCAGTACATAATTGAGTATGTAGCGAGTGAGAGAGGGAGGAGGGAGCTGAGATTTGTGTCAGTAGGTTCGCCGCGGTGGTCTGGAGCAGTCATACGCTCGCTAGTATCCTGCCACCACTTGTCTCTCTCTCTCAGCCACATTACGTGCTGAAATTGCCACTCGAGTTATGTCGAGCGCCGCCACATAGTCCAGCTTTATTTAACTCGACTTATGTTGCTCGCCGCTAAATAAGGGTTAAGAGTGAGTGAAAAAAAAAATCATCTTTTGACATCAATTTTTTTTTTTTGTTTTTTTTTTATTTTTTATTTTTTTTTGGCCCCTGGGCCATTCAAAATCTCAGTCCTTACCCCACTTTCCTCCTCTCCTTCAGTTATCACCTATTTTCCCTGTTATTCCCTTATTCTGAGGTATATTTTCGTGCTAACATTAGCGAGTTGCAAGCAGGGTGTTGTCATCACTGATGGCAAGCGAGTGCAAGAGAGAGAGAGAGAGTATCGATCGACTGTGTCTCAGTGGCCTTGGGGGAAATTGGCGGGAAAGCAGCTTGCCTCACCCATACATTATACAACTCGCGGGCTATATCTCCGATTTTGACCATCCAAACGCTGTTTTCACTCGTTTTATTGTTGTTTCAGGTTAATACCTTTATAATCAACCCATAATAGGCGCATATGGATAAGTATTAATGCTATTAATGGTACAATGAATATTTTAGTGACGGAAACACCTCAAATACATGCGCACAAGGAGAGGTGTCTAATTACCCCCATGCGCACTTCAGAGGTTAACGACATCCATCAACATACCCATATTCCTCACCAAGCCCTCTATAACCCATCATCTCCAGACATCACCTTTTGCTCTCCAGAACTCGCCCCCACAACATCCTGGAGGGTGGTCAGAACCTTAGGCTCTGACCATTTCCCGATCATTATCACCACCAAAACCAGACTCACCCCAGCTAACCACAAACACACATGCACCAATTATAAAAGACCTAACTGGGAAGCATTCACAAATGAGACAGAACAACACTTCACAACTCTAAACAGTACACCCATCACTAACATCAACAATGCTGTACACATACTCAATAAAACTATCCAAAACACTGACAAGAAACACATTCCAAGAGGTAACAGAAAAAGACACAACCCAACTTCACACCAGAAATTCAAAACCTCATCAGACAACGCGACATACTGAAACACTCCCCAGCACCCCACACACAAGACATCACACAACAAATCCAAGCACTCAACACCCAAACTAACAACAAAATACAAGAACAACAAAAACTAAATTGGAATAACTTCCTACAAACACTTGATCACAAAACAAACCCCAAAAAACTCTACAAAACACTAAACAGCATCACACTTTCCAACAGCAACACAACACAATCACATGCTGCAATCACAACAACAGACTCTACTCCTTCATGTAAACAACAAGCAAACACTCTCATCAATCACTTCTCACATGTCAGCCACCTAAAACCTCACAAAGACGACCGACGTGTCATCCGACGTAAGAGACAATTCCCCACAGACCCTGACTATACACCCTTCACCAATCACCAGACAAAGCATATCATCAACAATCTCAAGCACTCACCCGCTTGTGGCCTAGACAACATAAGCAACATACACCTCAGACACCTGGGACCACAAGGCACACAAGCACTCACTAACATATCAAACTACAGTTATTCACACAACACAATACCAGACATTTGGAAGCATGGTCTCTTCACCACATTCCCCAAACCCAACAAAGACCCCACGCAATCCTCCTCGCACTGCCCCATCACACTCCTTTGCTCCCCCTCCAAAGTCATGGAACGCCTAGTATTACAACTAATTAAACCCGACCTACCCCTAGCTCCAACACAACATGGCTTTAGGCCACTGCACTCCACAAACACTCTTCTCACAGACCTTACACAAAGAGCTTTTGATGGCATCAACTCAGCTAGACCACCACACAGATCACTATTAGCCACACTCGACATTAGTAAAGCCTTCGATGCCATCCCCCGCCACAACCTAACAAACAAAATCTACAACACAAACATGCACAACACCAAAAGCTGGCTGGCCAACTTCCTAGCAGGCAGATGTGCACACGTATCTTTTGCCGGTCAGTCATCTAAAATCAGAAACTTTCCAAACGGAGTCCCACAAGGATCCGTCCTATCGCCCGCACTCTTCAATCTGTACATGCACGATATAACTACACCCAATACGCCCCAAATAAACTTAGCCTCCTATGCAGATGACATAACACTCACATGCACACACCATGACCCAAAAAGAGCAACAGATCTCCTTCAACCCTATCTCAACACACTACATGGCTGGTGCACTACAAACAGACTTAACCCGTTGAGCCCCGGCTAGTTATAATATTTTGTTCACCCCAGTCCCAAGCCATTTTCACTTATTTTTTTTTGTTTGCTAAAATGGAAGACAAGGATGAGAAATGAAAAAAAAAAAAAAAAATCACCTCTGACATTTTTTTTGGGGGGGGGGGGGGGGGGGGGGGGGGGGGGGGGAGCCTCAAACAAATTTGTTGAGCCAAAATGGAAGCGAATGGTGAGAAATGAAGACAAAAATAAAAAAAAACTCATTTCGGTCATTTGGGGGGCGGGGGGGGGGGAAGGGTTTCAATAGTTGGTCTCCCCCGCATGACCACCCGCCCGGGAGCACTAGGGTAAAAACTGAGTATGGCATTGTACGGTATACATCCTAAGGAGTATCTCACATAAATCTCAAGCCTCTAGCTCCCATACGACCGGAGTAATGAAGGTTCAAAGTGGCGGTGAACTAGGGGTGTAAACTATCCCCACTAAGCCCACCACCACCAGCCGCGTGGCTGTCTCGGCCCGCTCACACCTACTGGCCCGGCTCCCACACACACTACGGTACCTCCCCCTCCTATTCTCCTGCCATTTCCTACCTTACGAGCCACGTAAGTGTTTTTTATATGTCGGATGCACGTGATGCGTCGCTGGGAGTTGGTGATCAAAGACTGCCGACGCAACACGTGCGACGCTGGGTCTCACCGGGTTAATCTACCCCCAGCCAAATCCACCACAACCCTGCTCACAAGCTGGACAGGAGAACACAAATACATCCCTCAACTCACCATAAACAACACACCCCTAACACATACACACACACACAAAATCCTAGGAGTAACATATGATACTCCTATGACATTCAAACAGCACACCACAAACATTAAAAAGAAACTGACACCCAGACTTAACGCCCTCAGGTCACTTGCTCACACAAAATTTGGACACAACAAAGAAACTACCACCACAGTATATAAACAATACATAAGATCAGTGATGGAATACGCAAGCCCAGCCTGGGCTTCTAACCTAGCTGAAACACATCATAAGACCTTACAGACTATTCAAAACAAAGCCCTGAAGATCATTACAGGCTGCACAGCTACTGCACCCACAGATCAGCTACATCAAGAAACCAAAATCCTCAAAGTCAAAGACCATCTGGACATGAGAGGCACTCAATTCCTGGCAGCAGCCTCCACGAACCAAGACCACCCACTAAACTACATGGCAACACACCCACAGACACCAAGAAATATCAAAACAACACCCAGCACACGGTATCATACACAATTACGGTCCTCTCTCCCACCCCGAACCAACTTCCAGAAGCACATCCATACTCATATCTCTCGCCGATCCATCCACTCACTCACAGACAACACGCAGCAGCAAGCACGACCTCCCGAAATCCATCCTTCCGAATCCTCCCTTCCTCGCGAGGACAGAGTCCACCTGGCCAGGCTGAGATGCGGACACCATCCAGCTCTCCTAAGCTATCAGAAGAGACTGGATGACTCCGTTGTCGATGCCTACCCGGGATGTAACACAGCACCCCATACCATTAAACACATCATAGAAGACTGTATTTCATACAACCACTTCCACCAACAACACAATCTACACTCAATGAGAGCTCTGTGGGAAAGCCCGATCGTGGCCATGGCCTTCCTCAGGGACTCGGGGCTGTTCGGCCAGGCAGCTTAGGGAACAACAACAACAACAACTCGTACAGGATTAATAGCTTTAACCAAAATGGTCACACTCCTTAACCCGGCAAGCGCGATAGGCCTCACGGAAGGCTTCCTATAGGGAACGCGATAGGCCTCACGGAAGCAAGACCATAAAAAAAGCCTTCCCAAAAAAAAAAGGGCCTATCAAAACAAAGGATTTTGTCTCTAGGTGAGATAATTCCCCTCTAGTACTCATCCATGTGTTTCTCACCCCTCCCCCTCCCCTCCTTCCCCACCTTATTCCCCCCTCCCCCCCCTCCTCAATTATCATCTATTTATCCTCTTATTATCATCATTTATCGGTTATTTTTCTCTCCCGCGATAATGTAGCACAAGTGGGTTGCATAAAAGATCGTTATGCAACACCCAGACACCGGCACACACACCGCCCCGCTCGTCTCAGTTGGCTCCCAGACAGCGAGAGGGGAGGGCTGCCTGTGGCTCTCTCTCGCCTGAGATTATGACCGGGTGGCCAATATCTTCGTTTTTCACCACCCAAATGCTTTTCCCACTTATTTTAGCACTCTTGAAGGTTCATATATACATCATATATGTAAAATAAAAGCATACCGAAAACAAATAATGCTTTATATTGTAAATATAACGAATTCTGTCAGAATCCAGGGCTAGAAATTCACAAATAACTACCCTAGCACCTAGGTCTATATCGCGCTTGTCAGGTTAATGGTCTAAGTGGCCATAGCCAAAATGGCTACACTATATTCCTTCTGTACTTTCTCCATGCCCGATGAGATACATGATATTTTGATATATGTGGCACAGCCCTTGTATCCAACACAATACCCTGCGTGCAACCCCGCTCGAACCCCGCACAACGTTGCTTGCAACTATAATTAGGGGTTCGTCCCCTACGGGGAACTCCTATTGTAATCATTAAACCTGGGATTTCATCCAAGTTCTTCTTACGCGCCGGTTTCGACGCAATAACTCCAGAACCGCTTTTTGGATCAGGATCAAACTTTCACAAGAGGTGCGTTTTTGTATTGGGCAACTTTTGATATGCTAAACATCCGGCATGGTGGCCAAACAGGTCCGTGGCAGCCGATTTCCCGAAAAACTTGACGCCTAAATACCGTCTCTCCCACTCACAGGAAACGACTGGGCTTTGGCATACGCACTCCCCTACTAATGCTCCGCAAATTTTATAGAGAAGGTTTTGCTTTTGCACGTGGGTTTTTTTTCCGGCAATCTTGAAAAAAACTCGAATTCCACTTAAAATTCCACATCTTGAAAACTACGACGATGATCAGAGCCATGCTTGCGTAGTTGGGTGAGGCTCGCGATTCCGAACATTTTGATACCAACAAAATATAAATGGGTGGAATAGTTTGGCCGCAGCATTGAAAACTGTCTATTCTTAAATTACTTTAAAACCGAATTCGCTACCCACACAAAGTTTACCGTCTACAGTCTATAGGCTTCCACGCATCCCCCAGTTTTGCTTAATAACATAATCTCTTTATTATTCAGATCTATAATTTTTTTTTATTTAACTCTCTCAAAACCGTTCGAGTCCTTACGAATTCCAGCAATTATTTAGCCAACCTATCTATACATACCTACCCTACCAAATAATAATGATAAATTCAAATTTATTTTTTGGTGAATGACAGAGTATTGGCTAAGGTTTTTAACAATTCCTCCCTTTGCGAAATGCTTAGTTTAATAACAATGATATGGACCTTTAAAGTTTGGCAAATGCCCGAGTCACGTGACTCGTATTTTAACCCTCCTAAAGTGTTACCACGAAATACTGCTAGATCCTTTCTCAAAAGTCGCTAGCATGTTGCTACATAGCCAAACAATGTTAGGATAATGCTGCAATTTCTAAAGAGTTTTGGTTTGTTTGTTTTGCAAATTTTACAATGTAGTATGACTAGAATGTCTGAAATTTTCAAATTATCCGTATGAAATTTTCAAATTATCCCTAGTAAATCTCTCTAGATATGAAAAAATGGCTGCTAAATTGAAGTAAATAGCTCTACATCTAGCGGTAATATGTAGCGATACAACTGGCAACACTGCCTAGCCCTTCTTTCCTCCCTCCCTCCTCCCTCATCTATGTATCAACAACCACTCTAGTGAACTTTCGGTATTTAGTTTATTCAGCTTAATACTATTTATCCACATAAAATAGAAACCTATCACGATTGTTGATCAATATACAGGAGGCACTACAATATAGGTAGCAAAATTCTAATGGTAGTTTTGGGTTCCTATCATCATATGCTTCCTTTCTATATACTTTTTATCCCCGGGGAAAAAAAAAAAAATCTTGGGATTTTTCATTTATTTTCTTGGGATTTTTTGTTTTGGTCATTA